>CM050327.1:8067984-8078111 GCA_027475135.1 Bactrocera correcta | reverse complement strand
TTTCGATATCGATTGCTAAATGAGTATATACAAGAAAATCGACTTTATACCTAAATATAAGAATACGGAATTCTTCTAAATGCACTGCAGTTATACCGCTAAGGCTTTATGAAGACTTAAGTGCGTTAAAGAAGGTTTATTAACTTAAATATGTTAAACAAATGATTTGAAGCATTTCGATATCGATTGCTAAATGCGTATATACAAGAAAATCGACTTTATACCTAAATATAAGATTACGGAATTATTCTTATGCCGCCATGGCTTTATGTTAACTTCAGTGCATTAAAGAAGCTTTATAAACTTAAATATATTAAACTAATGATTTGAAGCATTTCGAAATCGATTGCTAAATGCGTATATACAACAAAATCAACTTTATACCTAAATATAAGCTTACGGAATTCTTCTAAATGCACTGTCGTTATGCCGTTATAGCTTTATGGTAACTTCAGTTCGTTAAAGAAGGTTTATTAACTTAGATATGTTACACCAATTATTTGAAGCATTTCGAAATCGATTGCTTAATGCATATATACAACAAAATCGACTTTATACCTAAATATAAGACTACGAAATTCTCCCAAATGCAATGCCGTTATACCGTTATGGCTTTATGTAAACTTCAGTAAGAAAAAGAGAGCTAATTAACTTAAATATGTTAAACTAATGATTTGAAGCATTTCGATATCGATTGCTAAATGTGTAAATACAAGAAGTTCGACTTTATACCTAAATATAAGATTACGGAATTATTCTAAATGCACTGCCGTTATGCCGCCATGGATTTATGCCAACTTCAGTTCGCTAAAGAAGGTTTATTAACTTAAATATGTTAGACTTATAATTTGAGGCATTTCTATATCGATTGCTAAATGTGTTTATACAAGAAAATTGACTTTATACCTAAATATAAGATTACGGAATTCTTCCGAATGTACTGTCGTTATGCCGCCATGGCTTTATATCAACTTCAATACGTTAAAAATGGTTAATTAACTTAAATATGTTAAACTAATGATTTGAAGCATTTAGATATCGATTGCTAAATGTGTATATACAAACAAATCGAATTTATACTTAAATATAAGATTACGGATTTCTTCTACATGCACTGCCGTTATGCCGCCATGGCCTTGTGTTAACTTCAGTGCGTTAAAGTAGGATTGTTAACTTAAATATGTTAGACCAGTTACTTGAAGCATTTCGATATCGATTCCTTAATGCATATATACAAGAAAATCGACTTTATACCTAAATATAAGATTACGGAATTCTTCCAAATATACTGTCGTTATGCCATCATGCCTTTATATCAACTTCAATACGATAAAAAAGGTTAATTAACTTAGATATGTAACACCAGTTATTTGAAGCATTTCGAAATCGATTGCTTAATGTATATATACAAGAAAATCGACTTTATACCTAAATATGAGATTACGGAATTCTTCCAAATGTACTGTCGTTATGCCGCCATGGCTTTATATCAGCTTCAATACGTTTAAAAAGGTTTATTAACTTAGATATGTTACACCAGTTATTTGAAGCATTTCGAAATCGATTGCTTAATGTATATATACAAGAAAGTCGACTTTATACCTAAATATAAGATTACGGAATTCTTCCAAATGAACCGTCGTTATGCCGCTATGGCTTTATATCAACTTCAATATGTTATGAAGGTTTATTAACTTAAATATGTTAAACTAATGATTTGAGGCATTTCTTTATCGATTGCTAAATGTGTATATACAAGAAAATCGACTTTATACCTAAATGTAAGCTTCCGGAATTCTTCCAAATACACTGTCGTTATGCCGTTATGGCTTTATGTTAACTTCAGTTAGTTAAAGAAGTTTTATTAACTTAAATATGTTATTTATTTGAAGCATTTCGATATCGCTTGCTAAATGTGTATATACAAGAAAATCGACTTTATACCTAAATATAAGATTACGGAATTCTTCCAAATGTACTGTCGTTATGCCACCATGCCTTTATATCAACTTCAATACGATAAAAATCGTTAGTTAACTTAAATATGTTAATCTAATGATTTGAAGCATTAAGATATCGATTGCTAAATGTGTATATACAAAAAAAACTAATTTATACCTAAATATAAGATTAGAGATTTCTTCTACATGCACTGCCGTTATGCCGCCATGGCTTTGTGTTAACTTCAGTGCGTTAAAGTTGGTTTGTTAACTTAAATATTTTAAACTAATGATTTGAGGCATTTCAAAATCGAATGCTTAATGCATATATACAAGAAAATCGACTTAATACCTAAATATAAGATTACGGAATTCTTCCAAATGTACTGTCGTTATGTCGCCATGGCTTTATATCACCTTCAATACGTTAAATAAGGTTAATTAACTTAGATATGTTAAACTAATAATTTGAAGAGTTTCGAAATCGATTGCTAAATGTGCTTATACAACAAAATCGACTTTATACCTAAATATAAGATTACGTAATTCTTCCAAATGCACTGCCGTTATACCGTTATGGCTTTATCTTAATTTCAGTACGTTAAAGAAGCTTCATTAAACCAGTTATTTGAAGCATTTCGATATCCATTGCTTAATGCATATATACAAGAAAAACGACTTTGTACCTAAATATAAGATTACGGAATTCTTCCAAATGTACTGTCGTTATGCCGCCATGGCTTTATATCAACTTCAATACGTTAAAGAAGGTTAATTAACTTAAATATGTTAAACTAATGATTTGAGGCATTTCGATATCGATTGCTAAATGTGTGTATACAAGAAAATCGACTTTATACTAAAAATAAGATTACGAAATTCTCCCAAATGCACTGCCGTTATACCGTTATGGCTTTATGTAAACTGCAGTAAGATAAAGAAAGTTAATTAACTTAAATATGTTAAACTAATGATTTGAAGCATTTCTATATCGATTGCTAAATGTGTATATACAAGAAAATCGACTTTATACCTAAATATAAGATTACGGAATTATTCTTATGCCGCCATGGCTTTATGTTAACTTCAGTGCATTAAAGAAGCTTTATTAACTTAAATATGTTAAACTAATGATCTGAAGCATTTCGATATCGATTGCTTAATGCATATATACAAGAAAATCGACTTTATACCTAAATATAAGATTACAGAATTCTTCCAAATGTACTGTCGTTATGCCGCCATGGCTTTATATCAACTTCAATACGTTAAAGAATGTTAATTAACTTAAATATGTTAAACTAATGATTTGAAGCATTTCGATATCGATTTCTTAATGTGTATATACAAAAAAATCGAATTTATACCAAAATATAAGATTACGGAATTATTTTAAATGCACTGCCGTTATGCCGTTATGGCTTTATGTTAACTTCTGTTCGTTAAAGAAGGTTAATTAACTCAAATATGTTAAACTTATGATTTGAAGCATTTCGTTATCGATTGCTAGATGTGTATATACAAAAAATCGAATTTATACCTAAATAGAAAATTACGGAATTCTTCTACATGCACTACCGTTATGCCGCCATGGCTTTGTGTTAACTTCAGTGCCTTAAAGATGGTTTGTTAACTTAAATATGGTAAACAAATGGTTTGAAGCATTTCGATATCGCTTGCTAAATGAGTATATACAAGAAAATCGACTTTATACCTAAATATAAGACTACCTTATTCTTCTAAATGCTTTGCCGTTATGCCGTTAAGGCGTTTGTAGACTTCAGTAAGATAAAGGGGGTTAATTAACTTAAATATGTTAAACTAATGATTTGAGGCATTTCAATATCGATTGCTAAATTTGCATATACAAGAAAATCGACTTTATACCTAAATATAAGATTACGGAATTCTTCTAAATGCACTGCCGTTATGCCGCCATGGCTTTAAGTTAACTTCAGTGCGTAAAAGAAGCTTTATTAACTTAAATATGTTAAACTAGTGATTTCAAGATATCGATTGCTTAATGCATATATACAAGAAAATTGACTTTATACCTAAATATAAGATTACGGAATTCTTCCGAATGTACTGTCGTTATGCCGCCATGGCTTTATATCAACTTCAATACGTTAAAAATGGTTAATTAACTTAATTATGTTAAACTAATGATTTGAAGCATTTAGATATCGATTGCTAAATGTGTATATACAAAAAATCGAATTTATAGCTATATATAAGATTACGGAATTCTTCTAAATGCTTTGCCGTTATGCCGTTAGGGTGTTTGTAGACTTCAGTAAGATAAAGAAGGTTAATTAACCTAAATATGTTAAACTAATGATTTGAGGCATTTCGATATCGATTGCTAAATATGTATATACAAACAAATCGAATTTATACTTAAATATAAGGTTACGGATTTCTTCTACATGCACTGCCGTTATGCCGCCATGGCCTTGTGTTAACTTCAGTGCGTTAAAGTAGGATTGTTAACTTAAATATGTCAAACTAATGATTTAAAGCATTCCGATATCGATTGCTAAATGCGCATATACAACAAAATCGACTTTATACCTAAATATAAGCTTACGGAATTCTTCTAAATGCACTGTCGTTATGCCGTTATGGCTTTATGTTAACTTCAGTTCGTTAAAGAAGGTTTATTAACTTAGATATGTTACACCAGTTATTTGAAGCATTTCGAAATCGATGGCTTAATGTATATATACAAGAAAATCGACTTTGTACCTAAATATAAGATTACGGAATTCTTCCAAATGTACTGTCGTTATGCCGCCATGGCTTCATATCAACTTCAATATGTTAAAGAAGGTTTATAAATTCAAATATGTTAAACTAATGATTTGAAGCATTTCGATATCGATTGCTAAATGTGTATATACAACAAAATCGACTTTATACTTAAATATAAGTTTACGTAATTCTTCTAAATGCTTTGCCGTAATGCCGTTAAGGCGTTTGTAGACTTCAGTAAGATAAAGAGGGTTAGTTAACTTAAATATGTTAAACTAATGATTTGAGGCATTTCGATATCGATTGCTAAATGTGTATATACAAGAAATTCGACTTTATACCTAAATATAAGATTACGGAATTATTCTAAATGCACTGCCGTTATGCAGCCATGGATTTATGCCAACTTCAGTTCCCTAAAGAAGGTTTATTAACTTAAATATGTTAAACTAATGATATAAGGCATTTCGATATCGATTGCTAAATGTGTATATACAAGAAAATCGACTTTATACCTAAATATAAGGTTACGGAATTCTTCCAAATGCACTGCCGTTATACCGTTATGGCTTTATGTTAACTTCAGTTAGTTAAAGAAAGTTTATTAACTTAAATATGTTAAACCAGTTATTTGAAGCATTTCGATATCGATTGCTTAGTGCATATATACAAGAAAATCGACTTTATACCTAAATATAAGATTGCGGAATTCTTCCAAATGTACTGTCGTTATGCCACCATGGCTTTATATCAACTTCAATTAGATAAAGAAGGTTAAGTAACTTAAATATGTTAAACTAATGATTTGAAGCATTTAGATAACGATTGCCAAATGTGTATATACAAAAAAATCGAATTTATACCTAAATATAAGATTACGAATTTCTTCTACATGCACTGCCGTTATGCCGCCATGGCTTTGTGTTAACTTCAGTGCGTTAAAGTTGGTTTGTTAACTTAAATATTTTAAACCAGTTATTTGAAGCATTTCGCTATCGATTGGTTAATGCATATATACAAGAAAATCGAATTTATACCTAAATATAAGATTACGGAATTCCTCCAAATGTACTGTCGTTATGCCGCCATGGCTTTACTTCAACTTCAATACGTTTAAGATGGTTTAACTTAAACATGTTTAAACTAATGATTTGAAGCATTTCGATATCGATTGCTAAATGTGTATATACAAGAAAATCGAATTTATACCTAAATATAAGATTACGGATTTTTTCTACATGCACTGCCGTTATACCGTTATGGCTTTATCCTAACTTCAGTACATTAAAAAAGCTCTATTAAACCAGTTATTTGAAGCATTTCGATATCGATTGCTAAATGCCTATATACAACAAAATCGACTTTATACCTAAATATAAGCTTACGGAATTCTTCTAAATGCACTGCCGTTATGCCGTAATGGCTTTATGTTAACTTCAGTTCGTTAGAGAAAGTTTATTAACTTATATATGTATGTTACACCATTTATTTGAAGCATTTCTAAATCGATTGTTTAATGCATATATACGAGAAAATCGACTTTATACCTAAATATAAGATTACGGAATACTTCCAAATGTACTGTCGTTATGCCGCCATGGCTTTATATCAACTTCAATATGTTAAAGAAGGTTAGTTAACTGAAATATGTTAAATTAATGATTTGAAGCATTTAGATATCGATTTCTTAATGTGAATATACAAAAAAATCGAATTTATACCTAAATAAAAGATTACGGATTTCTTCCACATGCACTGCCGTTATACCGTTATGGCTTTATCTTAACTTCAGTGCGTTAAAGTAGGTTTGTTAACTTAAATATGTTAAACTAATAATTTGAAGCATTTCAAAATCGATTGCTAATTGCATATATACAAGAAAATCGACTTAATACCTAAATATAAGATTATGGAATTCTTTCAAATGTACTGTCGTTATGCCACCATGGCTTTATATCACCTTCAATACGTTAAAGAAGGCTAATTAACTTAGATATGTTAAACTAATAATTTAAAGATTTTCGAAATCGACTGCTAAATGCATATATACAACAAAATCGACTTTATACCTAAATATAAGATTACGGAATTCTTCCAAATGCACTGCCGTTATACCGTGGTGGCTTTATCTTAACTTCAGTACGTTAAAAAAGCTCTATTAAACCAGTTATTTGAAGCATTTCGATATCGATTGCTAAATGCGTATATACAACAAAATCGACTTTATACCTAAATATAAGCTTACTGAATTATTCTAAATGCACTGCCGTTATGCCTCCATGGATTTATGCCAACTTCAGTTCGTTAAAGAAGGTTTATTAACTTAAATATGTTAAACTAATGATTTGAAGCATTTCAAAATCGATTGCTAAATGCATATATACAAGAAAATCGATTTAGTACCTAAATATAAGATTACGGAGTTCTTCCAAATGTACTGTCGTTATGTCGCCATGGCTTTATATCACCTTCAATACGTTAAAGAAGGTTAATTAACTTAGATATGTTAAACTAATAATTTAAAGGTTTTCGAAATCGATTGCTAAATGCATATACACAACAAAATCGACTTTATACCTAAATATAAGATTACGAATTTCTTCTTTATGCACTGCCGTTATACCGTTATGGCTTTATCTTAACTTCAATACGTCAAAGAAGCTTTATTAAACCAGTTATTTGAAGCATTTCGATATCGATTGCTTAATGCATATATACAAGAAACTTGACTTTATACCTAAATATAAGATTACGGAATTCTTCCAAATGTACTGTCGTTATACCGCTATGGCTTTATATCACCTTCAATACGTTAAAGAAGGTTAATTAACTTAGATATATTTAACTTATGATTTGAAGCATTTCGATATCGATTGCTAAATGTGTATATACAAAAAAATGGAATTTAAACCCACATATAAGATTACGAATTTCTTCCACATGCACTGCCGTTATGCGGTTATGGCTTTATCTTAACTTCAGTACGTCAAAGAAGCTTTATTAAACCAGTTATTTGAAGCATTTCGATATCGATTGCTAAATACGTAAATACAAGAAAATCGACTTTATACCTTAATATAAGATTACGGAATTCTTCCAAATGTACTGTCGTTATGCCGCCATGGCTTTATATCAACTTCAATACGTTAAAGAAGGTTAATTAACTTAAATATGTTTAACTAATGATTTGAAGCATTTCGATATCGATTGCTAAATGTGTATATACAAAAAAATGGAATTTATACCCATATATAAGATTACGGAGTTCTTCCAAATGTACTGTCGTTATGACACCATGGCTTTATATCAACTTCAATTAGATAAAGAAGGTTAAATAACTTAAATATGTTAAACTAATGATTTGAAGCATTTAGATATCGATTGCTAAATGTGTATATACAAAAAAATCGAATTTATACCTACATATAAGATTACGAATTTCTTCTACATGCACTGCCGTTATACCGTTATGGCTTTATCTTAACTTCAGTACGTCAAAGAAGCTTTATTAAACCAGTTATTTGAAGCATTTCGATATCGATTGCTAAATGCATATATACAAGAAACTTGACTTTATACCTAAATATAAGATTACGGAATTCTTCCAAATGTACTGTCGTTATGCCGCCATGGCTTTATATCAACTTCAATACGTTAAAGAAGGTTAATTAACTTAAATATGTTTAACTTATGATTGGAGGCATTTCGATATCGATTGCTAAATGTGTATATACAACAAAATCGACTTTATAACTAAATATAGGATTATGTAATTCTTCTTAATGCTTTGCTGTTATACCGTTATGGATTTATGCCAACTTCAGTTCGTTTAAGAAGTTTTATTAACTTAAATATGTTAAACTAATGATTTGAAGCATTTCGATATCGATTGCTTAATGCATATTTACAAGAAAATCGACTTTATACCTAAATATAAGATACGGAATTCTTCCAAATGTACTGTCGTTATGCCACCATGGCTTTATATCACTTCAATATGTTAAAGAAGGTTAATTAACTTAAATATGTTAAACTAATGATTTGAAGCATTTCGATATCGATTGCTAAATGTGTATATACAAGAAAATCGACTTTATACCTAAATATAAGATTACGAAATTCTCCCAAATGCACTGCCGTTATACCGCTATGGCTTTATGTAAACTTCAGTAAGATAAAGGGGTTAATTAACTTAAATATGTTAAACTAATGATTTGAAGCATTTCGATATCGATTGCTAAATGTGTATATACAAGAAATTAGACTTTATACCTAAATATAAGATTACGGCATTATTCTACCTTCTCTATTTAGTTCTGCAGCTCGAACTATTTTTCTCCAGAAGCAGGTTCAAAAAGTCGCACGATAGGGAATCGCCTTGTCTGAAACCTCATTTGTATCGAACGGGTCGGAGAGGTCCATCCCGATCCTGACGGAGCTTTGGGGATGTTGCTCAACGTCAGTTTACACAGCCATATTAGTTTTGCGGGGATACCAAATTCAGACATCGTGGCATAAAGGCAGCTCCTTTTCGTGCTGTCGAAAGCAGCTTCAAAATCGACGAAGAGGTGGTCTGTGTCGATTTTCCTTTCACAGGTCTTTTCCAAGATTTGGCGCATGGGTGAATATTTGGTCGGTTGTTGGTTTGCCAGGTCCAAAGCCACACTGATTAGGTCCAATCAGTTTGTTGACGGTGGGCTTTAATCTTTCACACAATACGCTCGATAGAACCTTATACATATGCGATTGTTGAGGAGGCTAATCCCACGGTAGTTGGCGCAGATTGTGGGGTCTCCTTTTTTATGGATTGGGCATAGCACACTTAAATTCCAATCGTTAGGCATGCTTTCGTCCGACCATATTTTACAAAGAAGCTGATGCATGCTCCTTATCAGTTCTTCGCCGCCGTGTTTGAATAGCTCGGCAGCAATCCGTTGGCCCCTGCCGCTTTGTTGTTCTTGAGGAGGGCAATTGCTATTCGAACCTCTTCATGGTCGGGTAATGGAACGTCTGCTCCATCGTCATCGATTGGGGAATCGGGTTCGCCTTCTGCTGGCGTTGTGCGTTCACTGCCACTCAGCACGCTGGAGAAGTGTTCCCTCCATAATTTAAGTATGTTCTGGGCATCGGTAACTAGATCACCTTTGGGGGTTCTACAAGAGTATGCTCCGGTCTTGAAACCTTCTGTAAGCCGCCGCATCTTTCGTAGAATTTTCGAGCATTACCCCTGTCGGCTAGCTTACCAAGCTCTTCGTACTCACGTATTTCGGCCTCTTTCTTTTTCTTTCTGCAAATGCGTCTCGCTTCCCTCTTCAAATACGGTATCTATCCCATCCCGCACGTATTGTGGACGATCGAAACGTTGCGAGGTAGGCAGCCTGTTTTCTCTCCGCTGCGACACGGCAATCCTCGTCGTACCAGCTGTTCTTTTGC
>CM050327.1:7946440-8067484 GCA_027475135.1 Bactrocera correcta | reverse complement strand
AAGATGGTTATTTAACTTAAATATTTTAAACTAATGATTTGAAGAATGTCGATATCGATAGCTAAATATGTATATACAAGAAAATCGACTTTATACCTAACTATAAGATTACGGAATTATTCTAAATGCACTGCCGTTATGCTGCCATGGATTTATGCAAACTTCAGTTCGTTAAAGAAGGTTTATTAACTTAAATATGTTAAACTAATGATATGAAGCATTTCGATATCGATTGTTAAATGTGTATACACAAGAAAACCGACTTTATACCTAAATATAAGATTACAAAATTCTCCCAAATGCACTGCCGTTATACCGTTATGGCTTTATGTAAACTTCAGTAAGATTAAGAGGGTTAATTAACTTAAGTATGTTAAACTAATGATTTGTAGCATTTCGATATCGATTGCTAAATGCTTGTATGCAAGAAAATCGGCTTTATACCTAAATATAAGTTTACGGAATTATTCTAAATGCACTGCCGTTATGCCGCCATGGATTTATGCAAACTTCAGTTCGTTAAAGAAGGTTTATTTACTTAAATATGTTAAACTAATGATTTAAGGCATTTCGATATCGATTGCTAAATGTGTATATACAAGAAAACCGACTTTATACCTAAATATATGATAACGGAATTCTTCTGAATGTACTGCCGTTATGCCGTTAAGGTTTTTGTAGACTTCAGAAAGATAAAGAGGGTTAATTAACATAAAAATGTTCAACTAATGATCCGAAGATTTTCGATATCGATTGCTAAATGTGTAAATACAAGAAAATCGACTTTCTACCTAAATATAAGATTACGAAATTCTTACAAATGCACTGCCGTTATGCCGCCATGGCTTTATGCAAACTTCACTTCGTTAAAGAAGGTTTATTAACTTAAATATGTTAAACTAATGATTTGAATCATTTCGATATCGATTGCCAAATGTGTACATACAAGAAAATCGACTTTATACCTAAATATATGATAACGGAATTCTTCTAAATGCACTGCCGTAATGCCGTTATGGCTTTATGTTAACTTCAGTAAAATAAAGAAGGTTAATTATCTTAAATATGTTAAACTAATGATTTGAAGCATTTCGATATCGATTGCTAAATGTGTATATACAAGAAAATCGACTTTATACCTAAATATAAGATTACGAAATTCTCCCAAATGCACTGCCGTTATACCGTTATGGCTTTATGTAAACTTCAGTAAGATAAAGAAGGTTAATTAACTTAAATATGTTAAACTAATGATTTGAAGCATTTCGATATCGATTGCTAAATGCTTGTATACAAGAAAATCGAATTTATACCTAAATATAAGATTGCGGATTTCTTCTAAATGCAATGCCGTTATGCAGTTATGGCTTAATGTTAATTTCGGTTCGTTAAAGAAGGTTTATTAACTTAAATATGTTAAACTAATGATTTGAATATTTTCGAAATCGATTGCTAAATGCATATATACAAGAAAATCTTCTCTATACCTAAATATAAGATTACGGAATTCTTCCAAATGTACAGTCGTTATGCCGCCATGGCTTTGTGTTAACTTAAGTGCGTTAAAGTAGGTTTGTTAACTTAAATATGTTAAACTAATGATTTGAAGCATTTCGATATCGATTGCTAAATGCGTATATACAACAAAATCGACTTTATACCTAAATATAAGCTTACGGAATTTTTCTAAATGCACTGTTGTTATGCCGTTAGTTCGTTAAAGAAGGTTTATTAACTTAGATATGTTACACCAGTTATTTGAAGCATTTCGAAATCGATTGCTAAATGCATATATACAAGAAAATCTTCTTTATACCTAAATATAAGATTACGGAATTCTTCCAAATGTACTGTCGTTATGCCGCCATGGCTTTATATCACCTTCAATACGTTAAAGAAGGTTAATTAACTTAAATATGTTAAACTAATGATTTGAAGCATTTCGATATCGATTGCTAAATGTGTATATACAAGAAAATCGACTTTATACCTAAATATAAGATTACGAAATTCTCCCAAATGCGCTGCCGTTATACCGTTATGGCTTTATGTAAACTTCAGTAAGATAAAGAAGGTTAATTAACTTAAATATGTTAAACTAATGATTTGAAGCATTTCGATATCGATTGCTAAATGCTTGTATACAAGAAAATCGACTTTACACCTAAATATAAGATTACGGAATTATTCTAAATGCACTGCCGTTATGCCGCCATGGATTTATGCAAACTTCAGTTCGTTAAAGAAGGTTCATTAACTTAAATATGTTAAACTATTGATTTGAAGCATTTCGATATCGATTGCAAAATGCATATATACAAGAAAACCGACTTTATACCTAAATATATGATAACGGAATTCTTCTGAATGCACTGGCGTTATGCCGTTAAGGCTTTGTAGACTTCAGTAAGATAAAGAGGGTTAATTAGCTTAAATATGTTAAACTAATGATTTAAAGCATTTCGATATCGATTGCTAAATGCTTGTATACAAGAAAATCGACTTTATATCTAAATATAAGCTTACGGAATTATTCTAAGTGCCCTGCCGTTATGCCGTTATGGCTTTATGTTAACTTCAGTTCGTTAAAGAAGGTTTATTAACTTAGATATGTTATACCAGTTATTTGAAGTATTTCGATATCGATTGCTAAATGCTTGTATACAAGAAAATCTTCTTTATTTCTAAATATAAGATAACGGAATTCTTCCAAATGTACTGTCGTTATGCCGCCATGGCTTTATATCACCTTCAATACGTTAAAGAAGGTTAATTAACTTAAATATGTTAAACTAAAGATTTGGAGCATTTCGTTATCGATTGCTAAATGTGTATATACAAGAAAATCGACTTTATACCTAAATATATGATTACGGAATTCTTCTAAATGCACTGCCGTTATACCGCCATGGCTTTATGTAGACTTCAATAGGTTAAAGAAGGTTAATTAACTTAAATATGTTAAACTAATGATTTAAAGCATTTCGATATCGATTGTTTATTATGTAAATTTAAGAAAATCGACTTTACACCTAAATATAAGATTACGGCATTCTTCTAAATGTACTGCCGTTATGCCGCCATGGCTTTATATCAACTTCAATTAGTTATAGAAGGTTAATTAACTTGTATAAGTAAAACTAATGATTTGAAGCATTTCGATATCGATTGCTAAATATGTAAATACAAGAAAATCGACTTTACACCTAAATATAAGATTACGGAATTCTCCTGAATGCACTATCGTTATGCCCCAGGGCTTTATGCAAACTTCAGTTCGTTAAAGAAGGTTTATTAACTTAAATATGTTAAACTAATGGGTTGAAGCATCTCGATATCGATTGCTAATTGAGTATATACAACAAAATCGACTTTATACCTAAACATAAGATTACGGAATTCTTCCAAATGCGCAGCCTTTATACCGTTATGGCATTATGTGAAGTTCAGTAAGATAAAGAAGGTTAATTAACTTAAATATGTTAAACTAATGATTTGAAGCATTTCGATATCGATTGCTAAATGTGTGTATACAACAAAATCGACCTTATACCTAAATATAAGATTACGAAATTCTTATAAATGCACTGCCGTTATGCCGCCATGGCTTTATGCAAACTTCAGTTCGTTAAAGAAGGTTTATTAACTTAAATATGTTAAACTAATGATTTGAATCATTTCGATATCGATTGCTAAATGTGTATATGCAAGAAAATCGACTTTATACCTAAATATATGATAACGGAATTCTTCTAAATGCACAGCCGTTATGCCGTTATGGCTTTATGTTAACTTCAGTAAGATAAAGAAGGTTAATTAACTTAAATATGTTAAACTAATGATTTGAAGCATTTCGATATCGATTGCTAAATGTGTGTATACAACAAAATCGAATTTATACCTAAATATAAGATTACGGAATTCTTCCACATGCACTGCCGTTACCCGGGCATGGCTTTATGCCAACTTCAGTTCGTTAAAGAAGGTTTATTAACTTAAATATGTTAAACTAATGATTTGAATCATTTCGCTATCGATTGCTAAATGCGTATATACAACAAAATCGACTTTAAACCTAAATATAAGATTACGTAATTCTTCTTAGTGCACTGCCATTATGCCGTTAAGGCTCTTGTAGACTTCAGTAAGATTAAGATGGTTATTTAACTTAAATATGTTATACCAGTTATTTGAAGCATTTCGATATCGATTGCTAAATCTGTATATATAAGAAACTCGACTATATACCTAAATATAAGATTACGTAATTCTTCTAAATGCACTGCCGTTATGCCGTTTTGGCTTTATGTTAACTTCTTTTCGTTAAAGAAAGTTTATTATCTTAAATATGTTAAAATAGTTATTTGAAGCATTTCGAAATCGATTGCTAAATGTATATATACAAGAAAATCTTCTTTATACCTAAATATAAGATTACGGAATTCTTCCAAATGCACTGACGTTATACCGTTTGGCTTTATGTTAACTTCAGTTAGTTAAAGAAGGTTAATTAACTTAAATATGTTAAACCAGTTATTTGAAGCTTTTCGATATCGATTGCTTAATGCATATATACAAGAAAATTGACTTAATACCTAAATATAAGATTACGGTATTCTTCCAAATGTACTGTCGTTATGCCGCCAAGGCTTTATATCAACTTCAATATGTTAAAAAAGGTTAATTAACTTAAATATGTTAAACTAATGATTTAAAGCATTTAGATACCGATCGCTAAATGTGAATATACAAAAAAATCGAATTCATAGCTAAATATAAGACTACGGAATTCTTCTACATGCACTGCCGTTATGCCGCCATGGCTTTATATCACCTTCAATACGTTAAAGAAGGTTTGTTAACTTAAATATGTTAAACTAATGATTTGAAGCATTTCGATATCGATTGCTATATGAATATATACAAGAAAATCGACTTTATACCTAAATATAAGATTACGTAATTCTTCTAAATGTTTTGCTGTTATGCCGTTAAGGCGTTTGTAGACTTCAGTAAGATAAAGCGGGTTAATTAACTTAAATATGGTAAACTAATGATTTGAGGCATTTCGATATCGATTGCTAAATGTGTATATACAAGAAAATCGACTTCATATCTAAATATAAGATTGCGGATTTCTTCTAAATGCAATGCCGTTATGCAGTTATGGCTTTATGTTAATCTCGGTTCGTTAAAGAAGGTTTATTAACTTAAATATGTTAAACTAATGATTTGAAGATTTTCGAAATCGATTGCTAAATGCATTTATACAAGAAAATCTTCTTTATACCTAAATATAAGATTACGGAATTCTTCCAATTGTACTGTCGTTATGCCGCCATGGCTTTATATAACCTTCAATACGTTAAAGAAGGTTAATTAACTTAAATATGTTAAACTAATGATTTAAGGCATTTCGATATCGATTGCTAAATGTGTATATACAAGAAAACCGACTTTATACCTAAATATATGATAACGGAATTCTTCTGAATGTACTGCCGTTATGCCGTTAAGGTTTTTGTAGACTTCAGTAAGATAAAGAGGGTTAATTAGCTTAAATATGTTAAACTAATGATATGCAGATTTTCGAAATCGATTGCTAAATGCATATATAAAAGAAAATCTTTTTTATACCTATATATAAGGCCGTTATGCCGTTATGGCTTTATGTTGACTTCAGTAAGATAAAAAAGGCTAATTAACTTAAATATGTTAAACTGATGATTTGAAGCATTTCGATATCGATTGCTTAATGTGTATATACAAGAAAATCTTCTTTATACCTAAATATAAGATTACGGAATTCTTCCAAATGTACTGTCGTTATGCCACCAAGGCTTTATATCAACTTCAATATGTTAAAGAAGCTTTATTTACTTAAATATGTTAAACTACTGATTTGAAGCATTTCGATATCGATTGCTAAATGAGTATATACAAGAAAATCGACTTTAAACCTAAATATAAGATTACGTAATTCTTCTTAATGCACTGCCATTATGCCGTTAAGGCTTTTGTAGACTTCAGTAAGATTAAGATGGTTATTTAACTTAAATATTTTAAACTAATGATTTGAAGAATGTCGATATCGATAGCTAAATATGTATATACAAGAAAATCGACTTTATACCTAACTATAAGATTACGGAATTATTCTAAATGCACTGCCGTTATGCTGCCATGGATTTATGCAAACTTCAGTTCGTTAAAGAAGGTTTATTAACTTAAATATGTTAAACTAATGATATGAAGCATTTCGATATCGATTGTTAAATGTGTATACACAAGAAAACCGACTTTATACCTAAATATAAGATTACAAAATTCTCCCAAATGCACTGCCGTTATACCGTTATGGCTTTATGTAAACTTCAGTAAGATTAAGAGGGTTAATTAACTTAAGTATGTTAAACTAATGATTTGTAGCATTTCGATATCGATTGCTAAATGCTTGTATGCAAGAAAATCGGCTTTATACCTAAATATAAGTTTACGGAATTATTCTAAATGCACTGCCGTTATGCCGCCATGGATTTATGCAAACTTCAGTTCGTTAAAGAAGGTTTATTTACTTAAATATGTTAAACTAATGATTTAAGGCATTTCGATATCGATTGCTAAATGTGTATATACAAGAAAACCGACTTTATACCTAAATATATGATAACGGAATTCTTCTGAATGTACTGCCGTTATGCCGTTAAGGTTTTTGTAGACTTCAGAAAGATAAAGAGGGTTAATTAACATAAAAATGTTCAACTAATGATTCGAAGATTTTCGATATCGATTGCTAAATGTGTAAATACAAGAAAATCGACTTTATACCTAAATATATGATTACGGAATTCTTCTAAATGCACTGCCGTTATACCGTTAATGCTTTATGTAGACTTCAGTAAGCTAAAAAAAGTTTATTAACTTAAATATGTTAAACTAATGATTTGAAGCATTTCGATATCGATTGCTAAATGTGTATATACAAGAAAATCGAATTTATACCTAAATATAAGATTACAGAATTCTTCTACATGCACTGCCGTTATGCCGCCATGGCTCTATGCCAACTTCAGTTCGCTAAAGAAGGTTTATTAACTTAAATATGTTAAACTACTGATTTGAATCATTTCGATATCGATTGCTAAATGACTATATACAAGAAAATAGACTTAAAACTTAAAATAAGATTACGTAATTCTTCTTAATGCACTGCCATTATGCCGTTAAGGCTTTTGTAGACTTCAGTAAGATTAAGATGGATATTTAACTTAAATATGTCAAAGTAATGTTTTGGAGCATTTCGATATCGATTGCTAAATGTGTATATACAAGGAACTCGACTTTATACCTAAATATAAGATTACGTAATTCTTCTAAATGCACTGCCGTTATGCCGTTGTGGCTTTATGTTAACTTCTGTTCGTTAAAGAAGTTTTATTAACTTAAATATGTTAAACCAGTTATTTGAAGCATTTCGAAATCGATTGCTAAATGCATATATACAAGAAAATCTTCTTTATACCTAAATATAAGATTACGGAATTCTTCCAAATGTACTGTCGTTATGCCGCCATGGCTTTATATCACCTTCAGTACGTTAAAGAAGGTTAATTAACTTAAATATGTTAAACTTATGATTTGAAGATTTTCGAAATCGATTGCTTAATGCATGTATACAACAAAATCGACTTTATACCTAAATATAAGATTACGGAATTCTTCTAAATGCACAGCCGTTATGCCGTTAAGCCTTTATGTGGACTTCAGTGCGTTAAAGAAGCTTTATTAAATTAAATATGTTAAACTAATGATTTGAAGATTTTCGAAATCGATTGCTAAATGCATATATACAACAAAATCGACTTTACACCTAAATATAAGTTTACGGAATTCTTCCAAATGCACTGACGTTATACCGTTATGGCTTTATGTTAACTTCAGTTAGTTAAAGAAGGTTTATAAACTTAAATATGTTAAACCATTTATTTGAAGCATTTCGAAATCAATTGCTTAATGCATATATACAAGAAAATTGACTTTATACCTAAATATAAGATTACGGAATTCTTCCGAATGTACTGTCTTTTTGCCGCCATGGTTTTATATCAACTTCAATACGTTAAAAAGGGATAATTAACTTAAATATGTTAAACTAATGATTTGAAGCATTTAGATATCGATTGCTAAATGTGTATATACAAAAAAAGCGAATTTATAGCTAAATATAAGATTACGGAATTCTTTTACATGCACTGCCGTTATGCCGCCATGGCTTTGTGTTAACTTCAGTGCGTTAAAGTAGGTTTGTTAACTTTAATATGTTAAACTAATGATTTGAAGCATTTAGATATCGATTGCTAAATGAGTATATACAAGAAAATCGACTTTATACCTAAATATAAGATAACGTAATTCTTCTAAATGCTTTGCCGTTATGCCGTTAAGGCGTTTGTAGACTTCAGTAAGATAAAGAGGGTTAATTAACTTAAATATGTTAAACTAATGAGTTGAGGCATTTCGATATCGATTGCTAAATGTGTATATACAAGAAAATCGACTTTATACCTAAAAAGATTACGGAGTTCTTCTAAACGCACTGCCGTTATGCAGTTATGGCTTTATGTTAATTTCTGTTCGTTAGAGAAGGTTTATTAACTTAAATATGTTGCACCAGTTATTTGAAGCATTTCGAATCGATTGCTTAATGCATATAAACAAGAAAATCGACTTTATACCTAAATATATGATAACGGAATTTCTCTGAATGCACTGCCGTTATACCGTTAAGGCTTTTGTAGACTTCAGTAAGATAAAGAGGGTTAATTAGCTTAAATATGTTAAACTAATGATATGCAGATTTTCGAAATCGATTGCTAAATGCATATATAAAAGAAAATCTTTTTTATACCTATATATAAGGCCGTTATGCCGTTATGGCTTTATGTTGACTTCAGTAAGATAAAAAAGGCTAATTAACTTAAATATGTTAAACTGATGATTTGAAGCATTTCGATATCGATTGCTTAATGTGTATATACAAGAAAATCGACTTTCTACCTAAATATAAGATTACGGAATTCTTCCAAATGTACTGTCGTTATGCCACCAAGGCTTTATATCAACTTCAATATGTTAAAGAAGCTTTATTTACTTAAATATGTTAAACTACTGATTTGAAGCATTTCGATATCGATTGCTAAATGAGTATATACAAGAAAATCGACTTTAAACCTAAATATAAGATTACGTAATTCTTCTTAATGCACTGCCATTATGCCGTTAAGGCTTTTGTAGACTTCAGTAAGATTAAGATGGTTATTTAACTTAAATATTTTAAACTAATGATTTGAAGAATGTCGATATCGATAGCTAAATATGTATATACAAGAAAATCGACTTTATACCTAACTATAAGATTACGGAATTATTCTAAATGCACTGCCGTTATGCTGCCATGGATTTATGCAAACTTCAGTTCGTTAAAGAAGGTTTATTAACTTAAATATGTTAAACTAATGATATGAAGCATTTCGATATCGATTGTTAAATGTGTATACACAAGAAAACCGACTTTATACCTAAATATAAGATTACAAAATTCTCCCAAATGCACTGCCGTTATACCGTTATGGCTTTATGTAAACTTCAGTAAGATTAAGAGGGTTAATTAACTTAAGTATGTTAAACTAATGATTTGTAGCATTTCGATATCGATTGCTAAATGCTTGTATGCAAGAAAATCGGCTTTATACCTAAATATAAGTTTACGGAATTATTCTAAATGCACTGCCGTTATGCCGCCATGGATTTATGCAAACTTCAGTTCGTTAAAGAAGGTTTATTTACTTAAATATGTTAAACTAATGATTTAAGGCATTTCGATATCGATTGCTAAATGTGTATATACAAGAAAACCGACTTTATACCTAAATATATGATAACGGAATTCTTCTGAATGTACTGCCGTTATGCCGTTAAGGTTTTTGTAGACTTCAGTAAGATAAAGAGGGTTAATTAACATAAAAATGTTCAACTAATGATTCGAAGATTTTCGATATCGATTGCTAAATGTGTAAATACAAGAAAATCGACTTTATACCTAAATATAAAATTATAACATTACGGAATTCTTCTAAATGCACTGCCGTTATACCGTTAATGCTTTATGTAGACTTCAGTAAGCTAAAAAAAGTTTATTAACTTAAATATGTTAAACTAATGATTTGAAGCATTTCGATATCGATTGCTAAATGTGTATATACAAGAAAATCGAATTTATACCTAAATATAAGATTACAGAATTCTTCTACATGCACTGCCGTTATGCCGCCATGGCTCTATGCCAACTTCAGTTCGCTAAAGAAGGTTTATTAACTTAAATATGTTAAACTACTGATTTGAATCATTTCGATATCGATTGCTAAATGACTATATACAAGAAAATAGACTTAAAACTTAAAATAAGATTACGTAATTCTTCTTAATGCACTGCCATTATGCCGTTAAGGCTTTTGTAGACTTCAGTAAGATTAAGATGGATATTTAACTTAAATATGTCAAAGTAATGTTTTGGAGCATTTCGATATCGATTGCTAAATGTGTATATACAAGGAACTCGACTTTATACCTAAATATAAGATTACGTAATTCTTCTAAATGCACTGCCGTTATGCCGTTGTGGCTTTATGTTAACTTCTGTTCGTTAAAGAAGTTTTATTAACTTAAATATGTTAAACCAGTTATTTGAAGCATTTCGAAATCGATTGCTAAATGCATATATACAAGAAAATCTTCTTTATACCTAAATATAAGATTACGGAATTCTTCCAAATGTACTGTCGTTATGCCGCCATGGCTTTATATCACCTTCAGTACGTTAAAGAAGGTTAATTAACTTAAATATGTTAAACTTATGATTTGAAGATTTTCGAAATCGATTGCTTAATGCATGTATACAACAAAATCGACTTTATACCTAAATATAAGATTACGGAATTCTTCTAAATGCACAGCCGTTATGCCGTTAAGCCTTTATGTGGACTTCAGTGCGTTAAAGAAGCTTTATTAACTTAAATATGTTAAACTAATGATTTGAAGATTTTCGAAATCGATTGCTAAATGCATATATACAAGAAAATCGACTTTATACCTAACTATAAGATTACGGAATTATTCTAAATGCACTGCCGTTATGCCGCCATGGATTTATGCAAACTTCAGTTCGTTAAAGAAGGTTTATTAACTTAAATATGTTAAACTAATGATATGAAGCATTTCGATATCGATTGTTAAATGTGTATATACAAGAAAACCGACTTTATACCTAAATATATGATAACGGAATTCTTCTGAATGCACTGCCGTTATGCCGTTAAGGGTTTTGTAGATCTTCAGTTAGATAAAGAGGGTTATTAACTTAAATATGTTCAACTAATGATTTGAAGATTTTCGATATCGATTGCTTAATGTGTAAATACAAGAAAATCGACTTTATACCTAAATATAAGATAACGTAATTCTTCTAAATGCTTTGCCGTTATGCCGTATATTAACTTAAATATGTTAAACTAATGATTGAAGCATTTGATATCGATTGTAAATGTGTATATACAAAAACGATTTATACTAAATATAGATACGGAATTCTTAATGCACTGCCGTTATGCCGAGTTTTGTATCATTTAAAGATATAAGGGTACTAGTAAAGGGGTTTTAACATTTTAAATATAGTAGAGACATTTAATAATTAAATTGAATACTAAAATGCTTTATAAAGATTCTATTTATAAGTACTCGAAAGCTTATACTTAATAATTTCGTTCTTTGAAAGTTTAACTATCTTGCATTATTTAAATTCAATCGATGCTTTATAACTAAAATGATACATTTTCTAATTTATACGAATTTTCTATAACATAAAGCTTAAGCTAATTGTATAAAGATAAGAGGTTAATACTTAATATGTAACTATAAGAAGATTTAAACATTAAATGCTATATAAGTAAAATCTTTATTTAACTTATAAACGTTAGTTAGTTAATATTAATCTGTTATAAAAAGGTTATTATTCTTATGTTATATTAACATTTATACAATTTTAATTAAATTCTAAATGTATTTACAATATAGATTGTATTTAAATTAAGAATCGTTTACAACTTTATATAATCAATTTTAAGATTCATTATCTAAATGATTTATATTAACATTTAAACAATTTAAATTATAATTTAAATACGATTTAACTATTAAGATTGTAATTTAATACATAAATGTCTTTAACTTAAATATTATAATATTTAAATGTATTATAAATAGTTTTAAATAAGATTTAACTGATTATTAAATTAAATATAAAAATGACTTTATCCATATGATACGAATTATTTAACAGAAACGTTTTACCTAATTTATGAAACTATTTTAAAGTTTATACTTAAAAGTTAAATAAAATAGATTTATACAATTTTAAATTTAAATTCTTAAAACGACTTTAACCATAATGATTGAATTTCTGATCAAACCGTTACTTAAATTTGTAACTAATTTAATGTTACGTTATTAATTGTAATAAGATTAATTTATATATTAATTGTAATAAATGATTTATACTTAAATCGATTCTAATTCTAAATACTAGCTATTTAACATGTAATATAAGTAAAGTGTTATGATTTAAATGTGTTAACTAAGAGATTGATTTCATAAGATTAGAGGTTATTAATAAATTTTAATAAATGATTGGCTTTTCATATCGTGTTAAGTTTTTAAGTAAATTACTTTACCTTATTAGAGTTTTCTAACTTACTTATTCATATGTTTTAAGTATTTCATGTTGTTAAGATTTAACTAAATGCTTAATAATAAGCATTCGAATTATTCTAATGCATGTTAATAACTTAAGTTTTACTAATATATGAAATGTAATCTCTAAATGCATCGTTATACTAAATGCTTTTTTAAACTTATAAATAAGAGTATTAGTTAAAATGTTTATTATATATATAAAGTTTAATCGTTAAATATGTTACTATAAAAAAAGTTTTTATACCTATGTTAAGCCGTTATTCGTAATCTTATTTCTTCATAAGATTAAAGGTTATAATAAATGCTTAACTAATTAAGATTCGATTCATAAATTAATGTGTTATTCACAAAGATTTTACCTAATATGTTAAGGAATTCTTCATTAAATATGTTATACACAATTTATTAAAATTTAATATTGTAAATAGTTATTCACTTAAATCTTAAACTTAATTAAGATTACGTAAGATTCTAATGGCTATTACATTAAGACTTTTAAACCTAATTGAAGATTAGATTTATTAATTATCATTTTCAAAAATGATTTTGAAGACTTATTAAGATTAAGATTATTATAAATAACTTTTAAATAATTTTGAAAATTCATTCGTCTAAATACGTTACTAATGATTGGAAGCATTTCGATATCGATTGCTAAATGTGTATATACAAGAAAATAGAATTTATACCTAAATATAAGATAACGGAATTCTTCTAAATGCACTGCCGTTAAGCCTTTATGTGGACTTCAGTGCGTTAAAGAAGCTTTATTAACTTAAATATGTTAAACTAATGATTTGAAGATTTTCGAAATCGATTGCTAAATGCATATATACAACAAAATCGACTTTATACCTAAATATAAGTTTACGGGATTCTTCCAAATGCACTGACGTTATACCGTTATGTTAACTTCAATTAGTTAAAGAAGGTTTATAAACTTAAATATGTTAAACCATTTATTTGAAGCATTTCGAAATCAATTGCTTAATGCATATATACAAGAAAATTGACTGTATACCTAAATATAAGATTACGGAATTCTTCCGAATGTACTGTCGTTATGCCGCCATGGCTTTATATCAACTTCAATACGTTAAAAAGGGTTAATTAACTTAAATATGTTAAACTAATGATTTGAAGCATTTAGATATTGATTGCTAAATGTGTATATACAAAAAAAGCGAATTTATAGCTAAATATAAGATTACGGAATTCTTCTACATGCACTGCCGTTATGCCGCCATGGCTTTGTGTTAAATTCAGTGCGCTAAAGTAGGTTTGTTAACTTTAATATGTTAAACTAATGATTTGAAGCATTTAGATATCGATTGCTAAATGAGTATATACAAGAAAATCGACTTTATACCTAAATA
The DNA here is from genome assembly GCA_027475135.1 of Bactrocera correcta. NCBI lineage: Eukaryota > Metazoa > Arthropoda > Insecta > Diptera > Tephritidae > Bactrocera > Bactrocera correcta. The sequence continues at coordinate 8,053,301 of CM050327.1, read as the reverse complement.
TAAGATAACGTAATTCTTCTAAATGCTTTGCCGTTATGCCGTTAGATTGTAGACTTCAGTAAGATAAAGAGGGTTAGTTAACTTAAAAATGTTAACCTAATGAGTTGAGGCATTTCGATATCGATTGCTAAATGTGTATATACAAGAAAACCGACTTTATACCTAAAAAGATTACGGAGTTCTTCTAAATGCACTGCCGTTATGCAGTTATGGCTTTACATTAATTTCTGTTCGTTAGAGAAGGTTTAATAACTTAAATATGTTGCACCAGTTATTTGAAGCTTTTCGAATCGATTGCTTAATGCATATATACAAGAAAATCGACTTTATAGCTAAATATGTAATAACGGAATTTCTCTGAATGCACTGCCGTTATGCCGTTAAGGTTTTTGCAGACTTCAGTAAGATAAAGAGGGTTAATTAGCTTAAATATGTTAAACTAATGATTTGAAGATTTTCGAAATCGATTGCTAAATGCATATATACAACAAAATCGACTTTATACCTAAATATAAGTTTACGGGATTCTTCCAAATGCACTGACGTTATACCGTTATGTTAACTTCAATTAGTTAAAGAAGGTTTATAAACTTAAATATGTTAAACCATTTATTTGAAGCATTTCGAAATCAATTGCTTAATGCATATATACAAGAAAATTGACTGTATACCTAAATATAAGATTACGGAATTCTTCCGAATGTACTGTCGTTATGCCGCCATGGCTTTATATCAACTTCAATACGTTAAAAAGGGTTAATTAACTTAAATATGTTAAACTAATGATTTGAAGAATTTAGATATCGATTGCTAAATGTGTATATAGAAAAAAAGCGAATTTATAGCTAAATTTAAGACAACGGAATTCTTCTACATGCACTGCCGTTATGCTGCCATGGCTTTGTGTTAACTTCAGTGCGTTAAAGTAGGTTTGTTAACTTTAATATGATAAACTAATGATTTGAAGCATTTAGATATCGATTGCTAAATGAGTATATACAAGAAAATCGACTTTATACCTAAATATAAGATTACGTAATTCTCCTAAATGCTCTGCCGTTATGCCGTTAAGGCGTTTGTAGACTTCAGTAAGATAAAGAGGGTTAACTAACTTAAATATGTTAACCTAATTATTTGAGGCATTTCGATATCGATTGCTAAATGTGTATATTCAAGAAAATCGACTTTATACCTAAAAAGATTACGGAGTTCTTCTAAATGCACTGCCGTTATGCAGTTATGGCTTAATGTTAATTTCTGTTCGTTAAAGAAGGTTTATTAACTTAAATATGTTGCACCAGTTATTTGAAGCATTTCGAATCGATTGCTTAATGCAGATATACAAGAAAATCGACTTTATACCTAAATATATGATAACGGAATTTCTCTGAGTGCACTGCCGTTATGCCGTTAAGGCTTTTGTAGACTTCATTAAGATAAAGGGGGTTAATTAGCTTAAAGATGTTAAACTAATGATTTGAAGATTTTCGAAATCGATTGCTAAATGCATATATAAAAGAAAATCTTTTTTATACCTACATATAAGGCCGTTATGCCGTTGTGGCTTTATGTTAACTTCAGTGCGTTAAAGAAGCTTTATTAACTTAAATATGTTAAACCAGTTATTTGAAGCATTTCGAAATCGATTGTTAAATGCATATATACAACAAAATCGACTTTACACCTAAATATAAGTTTACGGAATTCTTCCAAATGCACTGACGTTATACCGTTATGGCTTAATGTTAACTTCAGTTAGATAAAGAAGGTTAATTAACTTAAATATATTAAACTAATGATTTAAAGCATTTCGATATCGATTGCTAAATGTGTATATACAAGAAAATCGAATTTATACCTAAATATAAGATTACGGAATTCTTCTACATGCACTGCCGTTATGCCGCCAAGGCTTTATGTTAATTTCAGTGCGTTAAAGAAGCTTTATTTACTTAAATATATTAAACTACTGATTTGAAGCATTTCGATATCGATTGCTAAATGAGTATATACAAGAAAATCTAATTTAAACCTAAATATAAGATTACGTAATTCTTCTAAATGCACTGCCATTATGCCGTTAAGGCTTTTGTAGGCTTCAGTAAGATTAAGATGGTTAAATAACTTAAATAGGTTAAACTAATGATTTGAAGCATTTCGATATCGATTGCTAAATGTGTATATACAAGAAAATCGCCTTTATACCTAAATATAAGATTACGGAATTCTTCTAAATGCACTGCCGTTATGCCGCCATGGCTTTATGTTAACTTCTGTTCGTTAAAGACGGTTTTTTAACTTAAATATGTTAAACCAGTTATTTGAAGCATTTCGAAATCGATTGCTATATGTATATATACAAGAAAATCTTCTTTATACCTAAATACAAGATTACGTAATTCTTCTAAATGCTTTGCCGTTATGCCGTTAAGGCGTTTGTAGACTTCAGTAAGATAATGAGGGTTAACTAACTTAAATATGGTTAACCAGTTTTTTGAAGCATTTCGTTATCGATTGCTAAATGCATATATACAAGAAAATCTTTTTTATACCTAAATATAAGATTAAGGAATTCTTCTAAATGCGCTGCCGTTATACCGTTATGGCATTATGTGAAGTTCAGTAAGATATAGAAGGTTAATTAACTAAAATATGTTAAACTAATGATTTGAAGCATTTCGATATCGATTGCTAAATGTGTATATACAACAAAATCGACTTTATACCTAAATATAAGATAACGGAATTCTTCCAAATGTACTGTCGTTATGCCACCATGGCTTTATATCACCTTCAATACGTTAAAAAAGGTTAATTAACTTAAATATGTTAAACTAATGATTTGAAGCATTTAGGTATCGATTGCTAAATGTGTATATACAAAAAAAAAGAATTTATAGCTAAATAAAAGATTACGGAATTCTTCTAAATGCACTGCCGTTATGCCGTTAAGGCTTTTGTAGGCTTCAGTAAGATTAAGATGGTTAAATAACTTAAATAGGTTAAACTAATGATTTGAAGCATTTCGATATCGATTGCTAAATGTGTATATACAAGAAAATCGCCTTTATACCTAAATATAAGATTACGGAATTCTTCTAAATGCACTGCCGTTATGCCGTTGTGGCTTTATGTTAACTTCTGTTCGTTAAAGAAGGTTTATTAACTTAAATATGTTAAACCAGTTATTTGAAGCATTTCGAAATCGATTGCTAAATGCATATATACAAGAAAATCTTCTTTATACCTAAATATAAGATTACGGAGTTCTTCCAAATGTACTGTCGTTATGCCACCATGGCTTTATATCACCTTCAATACGTTAAAAAAGGTTAATTAACTTAAATATGTTAAACTAATGATTTGAAGCATTTAGGTATCGATTGCTAAATGTGTATATACAAAAAAAAAGAATTTATAGCTAAATAAAAGATTACGGAATTCTTCTAAATGCACTGCCGTTATGCCGCCATGGCTTTGTGTTAACTTCAGTGCGTAAAAGTAGGTTATTTAACTTAAATATATTAAACTAATGATTTGAAGCATTTCGATATCGATTGCTAAATGAGTATATACAAGAAAATCGACTTTATACCTAAATATAAGATTACGTAATTCTTCTAAATGCTTTGCCGTTATGCCGTTAAGGCGTTTGTAGTCTTCAGTAAGATTTAGATGGTTAAATAACTTAAATATGTTATACTTATGATTTGAAGCATTTCGATATCGATTGCCAAATATGTATATACAAGAAAATCTAATTTAAACCTAAATATAAGATTACGTAATTCTTCTAAATGCACTGCCATTATGCCGTTAAGGCTTTTGTAGGCTTCAGTAAGATTAAGATGGTTAAATAACTTAAATAGGTTAAACTAATGATTTGAAGCATTTCGATATCGATTGCTAAATGTGTATATACAAGAAAATCGCCTCTATACCTAAATATAAGATTACGGAGTTCTTTTAAATGCACTGCCGTTATGCAGTTATGGCTTTATGTTAATTTCTGTTCGTTAAAGAAGGTTTATTAACATAAATATGTTACACCAGTTATTTGAAGCATTTCGAAATCGATTGCTTAATGCATATATACAAGAAAATCGACTTTATACCTAAATATATGATAACGGAATTTCTCTGAATGCACTGCCGTTATGCCGTTAAGGCTTTTGTAGACTTCAGTAAGATAAAGAGGGTTAATTAGCTTAAATATGTTAAACTAATGATTTGAAGATTTTCGATATCGATTGCTAAATGTGTAAATACAAGAAAATCGACTTTACACCTAAATGTAAGATTACGGAATTCTCCTAAATGCACTATCGTTATGCCGCCAGGGCTTTATGCCAACTTCAGTTCGTTAAAGAAGGTTTATTAACTTAAATATGTTAAACTAATGGGTTTAAGCATCTCGATAACGATTGCTAAATGTGTATATACAACAAAATCGACTTTATACCTAAACATAAGTTTACGGAATTGTTCCAAATGCGCTGCCGTTATGCCGCCATGGCTTTGTGTTAACTTCAGTGCGTTAAAGTAGGTTTGTTAACTTAAATATGTTAAACCAGTTATTTGAAACATTTCGAAATCGATTGCTAAATGCATATATACAAGAAAATCTTCTTTATACCTAAATATAAGATTACGGAATTCTTCCAAATGTACTTTCGTTATGCCGCCATGGCTTTATATCACCTTCAATACGTTAAAGAAGGTTAATCAACTAAAATATGTTAAACTAATGACCTGAGGCATTTCGATATCGATTGCTAAATGTGTATATACAAGAAAATCGACTATATACCTAAATATATGATAACGGAATTTCTCTGAATGCACTGCCGTTTTGCCGTTAAGGCTTTTGTAGACTTCAGTAAGATAAAGAGGGTTAATTAGCTTAAATATGTTAAACTAATGATTTGAATCATTTCGATATCGATTGCTAAATGTGTATATACAAGAATAACTATATACCTAAATATATGATAACGGAATTCTTCTAAATGCACTGCCGTTATGTCGTTATGGCTTTTTGTTAACTTCAGTAAGATAAAGAAGGTTAATTAACTTAAATATGTTGAAGTAATGATTTGAAGCATTTCGATATCGATTGCTAAATGTGTATATACACGAAACTCGAATTTATACCTAAATATAAGATTAGGGAATTCTTCTACATGCACTGCCGTTATGCCGCCATCGCTTTATGTTAACTTCAGTGCGTTAAAGAAGCTTTATTTACTTAAATATGTTAAACTACTGATTTGAAGCATTTTGATATCGATTGCTAAATGAATATATACAAAAAAATCGAATTTATAGCTAAATAAAATTTTACGGAATTCTTCTAAATGCACTGCCGTTATGCCGCCAAGGCTTTGTGTTAACTTCAGTGCGTTAAAGTAGGTTTGTTAACTTAAATATGTTAAACCAGTTATTTGAAACATTTCGAAATCGATTGCTAAATGCATATATACAAGAAAATCTTCTTTATACCTAAATATAAGATTACGGAATTCTTCCAAATGTACTTTCGTTATGCCGCCATGGCTTTATATCACCCTCAATACGTTGAAGAAGGTTAATCAACTAAAATATGTTAAACTAATGATCTGAGGCATTTCGATATCGATTGCTAAATGTGTATATACAAGAAAATCGACTTTATACCTAAATATAAGATTACGGAGTTCTTTTAAATGCACTGCCGATATGCAGTTATGGCTTTATGTTAATTTCTGTTCGTTAAAGAAGGTTTATTAACTCAGATATGTTACACCAGTTATTTGAGGCATTTCGAAATCGATTGCTTAATGCATATATACAAGAAAATCGACTTTATACCTAAATATATGATAACGGAATTTCTGTGAATGCACTGCCGTTATGCCGTTAAGGCTTTTGTAGACTTCAGTAAGATAAAGAGGGTTAATTAGCTTAAATATGTTAAACTAATGATTTAAAGATTTTTGAAATCGATTGCTAAATGCATATATACAAGAAAATCTTTTTTATACCTAAATATAAGATAACGGAATTTCTCTGAATGCACTGCCGTTATGCCGTTAAGGCTTTTGTAGACTTCAGTTAGATAAAGAGGGTTAATTAGCTTAAATATGTTAAACTAATGATTTGAAGATTTTCGAGATCGATTGCTAAATGCATATATACAAGAAAATCTTTTTTATACCTAAATATATGATAACGGAATTTCTCTGAATGCACTGCCGTTATGCCGTTAAGGCTTTTGTAGACTTCAGTAAGATAAAAAGGGTTAATAAGCTTAAATATGTTAAACTAATGATTTGAAGATTTGCGATATCGATTGCTTAATGTGTAAATACAAAAAAATCGACTTTATACCTAAATATAAAATTATAACAATACGGAATTCTTCTAAATGCACTGCCGTTATACCGCCATCGCTTTATGTAGACTTCAGTAAGCTAAAAAAAGTTTATTAACTAAAATATGTTAAACTAATGAGTTGAAGCATTTCGATGTCTATTGCTTATTGTGTAAATTTAAGAAAAACGACTTTATACTTAATATAAAATTACGGAATTCTTCTAAATGCACTGCCGTTATTCCGCCATGGCTTTATATCAACTTCAATAAGTTATAGGAGGTTAATTAACTTAAATATGTTAAAGTAATGATTTGAAGCATTTCGATATCGATTGCTAAATATGTAAATACAAGAAAATCGACTTAACACCTAAATATAAGATTACGGAATTCTCCTAAATGCACTATCGTTATGCCGCCAGGGCTTTGTGCCAATTTCAGTTCGTTAAAGAAGGTTTATTAACTTAAATATGTTAAACTGATGGGTTGAAGCATCTCGAAATCGCTTGCTAAATGTGTATATACAAAAAATCGACTTTATACCTAAATATAAGATTACGGAATTCTTCCAAATCCCTGCCGTTATGCCGCTATGGCTTTGTGAAGTTCAGTAAGATAAAAAGGTTAATTAATTAAATATGTTAAACTAATGATTTGAAGCATTTCGATGTCGATTGCTAAATGTGTAAATACAAGAAAATCGACTTTACACCTAAATATAAAATTATAACATTACGGAATTCTTCTAACTGCACTGCCGTTATACCGTTAAGGCTTTATGTAGACTTTAGTAAGCTAAAAAATGTTTATTAACTTAATATGTTAAACTAATGATTTGAAGCATTTCGATATCGATAGCTAAATACGTTTATACCAGAAAATTGACTTTATACCTAAATATAAGATTATGGAATTCTTCTGCGTGCACTGCAGATATGAAAGTTAAAGAAGGTTTATTAACTTAAATATGTTAAACTAATGAGCTGAAGCATTTCGATATCGATTGCTAAATGTGTAATTACAACAAAATCGACTTAACACCTAAATATAAGATTACGGAATTCTCCTAAATGCACTATCGTTATGCCGCCAGGGCTTTGTGCCAACTTCAGTTCGTTAAAGAAGGTTTATTAACTTAAATATGTTAAACTAATGGGTTGAAGCATCTCGAAATCGATTGCTAAATGTGTATATACAACAAAATCGACTTTATACCTAAACATAAGATTACGGAATTCTTCCAAATACGCTGCCTTTATACCGCTATGGCATTATGTGACGTTCAGTAAGATAAAAAAGGTTAATTAATTAAATATGTTAAACTAATGATTTGAAGCATTTCGATGTCGATTGCTAAATGTGTATATACAAGAAAATCGATTTTATACCTAAATATAAGATTACGGAATTCTTCTAAATGCACTGCCGTTATGCCGCCATGGCTTTATGCCAACTTCAGATCGTTAAAGAAGGTTTATTAACTTAAATATGTTAAACTAATGAGTTGAAGCATTTCGATATCGATTGCTAAATGAGTATATACAAGAAAATCGAATTCAAACCTAAATATAAGATTACGTAATTCTTCTAAATGCACTGCCGTTATGCCGTTATGGCTTTATATTAACTTCAGTTCGTTAAAGAAAGTTTATTAACTTAAATATGTTAAACCAGTTATTTGAAGCATTTCGATATCGATTGCTTAATGCATATATACAAGAAAATCGACTTTATACCTAAATATAAGACTACGGAATTCTTCCAAATGTACTGTCGTTATGCCGCCATGGCTCTTTATCAACTTCAATACGTTAAAGAAGGTTAATTAACTTCAATATGTTAAACTAATGATTTGAAGCATTTCGACATCGATTGCTAAATGTGTATTTACAAGAAATTCGAATTTATACCTAAATATAAAATTATAACCTTACGGAATTCTTCTAAATGCACTGCCGTTATACCGTTAAGGCTTTATGTAGACTTCAGTAAGCTAAAAAATGCTTATTAACTTAATATGTTAAACTAATGATTTTAAGCATTTCGATATCGATATCTAAATGTGTATATAAAAGAAAATCGACTTTATACCTAAATATAAGATTACGGAATTCTTCCAAATGCACTGCCGTTATGGCTTTATATAAACTTCAATACGTTAAATAAGGTTAAGTAACTTAAATATGTTAAACTAATGATTTGAAGCATTTCGATATCGCTTACCAAATATGTATATACAAGAAAATCGACTTTATACCTAAATATAAGATAACGGAATTTTTCTAAATGCACTGCCGTTATGCCGTTAACGCTTTATGTAGACTTCAGTGCGTTAAAGAAGGTTTATTAACTTAAGCATGTTAAACTAATGATTTGAAGTATTTCGATGTCGATTGCTAAATGTGTATATACAAGAAAATCGACTTTATACCTAAATATAAGATTACGGAATTCTTTCAATTGTACTGTCATTATGCCGCCATGGCTTTGTATCAACTTCAATACGTTAAAGAAGGTTAATTATTTTAAATATGTTAAACTAATGGTTTGAAGCATTTTGATATCGCTTGCTAAATGAATCAATACAAGAAAGTCGAATCTATACCTAAATATAAGATAACGGAATTCTTCTAAATGCAGTGCAGTTATACCGTTAAGGCTTTATGTAGACTTCAGTGCCTTAAAGAAGGTTTATTAACTTAAATATGTTAAACTTATGATTTGAAGCATTTCGATATCGATTGCTAAATGTGCATATACAAAAAAATCGACTTTATACCTAAATATAAGATTACAGAATTCTTCCAAATGTACTGTCGTTATGCCGCCATGGCTTTGTATCAACTGCAGTTCGTTAAAGAAGGTTAATTAACTTAAATATGTTAAACCAGTTATTTGAAGCATTTCCATATCGACTGCTAAATGTGTAAATACAAGAAAATCGGCTTTACACCTAAATATAAAATTATAACATTACGGAATTCTTCTAAATGCACTGCCGTTATACCGTTAAGGCTTTATGTAGACTTCAGTAAGCTAAAAATGTTTATTAACTTAATATGTTAAACTAATGATTTGAAGCATTTCGATATCGATAGCTAAATATGTATATACAAGAAAATGGACTTTATACCTAAATATAAGATTATGGGATTCTTCTGCGTGCACTGCAGATATGAAAGTTAAAGAAGGTTTATTAACTTAAATATGTTAAACTAATGAGCTGAAGCATTTCGATATCGATTGCTTAATGCATATATACAAGAAAATCGATTTTATACCTAAATAAAAGATTACGGAAATTACCCAAATATACTGCCGTTATGCCGTTATGGCTTCCGTAAAGAAGGTTAATTATTTAAATATGATAAGCTAATGGTTTGAAGCATTTCGATATCGATTGCTAAATGTGTAAATACAACAAAATCGACTATATACCTAAATATAAAATTATAACATTATGGAATTCTTCTAAATGCACTGCCGTTATGCCATAAGGGCTTTATGTACACTTTAGTGCGCTAAAGAAGGTTTATTAACTTAAATATGTTAAACTAATGATTTGAAGCATTTCGATATCGATTGCTAAATGTGTATAAACAAGAAAATCGAATTTATACCTAAATATAAGATAACATAATTCTTCTAACTGCACTGCCGTTAAGGCTTTATGTAGACTTCAGTGAGTAAAAGAAGGTTTATGAACTTAAATATGTTAAACTAATGATTTGAAGCATTTCGATATCGATTGTTAAATGTGAATATACAAGAAAATCGACTTTATACCTAAATATAAGATTACGGAATTCTTCTAAGCGCACTGCCGTTATGCCGTTAAGGCTTTATGTAGACTTCAGTGAGTTAAAGAAGGTTTATTAACTTAAATATGTTAAACTAATGATTTGAAGCATTTCGAGATCGTTTGCTGAATGTGTATATACAAGAAAATCGACTTTATACCTAAATATAAGATTACGGAATTGTTCCAAATGTACTGTCGCTATGCCGCCATGGCTTTGTATCACCTTCAATACGTTAAAGAAGGTTTATTAACTTAAATATGTTAAACTAATGATTTGAAGCCTTTCGATATCGATTGCTAAATGTGTATTTACAAGAAAATCGAATTCAAACCTAAATATAAGATTACGTAATTCTTCTAAATGCACTGCCGTTATGCCGTTATGGCTTTATATTAACTTCAGTTCGTTAAAGAAAGTTTATTAACTTAAATATGTTAAACCAGTTATTTGAAGCATTTCGATATCGATTGCTTAATGCATATATACAAGAAAATCGACTTTATACCTAAATATAAGACTACGGAATTCTTCCAAATGTACAGTCGTTATGCCGCCATGCCTCTTTATCAACTTCAATACGTTAAAGAAGGTTAATAAACTTAAATATGTTAAACTAATGATTTGAAGCATTTCGATATCGCTTGCCAAATGTGTATATACAAGAAAATCGAATTCATACCTAAATTTAAGATAACGGAATTCTTCTAAATGCAGTGCAGTTATACCGTTAAGGCTTTATGTAGACTTCCGTGCGTTAAAGAAGGTTTATTAACTTAAATATGTTAAACCAGTTATTTGAAGCATTTCGATATCGACTGCTTAATGCATATATACAAGAAAATCGAATTTATACCTAAATATTAGATTACGGAATTCTTCCAAATGTACAGTCGTTATGCCGCCATGGCTCTTTATCAACTTCAGTGCGTTAAAGAAGGTTAATTAACTTAAATCTGTTAAACTAATGATTTGAAGCATTTCGATATCGCTTGCTAAATGTGTATTTACAAGAAAATCGAATTTATACCTAAATATAAAATTATAACATTACGGAATTCTTCTAAATGCACTGCCGTTATACCGTTAAGGCTTTATGTAGACTTCAGTAAGCTTAAAAATGTTTATTAACTTAATATATTAAATTAATGAATTCAAGCATTTCGATATCGATATCTAAATGTGCATATAAAAGAAAATCGACTTTATACCTAAATATAAGATTACGGAATTCTTCCAAATGCACTGCCGTTATGGCTTTATATCAACTGCAATACGTTAAAGAAGGTTAATTAACTTAAATATGATAAACTAATGATTTGAAGCATTTCGATATCGCTTGCCAAATATGTATATACAAGAAAATCGAATTTATACCTAAATATAAGATAACGGAATTTTTCTACATGCACTGCCGTAATGCCGTTAACGCTTTATGTAGACTTCAGTGCGTTAAAGAAGGTTAATTAACTTAAATATGTTAAACTAATGATTTAAAGCATTTCGATATCGATTGCTAAATGTGTATATTCAAGAAAATTGACTTTATACCTAAATATAAGATTACGGAATTCTTCCAATCCTACTGTCATTATGCCGCCATGGCTTTGTATCAACTTCAATACGTTAAAAAAGGTTAATTATTCTAAATATGTTAAACTAATGATTTGAAGCATTCCGATATCGATTGCTAAATGTGCAAGTAAAAGAAAATCGATTTTATACCTAAATATAAAATTATAACATTACGGAATTCTTCTAAATGCACTGCCGTTATACCTTTAAGGCTTTATGTAGACTTTAGTAAGCTAAAAATGTTTATTAACTTAATATGTTAAACAAGTGATTTGAAGCATTTCGATATCGATAGCTAACTATGTATATACATGAAAATCGTTTTTATACCTAAATATAAGATAACGGAATTCTTCTACATCCACTGCCGTTATGCCAACTTCAGATCGTTAAAGAAGGTTTATTAACTTAAATATGTTAAACTAATGAGTTGAAGCATTTCGATATCGATTGCTAAATGAGTATATACAAGAAAATCGAATTCATACCTAAATATAAGATTACGTAATTCTTCTAAATTCACTGCCGTTATGCCGTTATGGCTTTATATTAACTTCAGTTCGTTAAAGAAATTTTATTAACTTAAATATGTTAAACCAGTTATTTGAAGCATTTCGAAATCGATTGCTTAATGCATATATACAAGAAAATCGACTTTATACCTAAATATAAGACTACGGAATTCTTCCAAATGTACTGTCGTTATGCCGCCATGGCTCTTTATCAACTTCAATACGTTAAAGAAGTTTAATTAACTTCAATATGTTAAACTAATGATTTGAAGCATTTCGACATCGATTGCTAAATGTGTATATGCAAGAAATTCGAATTTATACCTAAATATAAAATTATAACCTTACGGAAGTCTTCTAAATGCACTGCCGTTATACCGTTAAGGCTTTATGTAGACTTCAGTAAGCTAAAAAATGTTTATTAACCCATATAATCCCAACTTTTTCCTAGAAAAATTTTGAACGAAAGAAAGCAATTGTGGTTAGCTATGAGACACCAGTAACCAAGCGCTAAAGCCCTTTATTCATATCTCTCGTAGTTTTTGAGAAAATTGCCGCCCCAAAAATGGGGCGCTGGCCACATCAGGGAGCACTAAAAATATACTATATAGTTCAGTTAATATTAAATGTGATTTCAGTTTTATTAAAGAAAATTATAAATTTAATTCAGATTCCACTTTTTAATTGATTGAATTAAAATAAATATAAATAAAATTATGAATGGAAAGCCTCAAAACAGTTTGTGTGACATCCAACATCACATTTTCGACACTTTTTAGTTGTGTTTTTATTTGAGTTGCAATTGAAATTATTTTTGTAATTTTTGATGATAGCTACTTCTCGGTTTGGATTTTATGCTTTGAAGTGACTCCAAAGGTGCTTTTTCGACGCGATTTGCTCGAATAGTGCCAGTTCCCTGATGTCCAGATACCTTCAGTGCTGTTGGCAAACGAATCGACGTAAAAAAATTATCGATGTTGACGTGGACTTTAAACCCATTTGGTAGTTTAGACAGCAAATTCGTAACAACGGACCCACCAACTCCTAGCTCGGGATTAGTATTACCGGTGAAGGCTCCTTGATAAGGTTCAGCTTGAATCAAATACCATAGGCAAGTTGCCATGCACCAAATCTTATAACCAAATCGGATTGGTTTTCCATGGATATGTTGTTTTGTGCTATGGTGGCCGTAATATGGTACCATGGATTCATCTATACTTACATTCTAAAGCGCGGAAAATATCTTATCCAATTTGCGTTAAGTTTATCCCACAATGGGCGAACCTTTGTAAACTTATCTCCCTGATCTAATAATGTATTGTCGCTTACGTGCATATATTTCAAAATTTGCTCGAACCGAAATCTTGTCATAGAGTCGGCAACGACAGGGTGATATGCATTAGCACCTGTGTCCCAAAACATTCGCTGTCTTGCATAGGAACAACAGCCACTGAACAAAAATATAGCAATTACAAGACGCATTTCTTCGCGCGTTACGTCAAACTGGTCGTTCCCCTCGTAAGCGGCATACTTTTTCGAGTTAAGTACTATCAGGTCTACTAACTCGTCATCATAAAATAGTTCAAACCACTCCACAGGGCTCCGAGAGTCGTTGAGAAAGTCAGGTTCAGTCCAAGTTTGCCTCTCATACGTTGGAAGATCCTTGTCCTCCCACTCTCTATCTGGCAGAGGTTTTTTCTTTGATTTTCTCACTTGGGCCTGATTCCGAATTTTTAGTTCAGATAAAGGAACATTGTCATCACTGTCGTCCGAATCAGACTGATTTTCCCGCCCAAAAAATTCATGCTTCAATCCACCACCACCTTGTCTAACTATTTGCAACTGCCCTTCAGCTCGTAGCTGATTTCCAGAGAGATGATTAACGTTTCCTGCTTCGGCGTCATCTTCGTCACTGTCACCATCACTTAGCATGTGATTTTCAGGAGGGCAAATGTAAACAGAAGCATTTATAATATCTTCTTCATTCTCCAATATATCGACTATGTCACAACAGTTAACCTGAATAGTGAGTTTCAGTTACGGAATTTCCGTAAAATATAAAAAACGTAGAAAAAAAGAAATCGGAAAGAAAAAATGTGTCATACATTTACTGAAAGTTAACAAATGTGAACAAAAAGTTTATGAAAAAACATGTGGGCATATGTGCTCAGCGCCCCAAAAATGGGGCGTCACAAAATATCTCTTACAAAACTTCACAGAACCAATAAAAACCACTTTTGACTTTACTTTTCCACTCAACAAAGATAAATTTATAAACTTTAACAAAAAAAATCACAACTTGAAGATATAACAACATAAACTTACTTATTATTTCGCGACATCGTAAATTGTACAAAACACCAAATTTCTTTCACACGTTTGAAAAACAAAGTGCGGTTATGGTGTAAACAAAACACATGATAGTGTTGCCGCACAATCTAAAAATATGTAGCTAAAGGATTTTGTGGTAATAGACAATAACGTTTTTTAATAACTAAAATAAACTAAGCGTTTTAAAAATGGGGCGCTGGGACTATATGGGTTAACTTAATATGTTAAACTAATGATTTTAAGCATTTCGATATCGATATCTAAATGTGTATATAAAAGAAAATCGACTTTATACCTAAATATAAGATTACGGAATTCTTCCAAATGCAATGCCGTTATGGCTTTATATAAACTTCAATACGTTAAATAAGGTTAAGTAACTTAAATATGTTAAACTAATGATTTGAAGCATTTCGATATCGCTTGCCAAATATGTATATACAAGAAAATCGACTTTATACCTAAATATAAGATAACGGAATTTTCCTAAATGCACTGCCGTTATGCCGTTAACGCTTTATGTAGACTTCAGTGCGTTAAAGAAGGTTTATTAACTTAAGCATGTTAAACTAATGATTTGAAGCATTTCGATATCGATTGCTAAATGTGTATATACAAGAAACTCGACTTTATACCTAAATATAAGATTACGGATTTCTTCCAAATGTACTGTCATTATGCCGCCATGGCTTTGTATCAACTTCAATACGTTAAAGAAGGTTAATTATTTTAGATATGTTAAACTAATGGTTTGAAGCATTTTGATATCGCTTGCTAAATGAATCAATACAAGAAAGTCGAATCTATACCTAAATATAAGATAACGGAATTCTTCTAAATGCAGTGCAGTTATACCGTTAAGGCTTTATGTAGACTTCAGTGCGTTAAAGAAGGTTTATTAACTTAAATATGTTAAACTTATGATTTGAAGCATTTCGATATTGATTGCTAAATGTGCATATACAAAAAAATCGACTTTATACCTAAATATAAGATTACAGAATTCTTCCAAATGTACTGTCGTTATGCCGCCATGGCTTTGTATCAACTGCAGTTCGTTAAAGAAGGTTTATTAACTTAAATATGTTAAACCAGTTATTTGAATCATTTCGATATCGACTGCTAAATGTGTAAATACAAGAAAATCGACTTTACACCTAAATATAAAATTATAACATTACGGAATTCTTCTAAATGCACTGCCGTTATACCGTTAAGGCTTTATGTAGACTTCAGTAAGCTAAAAAATGTTTATTAACTTAATATGTTAAACTAATGATTTGAAGCATTTCGATATCGATAGCTAAATATGTATATACAAGAAAATCGACTTTATACCTAAATATAAGATTATGGAATTCTTCTGCGTGCACTGCAGATATGAAAATTAAAGAAGGTTTATTAACTTAAATATGTTAAACTAATGAGCTGAAGCATTTCGATATCGATTGCTAAATGTGTATATACAAGAAAATCGATTTTATACCTAAATAAAAGATTACGGAAATTACCCAAATATACTGCCGTTATGCCGTTATGGCTTCCGTAAAGAAGGTTAATTATTTAAATATGATAAGCTAATGGTTTGAAGCATTTCGATATCGATTGCTAAATGTGTAAATACAACAAAATCGACTATATACCTAAATATAAAATTATAACATTATGGAATTCTTCTAAATGCACTGCCGTTATGCCATAAGGGCTTTATGAACACTTTAGTGCGCTAAAGAAGGTTTATTAACTTAAATATGTTAAACTAATGATTTGAAGCATTCCGATATCGATTGCTAAATGTGTATAAACAAGAAAATCGAATTTATACCTAAATATAAGATAACATAATTCTTCTAAATGCACTGCCGTTAAGGCTTTATGTAGACTTCAGTGAGTAAAAGAAGGTTTATGAACTTAAATATGTTAAACTAATGATTTGAAGCATTTCGATATCGATTGTTAAATGTGAATATACAAGAAAATCGACTTTATACCTAAATATAAGATTACGGAATTCTTCTAAGCGCACTGCCGTTATGCCGTTAAGGCTTTATGTAGACTTCAGTGAGTTAAAGAAGGTTTATTAACTTTAATATGTTAAACTAATGATTTGAAGCATTTCGACATCGTTTGCTGAATGTGTATATACAAGAAAATCGACTTTATACCTAAATATAAGATTACGGAATTGTTCCAAATGTACTGTCGTTATGCCGCCATGGCTTTGTATCACCTTCAATACGTTAAAGAAGGTTTATTAACTTAAATATGTTAAACTAATGATTTGAAGCATTTCGATATCGATTGCTAAATGTGTATATACAAGAAAATCGAATTCATACCTAAATATAAGATAACGGAATTCATATAAATATGCTGCCGTTATGCCGTTATGGCTTTATGTAAACTTCAGTAAGATAAAGAAGGTTAATTAACTTAAATATGCTTAACCAGTTATTTGAATCATTTTGATATCGATTGCACAATGTGTATGTACAAGAAAATCGACTTTATGCCTAAATGTAAGACTACGGAAATCTTCCAAATGCACTGCCGTTATGCCGTTATGGCTTTATATTAACTTCAGTTCGTTAAAGAAGGTTTATTAAATTTAATATGTTAAACCAGTTATTTGAAACATTTCGATATCGATTGCTTAATGCATATATACAAGAAAATCGACTTTATACCTAAATATAAGACTACGGAATTCTTCCAAATGTACAGTCGTTATGCCGCCATGGCTCTTTATCAACTTCAATACGTTAAAGAAGGTTAATTAACTTAAATATGTTAAACTAATGATTTGAAGCATTTCGATATCGCTTGCTAAATGTGTATTTACAAGAAAATCGAATTTATACCTAAATATAAAATTATAACATTACGGAATTCTTCTAAATGCACTGCCGTTATACCGTTAAGGCTTTATGTAGACTTCAGTAAGCTTAAAAATGTTTATTAACTTAATATGTTAAATTAATGAATTCAAGCATTTCGATATCGATATCTAAATGTGTATATAAAAGAAAATCGACTTTGTACCCAAATATAACATTACGGAATTCTTCCAAATGCACTGCCGTTTTGGCTTAATATCAACTGCAATACGTTAAAGAAGGTTAATTAACTTAAATATGTTAAACTAATGATTTGAAGCATTTCGATATCGATAGCTAAATGTGTATATACAACAAAATGGACTTTATACCTAAATATAAGATTACGGAATTCTTCTAAATGCACTGCCGTTATGCCGCCATGGCTTTATGCCAACTTCAGATCGATAAAGAAGGTTTATTAACTTAAATATGTTAAACTAATGATTTGAAGCATTCCGATATCGATTGCTAAATGTGTATATACAAGAAAATCGATTATATACCTAAATAAAAGATTACGGAATTCACTCAAATATACTGCCGTTATGCCGTTATGGCTTTATTTAAACTTCAGTAAGATAAAGAAGGTTAATTAACCTAAATATGCTAAACCAGTTATTTGAAGATTTTCGATATCGATTGCTAAATGTGTAAATCCAAGAAAAGCGACTACATACCAAAATATAAGATTATGGAATTCTTCTACATGCAGTGCCGTTACGGCGCCATGGCTTTATGTTAACTTCAGGCGTTAAAGAAGCTTTATTAACTTAAATATGTTAATGTGTATATAAAAGAAAATCGGCTTTATACCTAAATATATGATTACGGAATTCTTCCAAATGCACTGCCGTTATGGCTTTATAACAACTTCAATACATTAAAGAAAGTTAATTAACTTTAATATGTTAAACTAATGATTTTTAGCATTTCGATATCGATAGCTAAATGTGTATATACAAGAAAATCGACTTTATACCTAAATATAAGATTACGGAATTCTTCTACATGCACTGCCGTTATGCCGCCATGATTTTATGCCAACTTCAGTTCTTCGAAGAAAGTTTATTAACTTAAATATGTTAAACTAATGAGTTGAAGCATCTCGATATCGATTGCTAAATGTGTATATACAACAAAATCGAATTTATACCTAAACATAAGATTGCGGAATTCTTCTACATGCACTGCCGTTATACCGCCATGGCTTTATGTTAACTTCAGTGCGTTAAAGAAGGCTTATTAACTTAAATATATTAATATAATGATTTGAAACATTTCGATATATATATCGACTTTATACCTAAATATAAGATTACGTAATTCTTCTGAATGCACTGCCGTTATGCCGTTAAGGCTTGATGTAGACTTCAGGAAGATAAATAGGGTTAATTAACTTAAATATGTTAAACAAGTTATTTGAAGCATTTCGATATCGATTGCTCGATGTGTTTAAACCTAAATATAAAATTACGGAATTCTTCTACATGCACTGTAGTTATACCGTTAAGACTTTATGTAGACTTCAGTGTGTTAGAGAAGGTTTATTATAAATAACTTGAAAATGTAAAACTAATGATTTGAAGCATTTCGATATCGATTGCTAAATGTGTATATACAAGAAAATCGACTTTACATATACCTAAATATAAGATAACGGAATTCTTCCAAATGTACTGTCGTTATGCCGTTAAGGCTTTATGTAGACTTCAGTAAGATAGAGGGGAATAATTAACTTAAATATGTTAAACTTATGATTTGAAGCATTTCGATATCGATTGCTAAATATGTAAATACAAAAAAATCGACTTTATACGTAAATATAAGATTACGGAATTTTTCCAAATGTGCTGTTGGCTTTTTATGTAGACTTCAGTAAGATAGAGGGGAATATTTAACTTAAATATGTTAAACTTATGATTTGAAGCATTTCGATATCGATTGCTAAATATGTAAATACAAGAAAATCGACTTTATATCTAAATATAAGATTACGGAATTGTTCCAAATGTACTGTCGTCAACTTCAATGCACTGCCGTTAATCCGCCATGGCTTTATGTCAATTTCAGTTCGTTAAAGAAGGTTAATTAACTTAAATATGTTAAACTAATGATTTGAAGCATTTCGATATCGCTTGCCAAATATGTGTATACAAGAAAATCGAATTTATACCTAAATATAAGATAACGGAATTTTTCTAAATGCACTGCCGTTATGCCGTTAACACTTTATGTAGACTTCAGTGCGTTAAAGAAGGTTTAATAACTTAAATATGTTAAACTAATGATTTGAAGCATTTCGATATCGATTGCTAAATGTGTATATACAAGAAAATCGACTTAAAACCTAACAATAAGATTACGGAATTCTTCCAAATGTACTGTCGTTATGCCACCATGGTTTGTACCAACTTCAATACGTTAAAGAAGGTTAATTATTTTAAATAAGTTAGACTAATGGTTTGAAGCATTTTGATATCGCTTGCTAAATGAATATATACAAGAAAGTCGAATTTATACCTAAATATAAGATAACGGATGGTGTCATGTGTAGAAGTTCACGCAAGTGAGGAAAGTTCTCTGATCGCCATTCACTTGGGAGTGGCCAGAAACGATTCTTTTACATATGACTCAAGCAGCTCACGACTTCCGGCCTTTGACCAAGTATCCTCTGGGTAGCCTAAGAACATCCGTTTGAAGGCGAGCTAACGTGAGAAGGCGAAACACCCCTGCATAGGGTTGTGCGCTGGGTTTGGGACCCGCCACGTAAAAAAACACGCCCAATGAAAAACAAACGACAGCCTCGGATAAGTGACCCCCCTTCTGATGACGACCATGGCAAACGAATTAAGGACTATGATTTGAGGGCATGCACCTTGAATGTCCGGTCCCTTAATTGGGAAGGTGCCGCTGCCCAGCTGGTAGATGTCCTCGTAAAGATAAAGGCTGACATCACCGCCGTCCAAGAAATGCGATGGACGGGACAAGGACAGAGACGAGTAGGTCCTTGTGACATTTACTACAGTGGCCATATAAAGGAGCGCAAGTTTGGTGTTGGATTCGTGGTGGGAGAGAGACTCCGTCGCCGAGTACTATCATTCACTCCGGAGAATGAACGTCTAGCCACAATCCGCATTAAAGCGAGGTTCTTCAACATATCGCTGATTTGCGCCCACGCCCCGACGGAAGAGAAGGACGATGTGACCAAAGATGCCTTTTATGAGTGCTTGGAGCGCACTTATGAGAGATGCCCCCGGCACGATGTCAAAATCGTGCTCGGCGACTTCAATGCCAGGGTGGGCAAAGAAGGTATCTTTGGCACTACGGTCGGAAAATTCAGCCTCCACGAGGAAACATCCCCAAATGGGTTGAGGCTGATCGACTTCGCCGGGGCCCGAAATATGGTTATCTGTAGTACTAGATTCCAGCATAAGAAGATACATCAAGCTACCTGGCTGTCTCCAGATCGAAAAACCACCAACCAGATCGATCATGTTGTGATAGACGGAAGACACCTCTCCAGTGTTTTAGATGTGCGTGCGCTCCGAGGTCCTAACATCGACTCGGACCACTATATTGTTGCAGCCAAAATCCGCACCCGCCTCTGTGCAGCAAAAAACGCACGCCAACAAACACAAGGATGTTTCGACGTCGAGAAGCTGCAATCACAACAGACAGCCGAACGTTTTTCTACTCGGCTTGCACTCCTGCTCTCTGAGAGCACTCGTCAACAACTCGGTATAAGGGAACTGTGGGACGGCATTTCAAACTCCTTATGTACAGCTGCAACAGAAACCATTGGTTTTCGGAGGGTGCAAAAGAACAGCTGGTACGACGAGGAGTGCCGTGTCGCAGCGGAGAGAAAACAGGCTGCCTACCTCGCAACGTTACGATCGACCACAACACGTGCGGGATGGGATAGATACCGAGAGTTGAAGAGGGAAGCGAGACGCATTTGTAGACAGAAAAAGAAAGAGGCCGAAATGCGTGAGTACGAAGAGCTTGATAAGCTGGCCGACAGGGGTAATGCTCGAAAATTCTACGAAAAGATGCGGCGGCTTACAGAAGGTTTCAAGACCGGAGCATACTCTTGTAGAACCCCCAAAGGTGATCTAGTTACCGATGCCCAGAGCATACTTAAATTATGGAGGGAACACTTCTCCAGCCCGCTGAATGGCAGTGAACTCACAACACCAGGAGAAAATGAACCCGATACCCCAATCGATGACGATGGAGCAGACGTTCCATTGCCCGACCATGAAGAAGTTCGGATAGCAATTGCCCGCCTGAAAAACAACAAAGCGGCAGGGGCCGATGGATTGCCGGCCGAGCTATTCAAACACGGCGGCGAAGAGCTGATAAGGTGCATGCATCAGCTTCTTTGCAAAATATGGTCGGACGAAAGTATGCCCAACGATTGGAATTTAAGTGTGCTATGCCCAATCCACAAAAAAGGAGACCCCACAATCTGCGCCAACTACCGTGGGATTAGCCTCCTCAACATCGCATATAAGGTTCTGTCGAGCGTATTGTGTGAAAGATTAAAGCCCACCGTCAACAAACTGATTGGACCTTATCAGTGTGGCTTTAGACCTGGTAAATCAACAACCGACCAGATATTCACCATGCGCCAAATCTTGGAAAAGACCCGTGAAAGGAGAATCGACACACACCACCTCTTCGTCGATTTCAAAGCTGCTTTCGACAGCACGAAAAGGAGCTGCCTTTATGCCGCGATGTCTGAATTTGGTATCCCCGCAAAACTAATACGGCTGTGTAAGCTGACGTTGAGCGACACGAAAAGCTCCGTCAGAATCGGGAAGGACCTCTCCGAGCCGTTCGATACCAAACGAGGTTTCAGACAAGGCGAGTCCTTATCGTGCGACTTTTTCAACCTGCTTCTGGAGAAAATAGTTCGAGCTGCAGAACTCAACAGAGAAGGTACCATCTTTTATAAGAGTGTACAACTGCTGGCGTATGCCGATGATATTGATATCATCGGCCTCAGCACCCGCGCTGTTAGTTCTGCTTTCTCCAGACTGGACAAGGAAGCAAAAGAAATGGGTCTGGCAGTGAACGAGGACAAGACGAAATATCTCCTGTCATCAAACAAACAGTCGTCGCACTCGCGACTTGGCACTCACGTCACTGTTGACAGTCATAACTTTGAAGTTGTAGATAATTTCGTCTATCTTGGAACCAGCGTAAACAACACCAACAATTTCAGCCTAGAAATCCAACGCAGGATAACTCTTGCCAACAGGCCGAGTCCGAAGTAGCGACTAAGTAGGCAATTGAGAAGCAAAGTCCTCTCTCGACAAACAAAAACCAAACTCTATAAGTCACTCATAATTCCCGTCTTGCTATATGGCGCAGAGGCTTGGAAGATGACAACAACGGATGAGTCGACGTTGCGAGTTTTCGAGAGAAAGGTTCTGCGAAAGATTTATGGTCCTTTGCGCGTTGGCCACGGCGAATATCGCATTCGATGGAACGATGAGCTGTACGAGATATACGACGACATTGACATAGTTCAGCGAATTAAAAGACAGCGGCTACGCTGTCTAGGTCATGTTGTACGGATGGATGAAAACACTCCAGCTCTGAAAGTATTCGACGCAGTACCCGCCGCGGGAAGCAGAGGAAGAGGAAGACCTCCACTCCGTTGGAAGGACCAAGTAGAGAAGGACCTGGAATCGCTTGGAATATCCAATTGGCGCCACGTAGCGAAGAGAAGAAACGACTAACGCGCTGTTGTTGACTCGGCTATAATCGCGTAAGCGGTGTCTACGCCAGTAAAGAAGAAGAAGAAGATAACGGAATTCTTCTAAATGCATTTCGATATCGATTGCTAAATGAGTACATACAAGAAAATCGACTTTATACCTAAATATAAGATTACGGAACTCTTCCAAATGCACTGCCGTTATGCCGTTAAGGCTTTATGTAGACTTCAGGAAGATAAATAGGGTGAATTAACTTAAATATGTTAAACAAATGATCTCAAGCATTTCGATATCGATTGCTAAATGTGTTTATACAACAAATCGATTTTATACCTAAATACAAAATTACAGAACTCTTCTACATGCACCGCCGTTATGCCGCCATGGCTTCATGTCACTTTCGGTAGGTTAAAGAAGGTAATTTAACTTAAATATGTTAAACTAATGATTTGAAGCATTTCGATATCGATTGCTAAATGTGCTAGTACAAGAAATTTGACTTTATACCTAAACATAGGATAACGGAATTCTTCCAAATGCACTGCCGTTAATCCGCCATGGCTTTATGTCAACTTCAGTTCGTTAAAGTAGGTTTGTTAACTTAAATATGTTAAACTAATGATTTAAAGCATTTCGATATCGATTTCTAAATGCATATATACAAGAAAATCGACTTTATACCTAAATATAAGATTACGGAATTCTTTCAAATTACTGTCGTTATACCGCCATGGCTTTATTTCACCTTCAATACGTTAAAGTTGGTTAATTAAATTAATTATGTTAAACTAATGATTTGAAGCATTTCGATAAATGCTAAATACGTAAATACAAGAAAATCGACTTTATACCTTAATATAAGATTACGGAATTCTTCTAAATGCACTGCCGTTATGCCGCCATGGCTTTATATAAACTTCAATATGTTAAAGAAGGTTAACTAACTTAAATATGTTAAACTAATGATTTGAAACATTTCGATATCGCTTGCTAAATGTATATATACAAGAAAATCGAATTTATACCTAAATAAAAGATAACGGAATTCTTCTAAACGCACTGCCGTTATTGCCGTTAAGGCTTTATGTAGACTTCAGTAAGATAGAGGGGAATAATTAACTTAAATATGTTAAACTCGATTGCTAAATATGTAAATTCAAGAAAATCGACTTTATACCTTAATATAAGATTACGGAATTCTTCTAAATGCACTGCAGTTATCCCGTTAAGGCTTTATGTAGACTTCAGTGCGTTAAAGAAGTTTTATTAATTATAATATGTTAAACTAATGATTTGAAGCATTTCGATGTCGATTACTAAATGTGTATAAACAAGAAAATCGACTTTATATATACCTAAATATAAGATAACGGAATTCTTCCAAATGTACTGTCGTTATGCCGCCATGGTTTGTATCAACTACAATACGTTAAAGAAGGTTAATTATTTTAAATATGTTAAACTAATGGTTTGAAGCATTTCGATATCGACTGCTAAATGTGTAAATACAACAAAATCGACTTTATACCTAAATATAAAATTATAACATTACGGATTTCTTCTAAATGCACTGCCGTTATGCCGTTAAGCCTTTATGTAGACTTCAGTAAGATAGAGGGGAATAATTAATTTAAATATGTTAAACTTATGATTTGAAGCATTTCGATATCGATTGCTAAATATGTAAATACAAGAAAATCGACTTTGTACCTAGATATAAGATTACGGAATTCTTTAAAATGCACTGCAGTTATACCGTTAAGGCTTTATGTAGACTTCTGTGCGTTAAAGGTTTATTAACTTAAACAAGTTAAACTAATGATTTGCAGCATTTCGATATCAATTGCTAAATGTGTATATACAAGAAAATCGACTTTATACCTATATATAAGATAACGGCATTCTTCTAAATGCACTGCCGATATGCCGCCATGGCTTTAAGCCAACTTCAGATCGTTGAAGAAGGTTTATTAACTTAAATATGTTAAACTTATGAGTTGAAGCATCTCGATATCGATTGCTAAATGTGAATATACAACAAAATCGAATTTATACCTAAACATAAGATTACGGAATTCTTCTACATGCACTACCGTTATGCCGCCATGGCTTTATGTTAACTTCAGTGCGTTAAAGAAGCTTTGTTAACTTAAATATGTTAAAATAATGATTTGAAGTATTTCGATATCGATTGCTAAATGAGTAGATATAAGAAAATCGACTTTATACCTAATTATAAGGTTACGTAATTCTTCTAAATGCACTGCCGTTATGCCGCTAAGGCTTTATGTAGACTTCAGTAAGATAAAGAGGGTTAATTAACTTAAATGTGTTAAACTTATGATTTGGAGCATTTCGATATCGATTGATAAATATGTATAAACAAGAAAATCGATCTTATACCTAGATATAAGATTACGGAATTCTTCTACATGCACTGCCGTTATGCCGCCATGGATTTCTGTCACCTTCGGTAGGTTAAAAAAGGTAATTTAACTTAAATATGTTAAACTAATAATTTGAAGCATTTCGATATCGATTGCTAAATGTGCTAGTACAAGAAACCTGACTTTATACCTAAACATGGGATAACGGAATTCTTCCAAATGCACTGCCGCTATTCCGCCATGGCTTTATGTCAACTTCAGTTCGTTAAAGTAGGTTTGTTAACTTAAATATGTTAAACTAATGATTTGAAGCATTTCGATATCGACTGCTTAATGCATATATACAATAAAATCGACTTTATACCTAATTATAAGGTTACGTAATTCTTCTAAATGCACTGCCGTTATGCCGCTAAGGCTTTATGTAGACTTCAGTAAGATAAAGAGGGTTAATTAACTTAAATGTGTTAAACTAATGATTTGAAGCATTTCGATATCGATTGCTAAATGTGTATATACAAGAAAATCGACTTTATACCTAAATATAAGATTACGGAATTCTTCTACATGCACTGCCGTTATGCCGCCATGGCTTTATGACAACTGCAGTGCGTTATGTTAAATATGTTAAACTATTGATTTGAAGTATTTCGATATCAATTGCTAAATATGTAAATACAAGAATATCGACTTTATACCTAAATATAAGATTACGGAATTCTTCTACATGCACTGCCGTTATGCCGCCATGGCTTTATGACAACTTCAGTGCGTTGAAGAAGGTTTATTAACTTAAATATTTTAAACTAATGAATTGAAGCATCTCGACATCGATTGCTAAATGTGTATATACAAGAAAATCGACTTTATACCTAAATATAGGATTACGGAATTTTTCTACATGCACTGCCGTTATGCCGCCATGGCCTAATGTTAACTTCAGTGCGCTAAAGAAGCTTTATTAACTTAAATATGTTAAACTAATGATTTGAAGCATTTCGATATCGACTGCTTAATGCATATATACAAGAAAATCGACTTTATACCTAAGCATAAGTTTACGGAATTCTTCTACATGCACTGCCGTTATGCCGCCATGGCTTTATGACAACTTCAGTGCGTTGAAGAAGGTATATTAACTTAAATATGTTAAACTAATGAATTGAAGCATCTCGATATCGATTGCTAAATGTGTATATACAAGAAAATCGACTTTATACCTAAATATAAGATTACGGAATTCTTCCAAATGCACTGCCGCTACTCCGCCATGGCTTTATGTCAACTTCAGTTCTCTTAAGTAGGTTTGTTAACTTAAATATGTTAAACCAATGATTTGAAGCATTTCGATATCGATTTCTAAATGTATATATACAAGAAAATCGACTTTATACCTAAATATAAGATTACGGAATTCTTTTAAATGCACTGCAGTTATACCGTTAAGGCTTTATGTAGACCTCTGTGCGTTAAAGGTTTATTAACTTAAATATGTTAAACTAATAATTTGAAGCATTTCGATAACGATTGCTAAATATGTAAATAGAAGAAAATCGACTTTGTACCTAAATATAAGATTACAGAATTCTTTTGAATGCACTGCAGTTATACCGTTAAGGCTTTATGTTAACTTCAGTGCGTTAAAGAAGGTTTATTAACTTAAATATGTTAAACTAATGAATTGAAGCATCGCGATATCGATTGCTAAAAGTGTATATACAAGAAAATCGACTTTATACCTAAATATAAGATTACGGAATTCTTCTACATGCACTGCCGTTATGCCGCCATGGCTTTATGACAACTTCAGTGCGTTAAAGAAGCTTTATTAACTCAAATATGTTAAACTAATGAATTGAAGCATCTCGATATCGATTGCTAAATGTGTATATACAAGAAAATCGATTTTATACCTAAATATAAGATTACGGAATTTTTCTACATGCACTGCCGTTATGCCGCCATGGCTTAATGTTAACTTCAGTGCGCTAAAGAAGCTTTATTAACTTAAATATGTTAAACTAATGATTTGAAGCATTTCGATATCGACTGCTTAATGCATATATACAAGAAAATCGACTTTATAACTAAACATAAGATTACGGAATTCTTCTACATGCACTGCCGCTATTCCGCCATGGCTTTATGTCAACTTCAGTTCTCTAAAGTAGGTTTGTTAACTTAAATATGTTAAACTAATGATTTGAAGCATTTCGATATCGATTTCTAAATGTATATATACAAGAAAATCGACTTTATACCTAAATATAAGATTACGGAATTCTTTTAAATGCACTGCAGTTATACCGTTAAGGCTTTATGTAGACCTCTGTGCGTTAAAGGTTTATTAACTTAAATATGTTAAACTAATAATTTGAAGCATTTCGATAACGATTGCTAAATATGTAAATAGAAGAAAATCGACTTTTTACCTAAATATAAGATTACGGAATTCTTTTACATGCACTGCCGTTATGCCGCCATGGCTCTATGACAACTTCAGTGCGTTGAGGAAGGTTTATTAACTTAAATATGTTAAACTAATGAATTGAAGCATCGCGATATCGATTGCTAAATGTGTATATACAAGAAAATCGACTTTATACTTAAATATAAGATTACGGAATTCTTCTAAATGCACTGCCGTCATGCCGCCATGGCTTTATGACAACTTCAGTGCGTTGAAGAAGGTTTATTAACTTAAATATGTTAAGCTAATGAATTGAAGCATCTCGATATCGATTGCTAAATGTGTATATACAAGAAAATCGACTTTATACTTAAATATAAGATTACGGAATTCTTCCAAATGCACTGCCGCTATTCCGCCATGGCTTTATGTCAACTTCAGTTCTCTAAAGTAGGTTTGTTAACTTAAATATGTTAAACTAATGATTTGAAGCATTTCGATATGATTTCTAAATGTATATATACAAGAAAATCGACTTTATACCTAAATATAAGATTACGGAATTCTTTTAAATGCACTGCAGTTATACCGCTAAGGCTTTATGTAGACCTCTGTGCGTTAAAGGTTTATTAACTTAAATATGTTAAACTAATAATTTGAAGCATTCGATAACGATTGCTAAATATGTAAATAGAAGAAAATCGACTTTTTACCTAAATATAAGATTACGGAATTCTTCTACATGCACTGCCGTTATGCCGCCATGGCTCTATGACAACTTCAGTGCGTTGAGGAAGGTTTATTAACTTAAATATGTTAAACTAATGAATTGAAGCATCGCGATATCGATTGCTAAATGTGTATATCAAGCAAATCGACTTTATACCTAAATATAAGATTACGGAATTCTCTAAATGCACTGCCGTCATGCCGATATGGCTTTATGTAAACTTCAGTACGATAAAGTAGGTTTGTTAACTTAAATATGTTAAACTAATGATTTGAAGCATTTCGATATCGATTTCTAAATGTATATATACAAGAAAATCGACTTTATACCTAAATATAAGATTACGGAATTCTTTTAAATGCACTGCAGTTATACCGTTAAGGCTTTATGTAGACCTCTGTGCGTTAAAGGTTTATTAACTTAAATATGTTAAACTAATAATTTGAAGCATTTCGATAACGATTGCTAAATATGTAAATAGAAGAAAATCGACTTTTTACCTAAATATAAGATTACGGAATTCTTCTACATGCACTGCCGTTATGCCGCCATGGCTCTATGACAACTTCAGTTCGTTGAGGAAGGTTTATTAACTTAAATATGTTAAACTAATGAATTGAAGCATCGCGATATCGATTGCTAAATGTGTATATACAAGAAAATCGACTTTATACCTAAATATAAGATTACGGAATTCTTCTAAATGCACTGCCGTCATGCCGATATGGCTTTATGTAAACTTCAGTACGATAAAGTACGCTAATTAACTTAGATATGTTAAACTAATGATTTGAAGCATTTCGATATCGATTGCTTAATGCATATATACAGGAAAATCGACTTTATACCTAAATATAAGATTACGGAATTCTTCTAAATCCACTGCCGTTCTACCGTAATGGTTTTGTGTAAACTTCAGTTCGTTAAAGAAGGTTTATTAACTTAAATATGTGAAACTAATGATTTGAAGCATTTCGATATCGATTGCTAAATACGTATATACAAGAAAATCGATTTTATACCTAAATATAAGATTACGGAATTCTTCCAAATTACTGTCGTTATGCCGCCATGGCTTTATATCACCTTCAATACGTTAAAGATGATTAATTAACTTAAATATGTTAAACTAATGATTTGAAGCATTTCGATATCGATTGCTAAATATGTAAATACAAGAAAATCGACTCTATACATAAATATAAGATTACGGAATTCATCGAAATACACTGCCGTTATGGCTTTATATAAACTTCAGTACGTTAAAAAAGGTTGTTTAACTTAAATATGTTAAAGTAATTATTTGAAGTATCTCGATATCGATTCCCAAATGTGTAAATACATGAAAATAGACTTTAACCTAAATATAAGATTACGGAATTCTTCTACATGCACTGCCGTTATGCCGCCATGGCTTTATGCCAACTTCAGTTCGTTAGAGAGGTTTTATTAACATAAATATGTGAAACTAATGATTTGAAGATTTTCGAAATCGATTGCTAAATGCATATATACAAGAAAATCGACTTTCTACCTAAATATAAGATTACGGAATTCTGCCAAATGTACTGTCGTTATGCCGCCAAGGCTTTATATCAACTTCAATATCTTATAGAAGGATAATTAACTTAAATATGTTAAACTAATGATTGGAAGCATTTCGATATCGATTGCTAAATGTGTAAATACAACAAAATCGACTTTATACCTAAATATAAGCTTACGGAATTCTTCTAAATGCACTGCCGTTAAGCCACCATGGCTTTATGTTAACTTCAGTGCGTTAAAGTAGCTTTATTAACTTAAATATGTTAAACTAATGATTTGAAGGCTTCCGGAATCTACTGCTAAAGGCATATATACCACAAAATCGACTTTATACCTAAATGTAATATTACGGAATTCTTCCAAATGCACTGCCGTTATACCGTTATGGCTTTATGTTAACTTCAATTAGTTAAAGAAGGTTTATTAACTTAAATATGTTAAACCAGTTTTTTGAAGCATTTCGATATCGATTGCTTAATGCTTATATACAAGAAAATCGACTTTCTACCTACATTTAAGATTACGGAATTCTTCCAAATGTACTGTCGTTATGCCGCCAAGGCTTCATATCAACTTCAATATGTTAAAAAAGGTTAATTAACTTAAATATGTTAAACTAATGATTTGAAGATTTTCGAAATCGATTGCCAAGTGGATATATACAAGAAAATCTTCTTTATACCTAAATATAAGATTACGGAATTCTTCCAAATGTACTGTCGTTATGCCGCCAAGGCTTTATATCAACTTCAATATGTTAACAAAGGTTAATTAACTTAAATATGTTAAACTAATGATTTGAAGCATTTAGATACCGATTGCTAGATGCGAATATACAAAAAATCGAATTCATAGCTAAATATAAGATTACGGAGTTCTTCTACATGCACTGCCGTTATGCCGCCATGGCTTTGTGTTAACTTCAGTGCGTTAAAGAAGGTTTGTTAACTTAAATATGTTAAACTAATGATTTGAAGCATTTTGATATCGATTGCTAAATGAATATATACAAGAAAATCGACTTTAAACCTAAATATAAGATTACGTAATTCTTCTAAATGTTTTGCCGTTACGCCGTTAAGGCGTTTGTAGACTTCAGTAGGTTAAAGAGGGTTAATTAACTTAAATATGTTAAACTTATGATTTGAGGCATTTCGATATCAATTGCTAAATGATAAGATTGCGGATTTCTTCTAAATGCAATGCCGCTATGCAGTTATGGCTTAATGTTAATTTCGGTTCGTTAAAGAAGGTTTATTAACTTAAATATGTTAAACTAATGATTTGAAGATTTTCGAAATCGATTACTAAATGCATATATACAAGAAAATCTTCTCTATACCTAAATATAAGATTACGGAATTCTTCCAAATGTACTGCCGTTATGCCGCCAAGGCTTTATATCAATTTCAATATGTTAAAAAAGGTTAATTAACTTAAATATGTTAAACTAATGATTTGAAACATTTAGATACCGATTGCTAGATGTGAATATACAAAAAATCGAATTCATAGCTAAATATAAGATTACGGAGTTCTTCTGCATGCACTGCCGTTATGCCGCCATGGCTTGTGTTAACTTCAGTGCGTTAAAGAAGGTTTGTTAACTTAAATATGTTAAACTAATGATTTGAAGCATTTTGATATCGATTGCTAAATGAATATATACAAGAAAATCGACGTTAAACATAAATATAAGATTACGTAATTCTTCTAAATGTTTTGCCGTTACGCCGTTAAGGCGTTTGTAGACTTCAGTAGGATAAAGAGGGTTAATTAACTTAAATATGTTAAACTAATGATTTGAAGCATTTCGATATCGATTGCTAAATGCGTATATACAACAAAATCGACTTTATACCTAAATATAAGCTTACGGAATTTATCTAAATGCACTGCCGTTATACCGCCATGGCTTTATGTAGACTTCAATAGGTTAAAGAAGGTTAATTAACTTAAATATGTTAAACTAATGATTTGAAGCATTTCGAAATCGATTTCTAAATGCATGTATACAAGAAAATCGACTTTACACCTAAATATAAGATTACGGAGTTCTCCTAAATGCACTATCGTTATGCCGCCAGGGCTTTATGCCAACTTCAGTTCGTTAAAGAAGGTTTATTAACTTAAATATGTTAAACTAATGGGTTGAAGCATCTCGATATCGATTGCTAATTGAGTATATACAACAAAATCGACTTTATACCTAAATATAAGATTACGGAATTCTTCCAAATGCGCAGCCTTTATACCGTTATGGCATTATGTGAAGTTCAGTAAGATAAAGAAGGTTAATTAACTTAAATATGTTAAACTAATGATTTGAAGCATTTCGATATCGATTGCTAAATGCGTATATACAACAAAATCGACTTTGTACCTAAATATAAGATTACGAAATTCTTACAATGCACTGCCGTTATGCCGCCATGGCTTTATGCAAACTTCACTTCGTTAAAGAAGGTTTATTAACTTAAATATGTTAAACTAATGATTTGAATCATTTCGATATCGATTGCCAAATGTGTATATACAAGAAAATCGACTTTATACCTAAATATATGATAACGGAATTCTTCTAAATGCACTGCCGTAATGCCGTTATGGCTTTATGTTAACTTCAGTAAAATAAAGAAGGTTTATTATCTTAAATATGTTAAACTAATGATTTGAAGCATTTCGATATCGATTGCTAAATGTGTATATACAAGAAAATCGACTTTATACCTAAATATAAGATTACGAAATTCTTATAAATGCACTGCCGTTATGCCGCCATGGCTTTATGCAAACTTCAGTTCGTTAAAGAAGGTTTATTAACTTAAATATGTTAAACTAATGATTTGAATCATTTCGATATCGATTGCTAAATGTGTATATACAAGAAAATCGACTTTATACCTAAATATATGATGACGGAATTCTTCTAAATGCACAGCCGTTATGCCGTTATGGCTTTATGTTAACTTCAGTAAGATAAAGAAGGTTAATTAACTTAAATATGTTAAACTAATGATTTGAAGCATTTCGATATCGATTGCAAAATGTGTATATACAAGAAAATCGAATTTATACCTAAATATAAGATTACGGAATTCTTCTACATGCACTGCCGTTATGCCGGCATGGCTTTATGCCAACTTCAGTTCGTTAAAGAAGGTTTATTAACTTAAATATGTTAAACTAATGATTTGAATCATTTCGATATCGATTGCTAAATGCGTATATACAACAAAATCGACTTTAAACCTAAATATAAGATTACGTAATTCTTCTTAGTGCACTGCCATTATGCCGTTAAGGCTCTTGTAGACTTCAGTAAGATTAAGATCGTTATTTAACTTAAATATGTTATACCAGTTATTTGAAGCATTTCGATATCGATTGCTAAATGTGTATATATAAGAAACTCGACTATATACCTAAATATAAGATTACGGAATACTTCTAAATGCACTGCCGTTATGCCGTTTTGGCTTTATGTTAACTTCTTTTCGTTAAAGAAGGTTTATTATCTTAAATATGTTAAAATAGTTATTTGAAGCATTTCGAAATCGATTGCTAAATGTATATATACAAGAAAATCTTCTTTATACCTAAATATAAGATTACGGAATTCTTCCAAATGCACTGACGTTATACCGTTTGGCTTTATGTTAACTTCAGTTAGTTAAAGAAGGTTTATTAACTTAAATATGTTAAACCAGTTATTTGAAGCTTTTCGATATCGATTGCTTAATGCATATATACAAGAAAATTGACTTTATACCTAAATATAAGATTACGGTATTCTTCCAAATGTACTGTCGTTATGCCGCCAAGGCTTTATATCAACTTCAATATGTTAAAAAAGGTTAATTAACTTAAATATGTTAAACTAATGATTTAAAGCATTTAGATACCGATCGCTAAATGTGAATATACAAAAAAATCGAATTCATAGCTAAATATAAGACTACGGAATTCTTCTACATGCACTGCCGTTATGCCGCCATGGCTTTATATCACCTTCAATACGTTAAAGAAGGTTTGTTAACTTAAATATGTTAAACTAATGATTTGAAGCATTTCGATATCGATTGCTATATGAATATATACAAGAAAATCGACTTTATACCTAAATATAAGATTACGTAATTCTTCTAAATGTTTTGCTGTTATGCCGTTAAGGCGTTTGTAGACTTCAGTAAGATAAAGCGGGTTAATTAACTTAAATATGGTAAACTAATGATTTGAGGCATTTCGATATCGATTGCTAAATGTGTATATACAAGAAAATCGAATTCATATCTAAATATAAGATTGCGGATTTCTTCTAAATGCAATGCCGTTATGCAGTTATGGCTTTATGTTAATTTCGGTTCGTTAAAGAAGGTTTATTAACTTAAATATGTTAAACTAATGATTTGAAGATTTTCGAAATCGATTGCTAAATGCATTTATACAAGAAAATCTTCTTTATACCTAAATATAAGACTACGGAATTCTTCCAATTGTACTGTCGTTATGCCGCCATGGCTTTATATCACCTTCAATACGTTAAAGAAGGTTAATTAACTTAAATATGTTAAACTAATGATTTGAAGCTTTTCGATATCGATTGCTAAATGCGTATATACAACAAAATCGACTTTATACCTAAATATATGCTTACGGAATTCTTCTAAATGCACTGCCGTAATGCCGTTAGTTCGTTAAAGAAGGTTTATTAACTTAGATATGTTACTCCAGTTATTTGAAGCATTTCGAAATCGATTGCTTAATGCATATATACAAGATAATCTTCTTTATACCTAAATATAAGATTACGGAATTCTTCCAAATGTACTGTCGTTATGCCGCCATGGCTTTATATAACCTTCAATACGTTAAAGAAGGTTAATTAACTTAAATATGTTAAACTAATGATTTGAAGCATTTCGATATCGATTGCTATATGTGTATATACAACAAAATCGACTTTATACCTAAATATAAGATTACAAAATTCTCCCAAATGCACTGCCGTTATACCGTTATGGCTTTATGTAAACTTCAGTAAGATTAAGAGGGTTAATTAACTTAAGTATGTTAAACTAGTGATTTTAAGCATTTCGATATCGATTGCTAAATGCTTGTATGCAAGAAAATCGGCTTTATACCTAAATCTAAGTTTACGGAATTATTCTAAATGCACTGCCGTTATGCCGCCATGGATTTATGCAAACTTCAGTTCGTTAAAGAAGGTTTATTTACTTAAATATGTTAAACTAATGATTTAAGGCATTTCGATATCGATTGCTAAATGTGTATATACAAGAAATCCGACTTTATACCTAAATATATGATAACGGAATTCTTCTGAATGTACTGCCGTTATGCCGTTAAGGTTTTTGTAGACTTCAGTAAGATAAGGAGGGTTAATTAACTTAAATATGTTAAACTAATGATTCGAAGATTTTCGATATCGATTGCTAAATGTGTAAATACAAGCAAATCGACTTTATACCTAAATATAAAATTATAACATTACGGAATTCTTCTAAATGCACTGCCGTTATACCGTTAATGCTTTATGTAGACTTCAGTAAGCTAAAAAAAGTTTATTAACTTAAATATGTTAAACTAATGATTTGAAGCATTTCGATATCGATTGCTAAATGTGTATATACAAGAAAATCGAATTTATACCTAAATATAAGATTACAGAATTCTTCTACATGCACTGCCGTTATGCCGCCATGGCTTTATGCAAACTTCAGTTCGTTAAAGAAGGTTTATTAACTTAAATATGTTAAACTAATGATTTGAATCATTTCGATATCGATTGCTAAATGTGTATATACAAGAAAATCGACTTTATACCTAAATATATGATGACGGAATTCTTCTAAATGCACAGCCGTTATGCCGTTATGGCTTTATGTTAACTTCAGTAAGATAAAGAAGGTTAATTAACTTAAATATGTTAAACTAATGATTTGAAGCATTTCGATATCGATTGCAAAATGTGTATATACAAGAAAATCGAATTTATACCTAAATATAAGATTACGGAATTCTTCTAAATGCAGTGCAGTTATACCGTCAAGGCTTTATGTAGACTTCAGTTCGTTAAAGAAGGTTTATTAACTTAAATATGTTAAACTAATGATTTGAATCATTTCGATATCGATTGCTAAATGCGCATATACAACAAAATCGACTTTAAACCTAAATATAAGATTACGTAATTCTTCTTAGTGCACTGCCATTATGCCGTTAAGGCGCTTGTAGACTTCAGTAAGATTAAGATGGTTATTTAACTTAAATATGTTATACCAGTTATTTGAAGCATTTCGATATCGATTGCTAAATGTGTATATATAAGAAACTCGACTATATACCTAAATATAAGAATACGGAATTCTTCTAAATGCACTGCCGTTATGCCGTTTTGGCTTTATGTTAACTTCTTTTCGTTAAAGAAGGTTTATTATCTTAAATATGTTAAAATAGTTATTTGAAGCATTTCGAAATCGATTGCTAAATGTATATATACAAGAAAATCTTCTTTATACCTAAATATAAGATTACGGAATTCTTCCAAATGCACTGACGTTATACCGTTTGGCTTTATGTTAACTTCAGTTAGTTAAAGAAGGTTTATTAACTTAAATATGTTAAACCAGTTATTTGAAGCTTTTCGATATCGATTGCTTAATGCATATATACAAGAAAATTGACTTTATACCTAAATATAAGATTACGGTATTCTTCCAAATGTACTGTCGTTATGCCGCCAAGGCTTTATATCAACTTCAATATGTTAAAAAAGGTTAATTAACTTAAATATGTTAAACTAATGATTTAAAGCATTTAGATACCGATCGCTAAATGTGAATATACAAAAAAATCGATTTCATAGCTAAATATAAGACTCCGGAATTCTTCTACATGCACTGCCGTTATGCCGCCATGGCTTTATATCACCTTCAATACGTTAAAGAAGGTTTGTTAACTTAAATATGTTAAACTAATGATTTGAAGCATTTCGATATCGATTGCTATATGAATATATACAAGAAAATCGACTTTATACCTAAATATAAGATTACGTAATTCTTCTAAATGTTTTGCTGTTATGCCGTTAAGGCGTTTGTAGACTTCAGTAAGATAAAGCGGGTTAATTAACTTAAATATGGTAAACTAATGATTTGAGGCATTTCGATATCGATTGCTAAATGTGTATATACAAGAAAATCGAATTCATATCTAAATATAAGATTGCGGATTTCTTCTAAATGCAATGCCGTTATGCAGTTATGGCTTTATGTTAATTTCGGTTCGTTAAAGAAGGTTTATTAACTTAAATATGTTAAACTAATGATTTGAAGATTTTCGAAATCGATTGCTAAATGCATTTATACAAGAAAATCTTCTTTATACCTAAATATAAGACTACGGAATTCTTCCAATTGTACTGTCGTTATGCCGCCATGGCTTTATATCACCTTCAATACGTTAAAGAAGGTTAATTAACTTAAATATGTTAAACTAATGATTTGAAGCTTTTCGATATCGATTGCTAAATGCGTATATACAACAAAATCGACTTTATACCTAAATATATGCTTACGGAATTCTTCTAAATGCACTGCCGTTATGCCGTTAGTTCGTTAAAGAAGGTTTATTAACTTAGATATGTTACTCCAGTTATTTGAAGCATTTCGAAATCGATTGCTTAATGCATATATACAAGAAAATCTTCTTTATACCTAAATATAAGGTTACGGAATTCTTCCAAATGTACTGTCGTTATGCCGCCATGGCTTTATATAACCTTCAATACGTTAAAGAAGGTTAATTAACTTAAATATGTTAAACTAATGATTTGAAGCATTTCGATATCGATTGCTATATGTGTATATACAACAAAATCGACTTTATACCTAAATATAAGATTACAAAATTCTCCCAAATGCACTGCCGTTATACCGTTATGGCTTTATGTAAACTTCAGTAAGATTAAGAGGGTTAATTAACTTAAGTATGTTAAACTAGTGATTCGAAGATTTTCGATATCGATTGCTAAATGTGTAAATACAAGAAAATCGACTTTATACCTAAATATAAAATTATAACATTACGGAATTCTTCTAAATGCACTGCCGTTATACCGTTAATGCTTTATGTAGACTTCAGTAAGCTAAAAAAAGTTTAAAAAAAAGCATTTCGATATCGATTGCTAAATGTGTATATACAAGAAAATCGAATTTATACCTAAATATAAGATTACAGAATTCTTCTACATGCACTGCCGTTATGCCGCCATGGCTCTATGCCAACTTCAGTTCGCTAAAGAAGGTTTATTAACTTAAATATGTTAAACTAATGATTTGAATCATTTCGATATCGATTGCTAAATGACTATATACAAGAAAATAGACTTTCTACCTAAATATAAGATTACGGAATTCTTCCAAATGTACTGTCGTTATGCCACCAAGGCTTTATATCAACTTCAATATGTTAAAGATGCTTTATTTACTTAAATATGTTAAACTACTGATTTGAAGCATTTCGATATCGATTGCTAAATGAGTATATACAAGAAAATCGACTTTAAACCTAAATATAAGATTACGTAATTCTTCTTAATGCACTGCCATTATGCCGTTAAGGCTTTTGTAGACTTCAGTAAGATTAAGATGGTTATTTAACTTAAATATTTTAAACTAATGATTTGAAGAATTTCGATATCGATAGCTAAATATGTATATACAAGAAAATCGACTTTATACCTAACTATAAGATTACGGAATTATTCTAAATGCACTGCCGTTATGCCGCCATGGATTTATGCAAACTTCAGTTCGTTAAAGAAGGTTTATTAACTTAAATATGTTAAACTAATGATATGAAGCATTTCGATATCGATTGTTAAATGTGTATATACAAGAAAACCGACTTTATACCTAAATATATGATAACGGAATTCTTCTGAATGCACTGCCGTTATGCCGTTAAGGGTTTTGTAGACTTCAGTTAGATAAAGAGGGTTAATTAACTTAAATATGTTCAACTAATGATTTGAAGATTTTCGATATCGATTGCTTAATGTGTATATACAAGAAAATCGACTTTATACCTAAATATAAGATAACGTAATTCTTCTAAATGCTTTGCCGTTATGCCGTTAAGGCGTTTGTAGACTTCAGTAAGATAAAGAGGGTTAATTAACTTAAATATGTTAAACTAATGAGTTGAGGCATTTCGATATCGATTGCTAAATGTGTATATACAAGAAAATCGACTTTATACCTAAAAAGATTACGGAGTTCTTCTAAACGCACTGTCGTTATGCAGTTATGGCTTTATGTTAATTTCTGTTCGTTAGAGAAGGTTTATTAACTTAAATATGTTGCACCAGTTATTTGAAGCATTTCGAATCGATTGCTTAATGCATATAAACAAGAAAATCGACTTTATACCTAAATATATGATAACGGAATTTCTCTGAATGCACTGCCGTTATACCGTTAAGGCTTTTGTAGACTTCAGTAAGATAAAGAGGGTTAATTAGCTTAAATATGTTAAACTAATGATATGAAGATTTTCGAAATCGATTGCTAAATGCATATATAAAAGAAGATCTTTTTTATACCTATATATAAGGCCGTTATGCCGTTATGGCTTTATGTTAACTTCAGTAAGATAAAAAAGGTTAATTAACTTAAATATGTTAAACTGATGATTTGAAGCATTTCGATATCGATTGCTTAATGTGTATATACAAGAAAATCGACTTTCTACCTAAATATAAGATTACGGAATTCTTCCAAATGTACTGTCGTTATGCCGCCAAGGCTTTATATCAACTTCAATATGTTAAAGAAGCTTTATTTACTTAAATATGTTAAACTACTGATTTGAAGCATTTCGATATCGATTGCTAAATGAGTATATACAAGAAAATCGACTTTAAACCTAAATATAAGATTACGTAATTCTTCTTAATGCACTGCCATTATGCCGTTAAGGCTTTTGTAGACTTCAGTAAGATTAAGATGGTTATTTAACTTAAATATTTTAAACTAATGATTTGAAGAATTTCGATATCGATAGCTAAATATGTATATACAAGAAAATCGACTTTATACCTAACTATAAGATTACGGAATTATTCTAAATGCACTGCCGTTATGCCGCCATGGATTTATGCAAACTTCAGTTCGTTAAAGAAGGTTTATTAACTTAAATATGTTAAACTAATGATATGAAGCATTTCGATATCGATTGTTAAATGTGTATATACAAGAAAACCGACTTTATACCTAAATATATGATAACGGAATTCTTCTGAATGCACTGCCGTTATGCCGTTAAGGGTTTTGTAGACTTCAGTTAGATAAAGAGGGTTAATTAACTTAAATATGTTCAACTAATGATTTGAAGATTTTCGATATCGATTGCTTAATGTGTAAATACAAGAAAATCGACTTTATACCTAAATATAAAATTATAACATTACGAAATTCTTCTAAATGCACTGCCGTTATACCGCCATGGCTTTATGTAGACTTCAGTAAGCTAAAAAAAGTTTATTAACTTAAATATGTTAAACTAATGATTTGAAGCATTTCGATATCGATTGCTAAATGTGTATATACAAGAAAATCGAATTTATACCTAAATATAAGATTACGGAATTCTTCTACATGCACTGCCGTTATGCCGCCATGGCTCTATGCCAACTTCAGTTCGTTAAAGAAGGTTTATTAACTTAAATATGTTAAACTAATTATTTGAATCATTTCGATATCGATTGCTAAATGACTATATACAAGAAAATAGACTTAAAACTTAAAATAAGATTACGTAATTCTTCTTAATGCACTGCCATTATGCCGTTAAGGCTTTTGTAGACTTCAGTAAGATTAAGATGGTT
This sequence comes from Bactrocera correcta, assembly GCA_027475135.1. Taxonomy (NCBI): domain Eukaryota; kingdom Metazoa; phylum Arthropoda; class Insecta; order Diptera; family Tephritidae; genus Bactrocera; species Bactrocera correcta. The sequence goes on along the minus strand of CM050327.1, from coordinate 8,012,137 downwards.
ATTTATCTTAAATATGTCAAAGTAATGTTTTAAAGCATTTCGATATCGATTGCTAAATGTGTATATACAAGAAACTCGACTTTATACCTAAATATAAGATTACGTAATTCTTCTAAATGCACTGCCGTTATGCCGTTGTGGCTTTATGTTAACTTCTGTTCGTTAAAGAAGTTTTATTAACTTAAATATGTTAAACCAGTTATTTGAAGCATTTCGAAATCGATTGCTAAGTGCATATATACAAGAAAATCTTCTTTATACCTAAATATAAGATTACGGAATTCTTCCAAATGTACTGTCGTTATGCCGCCATGGCTTTATAACGGGTGATTTTTTTGAGGTTAGGATTTTCATGCATTAGTATTTGACAGATTACGTGGGATTTCAGACATGGTGTCAAAGAGAAAGATGCTCAGTATGCTTTGACATTTCATCATGAATAGACTTACTAACGAGCAACGCTTGCAAATCATTGAATTTTATTACCAAAATCAGTGTTCGGTTCGAAATGTGTTTCGCGCTTTACGTCCGATTTATGGTCTACATAATCGACCAAGTGAGCAAACAATTAATGCGATTGTGACCAAGTTTCGCACTCAGTTTACTTTATTGGACATTAAACCAACCACACGAATGCGTACAGTGCGTACAGAAGAGAATATTGCGTCTGTTTCTGAGAGTGTGGCTGAAGACCGTGAAATGTCGATTCGTCGCCGTTCGCAGCAATTGGGTTTGTGTTATTCGACCACATGGAAGATTTTACGCAAAGATCTTGGTGTAAAACCGTATAAAATACAGCTCGTGCAAGAACTGAAGCCGAACGATCTGCCACAACGTCGAATTTTCAGTGAATGGGCCCTAGAAAAGTTGGCAGAAAATCCGCTTTTTTATCGACAAATTTTGTTCAGCGATGAGGCTCATTTCTGGTTGAATGGCTACGTAAATAAGCAAAATTGCCGCATTTGGGGTGAAGAGCAACCAGAAGCCGTTCAAGAACTGCCCATGCATCCCGAAAAATGCACTGTTTGGTGTGGTTTGTACGCTGGTGGAATCATTGGACCGTATTTTTTCAAAGATGCTGTTGGACGCAACGTTACGGTGAATGGCGATCGCTATCGTTCGATGCTAACAAACTTTTTGTTGCCAAAAATGGAAGAACTGAACTTGGTTGACATGTGGTTTCAACAAGATGGCGCTACATGCCACACAGCTCGCGATTCTATTGCCATTTTGAGGGAAAACTTCGGACAACAATTCATCTCAAGAAATGGACCCGTAAGTTGGCCACCAAGATCATGCGATTTAACGCCTTTAGACTATTTTTTGTGGGGCTACGTCAAGTCTAAAGTCTACAGAAATAAGCCAGCAACTATTCCAGCTTTGGAAGACAACATTTCCGAAGAAATTCGGGCTATTCCGGCCGAAATGCTCGAAAAAGTTGCCCAAAATTGGACTTTCCGAATGGACCACCTAAGACGCAGCCGCGGTCAACATTTAAATGAAATTATCTTCAAAAAGTAAATGTCATGAACCAATCTAACGTTTCAAATAAAGAACCGATGAGATTTTGCAAATTTTATGCGTTTTTTTTTTTAAAAAAGTTATCAAGCTCTTAAAAAATCACCCTTTATCACCTTCGGTACGTTAAAGAAGGTTTATTAACTCAAATATGTTAAACTAATGATTGGAAGCATTTCGATATCGATTGCTAAATGTGTATATACAAGAAAATCGAATTTATACCTAAATATAAGATAACGGAATTCTTCTAAATGCACTGCCGTTAAGCCTTTATGTGGACTTCAGTGCGTTAAAGAAGCTTTATTAACTTAAATATGTTAAACTAATGATTTGAAGATTTTCGAAATCGATTGCTAAATGCATATATACAACAAAATCGACTTTATACCTAAATATAAGTTTACGGGATTCTTCCAAATGCACTGACGTTATACCGTTATGGCTTAATGTTAACTTCAATTAGTTAAAGAAGGTTTATAAACTTAAATATGTTAAACCATTTATTTGAAGCATTTCGAAATCAATTGCTTAATGCATATATACAAGAAAATTGACTTTATACCTAAATATAAGATTACGGAATTCTTCCGAATGTACTGTCGTTATGCCGCCATGGCTTTATATCAACTCCAATACGTTAAAAAGGGTTAATTAACTTAAATATGTTAAACTAATGATTTGAAGCATTTAGATATTGATTGCTAAATGTGTATATACAAAAAAAGCGAATTTATAGCTAAATATAAGATTACGGAATTCTTCTACATGCACTGCCGTTATGCCGCCATGGCTTTGTGTTAACTTCAGTGCGCTAAAGTAGGTTTGTTAACTTTAATATGTTAAACTAATGATTTGAAGCATTTAGATATCGATTGCTAAATGAGTATATACAAGAAAATCGACTTTATACCTAAATATAAGATAACGTAATTCTTCTAAATGCTTTGCCGTTATGCCGTTAGATTGTAGACTTCAGTAAGATAAAGAGGGTTAGTTAACTTAAAAATGTTAACCTAATGAGTTGAGGCATTTCGATATCGATTGCTAAATGTGTATATACAAGAAAATCGACTTTATACCTAAAAAGATTACGGAGTTCTTCTAAATGCACTGCCGTTATGCAGTTATGGCTTTATATTAATTTCTGTTCGTTAGAGAAGGTTTAATAACTTAAATATGTTGCACCAGTTATTTGAAGCTTTTCGAATCGATTGCTTAATGCATATATACAAGAAAATCGACTTTATACCTAAATATATAATAACGGAATTTCTCTGAATGCACTGCCGTTATGCCGTTAAGGCTTTTGTAGACATCAGTAAGATAAAGAGGGTTAATTAGCTTAAATATGTTAAACTAATGATTTGAAGATTTTCGAAATCGATTGCTAAATGCATATATACAACAACGTCGACTTTATACCTAAATATAAGTTTACGGAATTCTTCCATATGCACTGACGTTATCCCGTTATGGCTTTATGTTAACTTCAGTTAGTTAAAGAAGGTTTATTTACTTAAATATGTTAAACTGATGATTTGAAGCATTTCGATATCGATTGATTAATGCATATATACAAGAAAATTGATTTATACCTAAATATAAGATTACGGAATTCTTCCGAATGTACTGTCGTTATGCCGCCATGGCTTTATATCAACTTCAATACGTTAAGAAGGGTTAATTAACTTAAATATGTTAAACTAATGATTTGAAGAATTAAGATATCGATTGCTAAATGTGTATATACAAAAAAGCGAATTTATAGCTAAATATAAGACAACGGAATTCTTCTACATGCACTGCCGTTATGCTGCCATGGCTTTGTGTTAACTTCAGTGCATTAAAGTAGGTTTGTTAACTTTAATATGATAAACTAATGATTTGAAGCATTTAGATATCGATTGCTAAATGAGTATATACAAGAAAATCGACTTTATACCTAAATATAAGATTACGTAATTCTCCTAAATGCTCTGCCGTTATGCCGTTAAGGCGTTTGTAGACTTCAGTAAGTTAAAGAGGGTTAACTAACTTAAATATGTTAACCTAATTATTTGAGGCATTTCGATATCGATTGCTATATGTGTATATTCAAGAAAATCGACTTTATACCTAAAAAGATTACGGAGTTCTTCTAAATGCACTGCCATTATGCAGTTATGGCTTAATGTTAATTTCTGTTCGTTAAAGAAGGTTTATTAACTTAAATATGTTGCACCAGTTATTTGAAGCATTTCGAATCGATTGCTTAATGCAGATATACAAGAAAATCGACTTTACACCTAAATATAAGTTTACGGAATTCTTCCAAATGCACTGACGTTATACCGCCATGGCTTTATGTAGACTTAGGTTAGTTAAAGAAGGTTTATTAACTTAAATATGTTAAACTAATGATTTGAAGCATTTCGATATCGATTGCTTATTATGTAAATTTAAGAAAATCGACTTTATACCTAAATATAAGTTTACGGCATTCTTCTAAATGTACTGCCGTTATGCCGCCATGGCTTTATATCAACTTCAATAAGTTATAGAAGGTTAATTTACTTAAATATGTTAAACTAATGATTTGAAGCATTTCGATAACGATTGCTAAATGTGTATATACAAGAAAATCGACTTTATACCTAAATATAAGATTACGGCATTCTTCTAAATGCACTGCCGTTATGCCGTTGTGGCTTTATGTTAACTTCTGTTCGTTAAAGAAGGTTTATTAACTTAAATATATTAAACCAGTTATTTGAACCATTTCGAAATCGATTGCTAATTGCATATATACAAGAAAATCTTCTTTATACGATTACGTAATTCTTCCAAATGTACTGTCGTTATGCCGCCATGGCTTTATATCACCTTCAGTACGTTAAAGAAGGTTAATTAACTTAAATATGTTAAACTAATGATTGGAAGCATTTCGATATCGATTGCTAAATGTGTATATACAAGAAAATCGAATTTATACCTAAATATAAGATAACGGAATTCTTCTAAATGCACTGCCGTTATGCAGTTTTGGCTTTATGTGGACTTCAGTTCGTTAAAGAAGTTTTATTAACTTAAATATGTTAAACCAGTTATTTAAAGCATTTCGAAATCGATTGTTAAATGCATATATACAACAAAATCGACTTTACACCTAAATATAAGTTTACGGAATTCTTCCAAATGCACTGACGTTATACCGTTATGGCTTTATGTTAACTTCAGTTAGTTAAAGACGGTTTATTAACTTAAATATGTTAATCTAATGATTTGAAGCATTTCGATATCGATTGCTTATTATGTAAATTTAAGAAAATAGACTTTATACCTAAATATAAGTTTACGGCATTCTTCTAAATGTACTGCCGTTATGCCGATATGGCTTTATATCAACTTCAATAAGTTATAGAAGGTTAATTAGCTTAAATTTGTTAAACTAATGATTTGAAGATTTTCGAAATCGATTGCTAAATGTGTATATACAACAAAATCGACTTTATACCTAAATATAAGATTACGTAATTCTTCTAAATGCTTTGCCGTTATGTCGTTAAGGCCTTTGTAGACTTCAGTAAGATAAAGAGGGTTAACTAACTTAAATATGTTAAACCAGTTATTTAAAGCATTTCGTTATCGATTGCTAAATGTATATATACAAGAAAATCGACTTTATACCTAAATATAAGATTACGAAGTTCTTCTAAATGCACTGCCGTTATGCCGTTGTGGCTTTATGTTAACTTCTGTTCGTTAAAGAAGGTTTATTAACTTAAATATGTTAAACCAGTTATTTGAAGCATTTCGAAATCGATTGCTAAATGCATTTATACAAGAAAATCTTCTTTATACCTAAATATAAGATTACTGTCGTTATGCCGCCATGGCTTTATATCACCTTCAATACGATAAAAAAGGTTAATTAACTTAAATATGTTAAACTAATGATTTGAAGCATTTAGGTATCGATTGCTAAATGTGTATATACAAAAAAAAAGAATTTATAGCTAAATAAAAGTTCACGGAATTCTTCTAAATGCACTGCCGTTATGCCGCCATGGCTTTGTGTTAACTTCAGTGCGTAAAAGTAGGTTATTTAACTTAAATATATTAAACTAATGATTTGAAGCATTTCGATATCGATTGCTAAATGAGTATATACAAGAAAATCGACTTTATACCTAAATATAAGATTACGTAATTCTTCTAAATGCTTTGCCGTTATGCCGTTAAGGCGTTTGTAGTCTTCAGTAAGATTTAGATGGTTAATTAACTTAAATATGTTATACTTATGATTTGAAGCATTTCGATATCGATTGCTAAATGTGTATATACAAGAAAATCGCCTCTATACCTAAATATAAGATTACGGAGTTCTTCTAAATGCACTGCCGTTATGCCGTTGTGGCTTTATGTTAATTTCTGTTCGTTTAAGAAGGTTTATTAACATAAATATGTTACACCAGTTATTTGAAGCATTTCGAAATCGATTGCTTAATGCATATATACAAGAAAATCGACTTTATACCTAAATATATGATAACGGAATTTCTCTGAATGCACTGCCGTTATGCCGTTAAGGCTTTTGTAGACTTCAGTAAGATAAAGAGGGTTAATTAGCTTAAATATGTTAAACTAATGATTTGAAGATTTTCGATATCGATTGCTAAATGTGTAAATACAAGAAAATCGACTTTACACCTAAATGTAAGATTACGGAATTCTCCTAAATGCACTATCGTTATGCCGCCAGGGCTTTATGCCAACTTCAGTTCGTTAAAGAAGGTTTATTAACTTAAATATGTTAAACTAATGGGTTTAAGCATCTCGATAACGATTGCTAAATGTGTATATACAACAAAATCGACTTTATACCTAAACATAAGTTTACGGAATTGTTCCAAATGCGCTGCCGTTATGCCGCCATGGCTTTGTGTTAACTTCAGTGCGTTAAAGTAGGTTTGTTAACTTAAATATGTTAAACCAGTTATTTGAAACATTTCGAAATCGATTGCTAAATGCATATATACAAGAAAATCTTCTTTATACCTAAATATAAGATTACGGAATTCTTCCAAATGTACTTCCGTTATGCCGCCATGGCTTTATATCACCTTCAATACGTTAAAGAAGGTTAATCAACTAAAATATGTTAAACTAATGACCTGAGGCATTTCGATATCGATTGCTAAATGTGTATATACAAGAAAATCGACTAACTATATACCTAAATATATGATAACGAAATTTCTCTGAATGCACTGCCGTTTTGCCGTTAAGGCTTTTGTAGACTTCAGTAATATAAAGAGGGTTAATTAGCTTAAATATGTTAAACTAATGGTTTGAATCATTTCGATATCGATTGCTAAATGTGTATATACAAGAATAACTATATACCTAAATATATGATAACGGAATTCTTCTAAATGCACTGCCGTTATGTCGTTATGGCTTTTTGTTAACTTCAGTAAGATAAAGAAGGTTAATTAACTTAAATATGTTGAAGTAATGATTTGAAGCATTTCGATATCGATTGCTAAATGTGTATATACACGAAACTCGAATTTATACATAAATATAAGATTAGGGAATTCTTCTACATGCACTGCCGTTATGCCGCCATGGCTTTATGTTAACTTCAGTGCGTTAAAGAAGCTTTATTTACTTAAATATGTTAAACTACTGATTTGAAGCATTTTGATATCGATTGCTAAATGAATATATACAAAAAAATCGAATTTATAGCTAAATAAAAGATTACGGAATTCTTCTAAATGCACTGCCGTTATGCCGCCATGGCTTTGTGTTAACTTCAGTGCGTTAAAGTAGGTTTGTTAACTTAAATATGTTAAACCAGTTATTTGAAACATTTCGAAATCGATTGCTAAATGCATATATACAAGAAAATCTTCTTTATACCTAAATATAAGATTACGGAATTCTTCCAAATGTACTGTCGTTATGCCGCCATGGCTTTATATCACCTTCAATACGTTGAAGAAGGTTAATCAACTAAAATATGTTAAACTAATGATCTGAGGCATTTCGATATCGATTGCTAAATGTGTATATACAAGAAAATCGACTTTATACCTAAATATAAGATTACGGAGTTCTTCTTAATGCACTGCCGATATGCAGTTATGGCTTTATGTTAATTTCTGTTCGTTAAAGAAGGTTTATTAACTCAGATATGTTACACCAGTTATTTGAGGCATTTCGAAATCGATTGCTTAATGCATATATACAAGAAAATCGACTTTATACCTAAATATATGATAACGGAATTTCTGTGAATGCACTGCCGTTATGCCGTTAAGGCTTTTGTAGACTTCAGTAAGATAAAGAGGGTTAATTAGCTTAAATATGTTAAACTAATGATTTAAAGATTTTCGAAATCGATTGCTAAATGCACATATACAAGAAAATCTTTTTTATACCTAAATATATGATAACGGAATTTCTCTGAAAGCACTGCCGTTATGCCGTTAAGGCTTTTGTAGACTTCAGTTAGATAAAGAGGGTTAATTAGCTTAAATATGTTAAACTAATGATTTGAAGATTTTCGAGATCGATTGCTAAATGCATATATACAAGAAAATCTTTTTTATACCTAAATATATGATAACGGAATTTCTCTGAATGCACTGCCGTTATGCCGTTAAGGCTTTTGTAGACTTCAGTAAGATAAAAAGGGTTAGTAAGCTTAAATATGTTAAACTAATGATTTGAAGACTTGCGATATCGATTGCTTAATGTGTAAATACAAGAAAATCGACTTTATACCTAAATATAAAATTACGGAATTCTTCTAAATGCACTGCCGTTATTCCGCCATGGATTTATATCAACTGCAGTTCGTTAAAGAAGGTTTATTAACTTAAATATGTTAAACCAGTTATTTGAAGCATTTCGATATCGATTGCTAAATGTGCATATACAAAAAAATCGACTTTATACCTAAATATAAGATTACAGAATTCTTCCAAATGTACTGTCGTTATGCCGCCATGGCTTTGTATCAACTGCAGTTCGTTAAAGAAGGTTTATTAACTTAAATATGTTAAACCAGTTATTTGAAGCATTTCGATATCGACTGCCAAATGTGTAATTACAAGAAAATCGACTTTACACCTAAATATAAAATTATAACATTACGGAATTCTTCTAAATGCACTGCCGTTATACCGCCATCGCTTTATGTAGACTTCAGTAAGCTAAAAAAAGTTTATTAACTAAAATATGTTAAACTAATGAGTTGAAGCATTTCGATATCGATTGCTTATTGTGTAAATTTAAGAAAATCGACTTTATACCTAAATATAAAATTACGGAATTCTTCTGAATGCACTGCCGTTATTCCGCCATGGCTTTATATCAACTTCAATAAGTTATAGGAGGTTAATTAACTTAAATATGTTAAAGTAATGATTTGAAGCATTTCGATATCGATTGCTAAATATGTAAATACAAGAAAATCGACTTAACACCTAAATATAAGATTACGGAATTCTCCTAAATGCACTATCGTTATGCCGCCAGGGCTTTGTGCCATTTTCAGTTCGTTAAAGAAGGTTTATTAACTTAAATATGTTAAACTAATGGGTTGAAGCATCTCGAAATCGATTGCTAAATGTGTATATACAACAAAATCGACTTTATACCTAAACATAAGATTACGGAATTCTTCCAAATACGCTGCCGTTATACCGCTATGGCATTATGTGAAGTTCAGTAAGATAAAAAAGGTTAATTAATTAAATATGTTAAACTAATGATTTGAAGCATTTCGATGTCGATTGCTAAATGTGTATATACAAGAAAATCGATTTTATACCTAAATATAAGATTACGGAATTCTTCTAAATGCACTGCCGTTATGCCGCCATGGCTTTATGCCAACTTCAGTTCGGTAAAGAAGGTTTATTAACTTAAATATGTTAAACTAATGATTTGAATCATTTCGATATCGATTGCTAAATGTGTATATACAAGAAAATCGACTTTATACCTAAATATATGATAACGGAATTCTTCTAAATGCACTATCGTTATGCCGTCAGGAGTTTATGCCAACTTCAGTTCGTTAAAGAAGGTTTATTAACTTAATTATATTAAACTAATGATTTGAAGCATCTCGATATCGATTGCTAAATGTGTATATACAAGAAAATCGATTTTTTACCTAAATATAAGATTACGGAGTTCTTCTACATGCACTGCCGTTATACAGTTATGGCATTATGTGAAGTTCAGTAAGATAAAGAAGGTTAATTAACTAAAATATGTTAAACTAATGATTTGAAGCATTTCGATATCGATTGCTAAATGTGTATATACAACAAAATCGACTTTATACCTAAATATCAGATTACGGAATTCTTCTAAATGCACTGCCGTTATGCCGCCATGGCTTTATGCCAACTTCAGTTCGGTAAAGAAGGTTTATTAACTTAAATGTGTTAAACTAATGATTTGAATCATTTCGATATCGATTGCTAAATGTGTATATACAAGAAAATCGACTTTATACCTAAATATATGATAACGGAATTCTTCTAAATGCACTGCCGTTATGCCGTTATGGCTTTATGTTAACATCAGTAAGATAAAGAAGGTTAGTTAACTAAAATATGTTAAACTAATGATTTGAAGCATTTCGATATCGATTGCTAAATGTGTATATACAAGAAAATCGAATTTATACCTAAATATAAGATTACGGAATTCTTCTACATGCACTGCTGTTATGCCGCCATGGCTTTATGTTAACTTCAGTGCGTCAAAGAAGCTTTATTTACTTAAATATGTTAAACTACTGATTTGAAGCATTTCGATATCGATTGCTAAATGTGTATATACAACAAAATCGACTTTATACCTAAATATCAGATTACGGAATTCTTCTAAATGCACTGCCGTTATGCCGCCATGGCTTTATGCCAACTTCAGTTCGGTAAAGAAGGTTTATTAACTTAAATATGTTAAACTAATGATTTGAATCATTTCGATATCGATTGCTAAATGTGTATATACAAGAAAATCGACTTTAAACCTAAATATAAGATAACGTAATTCTTCTTAATGCACTGCCATTATGCCGTTAAGGCTTTTGTAGACTTCAGTAAGATTAAGATGGTTATTTAACTTAAATATGTTAAACTAATGATTTGAAGCATTTCGATATCGATTGCTAAATGTGTATATACAAGAAAATCGAATTTATACCTAAATAAAAGATTACGGAGTTCTTCTACATGCACTGCCGTTATACAGTTATGGCATTATGTGAAGTTCAGTAAGATAAAGAAGGTTAATTAACTAAAATATGTTAAACTAATGATTTGAAGCATTTCGATATCGATTGCTAAATGTGTATAAGTTAGCACCCCATACATTCAAAAGTATCATATGATGCATTAAAATCATATGATACAAAGTAAAATAATATGACACCACTAAATCGCTGAGACTGCGACACGTGTAGTGGCAACCTGTGGTAGGCGCAACGTCAGCGAAGTGCCAACCTGTGGGAAGCGCAGCGTCAGCAAACTCCGTACCCGTCGCAGCGGCAAACATAGGTCTAGAGTTAAGTATAATAAATTGTAAACTTTAGTTCTTAAATAGAATTCAATAAAGGAGCATAGCTCCAAGAAAACATTTTTTTTATAAAAACGAACAAAACGTTTTTTAACTGGCGCCCGAGCAGGGACCAGCGCGCGAAAGTGGTTATTGTCTGAAAATCAAAAAGTAAGACAACGCGAGTGGCGAACGGTATAAGTTGTGAAAAAAAAAAAACAGAAAAAAAAAACCTGAAAAAAAATAAAAAGTAAGGCTCTGTTAAAAGTGAAAATAAAAAAACCAAATAATAATACTGTGCTAACGAGCGGCTACTACGCCCAACGGGGGATTTTAAAAAAGCGTCGAGGGACCCAAGTACCAGAAGGAAACAGGACAACGCCGGAACGCAGAATAATACCCCATGAGAAGCTGGATACCTTTAATGTAAGCTTATAAAAAATACTAAGATTATTATAAAAAATGTTATCACTGTAAAGAGTACAGAATTAAACTATTAAATTGTTCAACCCAAATAGAGAGAGATTCAAAAATAAAAAAAAAGAGAGGTCTTAAACTTAAAGAAAATAAATTTAATTTAAAGGAATTTAATTACTCGAAGAAAAAAAAAGAGGAGGAAAAACAGTCCTCAATTAAATTAAGCTTTTACAAAAAATCTAAAATTGTTAAGGAAAGTGCTAGTGCAAAGAAAGGAAATTTAATTATAATTTAATTGTTCGACATAGAAATAAAAAGATTACAATGCCAGACACAGCCGAAGAATTAATTGAGCAGCTAAATCAAATGAGGCTAGATTATGGGCAAACCACCCATCCTCCAAATCCTTCCACCTATCCTCTAAACCCTCCCACCCCTAACCCAACTCTTATAACAACAATAGTTCGAGAAGTACTCGAACGAATGAGTACGCAAACCGTAACAGGCTTTACAGAACCCGACCATAGCGTGACACTAAACGCGAACAACGTAAATGAACTAGATAAGATTCCGGACATGGTGAAATGCCTTAGGGAATTCTCAGGACGACCAGGAGAATTTAACTCCTGGAGGAAGAGCGTAGACAGGATTTTTAAAGCCTACGAGGGAGTCAAGAATACCCCTAAATATTTTGCGATACTTCATACGATCAGGCATAAAGTAATTGGTGATGCCGACACCGCATTAGAATCATATAATACTCCACTCTATTGGAGCCAAATTAGAAAATGCCTTATGATGCATTATTCAGATAAAAGGGACATAGGTACCCTAGAATATCAGATGACCACTCTGGTCCAACGCTATGACGACATTCCGACCTTCTACCAAAAGGTCTACCAACACCTTTCACTGATATTGGACAAAATTTCATGTCTCGAACTAAGCATACGGGCTATGACTAACTCCTATAGGGACAAAGCTCTGGACACATTTATCAGAGGGCGAAACGGTGATTTACCTCGTCTTCTCAGAATGAGAGAACCGACAACCTTGCCACAAGCATTGCATTTATGCCAAAAACTTGACAACATGACATATAGAATAAACCACGCGAACAATACACACAAACCCAATATTCAACCACCACCACGACCTCCCCGAAATAACAATTTTAATAATTCCAATAACAACTTTAATAATTTCAATAACAGCAGACCTTTTTACCCGGAATTAACGTATTCCCATTCCCCCAGACGAAACTTCGACCAACAGGCATTCGGTCGTCCATCAAATCGATATCCCCAACACTCTCCCAACTATATGCGAAATAACCAAGGATTCATGCCGAGGTTTAACAATTACCCGAACAACCCCCATATTACCAGAGAAAATACCTCCTTCAATAACAGACCGAATTTATCACCTAATTCACCGACCCCAATGGAAGTAGACCAATCAATACGATCAAGACAAATTAATTATCAGAATAGGCCTAATACATTCCAGGACAATCGACCACCGAAACGTCCGATTTCCGCACAACTGACTCACCCTCCAAGCAAAATGCAAAGAAATTTTTTTACTAACGCAGTAGAACTAGACCCCAACGGGATATACGATGACAATTCTTACGTTAGCAATTACGACAATGCAGGAAAAAATGAGCCTGATACTATTAATTTTTTAGATTAGCGCCGTCTTCGCTGCCTTATTACGAATTTAGAACAAGGCGCGGAGACACAATAGATTTTCTTATCGATACCGGATCCAATAAGAATTACATCCAATCCACTAGAATTAGGAATCCAGTTCTGAACGAAAAGCCCTTTATAGTAAAATCAGTTGCCGGAACAATTGAAATTACTCACCATACCTTCGTCGACATTTTCGGACCAACAGTAGGGAAAATAAAATTTTTTATATTACCGACTCTAGGGTCGTTCCACGGCATAATAGGCAACGACACTCTCAAAGAATTAAAAGCAGTTATTCATACCGACAAAAATCTGATGACAATTTGTCAAAGTATAAATATACCGTTAAAGCAACGAATATCTCACGAGGTGAATAATGTGGCAATCAATACTCCACATCTCTCATTACAACAACAACACAAAATTAATAATATTATCGATAAATGTCCAAACCTTTTTTCGGATCCTGATGAAAAACTTACCTACACCACCCTCGTTAAAGGTGAAATTCGGACAACAACCGAAACCCCCGTCTATTCCAAGCCATACCCATATCCCATGGCATTAAAATACGAAATCGAACGACAAATTGAAGAACTCTTAGATAACGGAATAATAAGGAGATCGAAATCTCCATATAACTCCCCAATTTGGATAGTTAGTAAAAAATCAGATGCCTCTGGCGAAAAAAAGTTTCGAATGGTCGTAGATTATCGTAAACTCAATTCAGTTACGATCCCCGATAAATACCCCATACCAGAAATAAACGAAGTCCTTGCAAATCTGGGAAACAATAAACTATTTACGGTTATTGACTTAAAAAGTGGGTTCCATCAGATTCCACTTCGCGAGTCAGACATCGAAAAAACAGCATTTTCCGTAAACAACGGAAAATATGAATTCCTCCGCTTACCTTTCGGTTTAAAAAATGCTCCAGCCACATTCCAAAGAGCACTAGACGATATCCTTCGTGAACATATAGGAGTAAGGTGCTATGTTTACATCGATGATGTAATAATATTTGGCAAAAACGAAGAAGAACATTTTAAAAACATAGAATTAGTATTTCAAACCCTAGAAAATGCTAACATGAAAATCCAATTAGATAAATGTACATTTGCTAAAGAAGAGGTAGAATTTTTAGGATACGTAATCAGTTCAAATGGGATAAAAACCAACCCTGAAAAAGTAGAAGCAGTAGCCAAATTTCCAGTTCCACAAACTCTCAAAGAATTAAGGTCCTTCCTAGGTATGTCAGGTTATTACCGACGATTTATCCAGGATTACGCAAAAATAGCTAAACCATTAACAGCACTGCTAAGAGGAGAAGCCGGTCATGTCTCCAAACGGAATTCGAAAAAAATAGAAATAGAATTAGACAGCGAGGCCTTGGAAGCATTTAATAAAATAAAAAATACTTTAGTATCCAAGGATATAGTTTTAGCGCATCCAAATTTCGATAAAGATTTTGAACTAACGACCGACGCCTCAGATTTCGCATTAGGTGCCGTCCTATCGCAAGACGGTAGACCAATTACTTTTATATCGAGAACCCTAAGTAAAGCCGAAGAACATTATGCCACCAATGAGAAAGAAATGCTTAGTATTATATGGTCACTAAATTCACTTAGAAATTACCTCTACGGCTCAAAAAAAGTTAAAATTATCACCGATCATCAACCTCTTACCTATGCCTTAAGCCATAAGAATACTAATAGTAAAATGAAGCGATGGAAAGCCATTTTAGAAGAATATAACTATGAACTAACTTACAAACCTGGTAAAACAAATGTAGTTGCAGACGCCCTTTCAAGGATACCAATACAAATAAATTCACTCACACCTACGATTCATAGCGATGAAAGCTCAAGCCATAATTTAATCCCTTGTACAGAAGTTCCAATCAATGTTTTCAGAAATCAAATCTTTTTCAAAATTGACGAAATATCTTCATACTAATTTAAAATAATTTTTCCAACAGTGCATAGACATATAATTACAGAGCCAGAATACAACGAACAGTCATTGATTTCATACATGAAACGATACCTTAACCCATCCGTTATAAATGGAATTCATACTGAAGAAAGGATAATGGGTATGATACAAAATATCTATCCTATTCATTTTAGTAGCATTAAAAGCCGATATACCCAAAAACTAGTTGAAGATATTAGTGACGGACAAGAGCAGGAGAACGTCATTTTAAAAGAACATTTAAGAGCACATAGGAATGCCACAGAAAACAAAACACAAATTCTCGAAACAAAATATTTTCCCGGTATGTTAAATAAAATAAAACGAATAATAGCCAACTGCACCGTTTGTAAAGAAAATAAGTATGAGAGACATCCCAATCAACCGAAAATTGCAAAAACTCCATTACCAACATATCCAGGACACACAGTTCATATCGATATATTTTTAACAGAAGGAAAAATAGTAATGACAGCTTTAGACAAATTTACAAAATACGCAGTAACAAAAAGCCTAAATAGCAGAGCAATAGAGGACGTCAGGAAACCTTTGAGAGATGTTATATTTTTCTTCGGAGTACCAAAATTAATAGTTATCGACAATGAGCCATCCTTAAATTCAGCATCTTTAAAATTTATGATGAAAGACGAGTTAGGAATAGAAGTTTACACTACTCCTCCATACAAAAGCCAAGCTAACGGACAAGTGGAAAGGTTCCACTCTACATTAATTGAAATAATGCGCTGCATAAAAGAAAACGGTGGGCACAGAAATTTTGAAGAACTTTTAGAAAGAGCAGTATCCGAGTATAATCACTCAGTCCATTCCACTACATTAAAAAGACCAGTAGACCTATTTTTCCATAGAAATGTTACATTTACTGCCGAAGACATAGAAAGAACTAGACAAAGCAACTTAGAAAAATTAGCTGAGAAACAAAGAAAGGATATCGAATACCATAACAAAAATAAGAAGGAAATAAAATCATATCTACCAGGACAAATAATATTTGTTAAGAAAAATAGGAGATTAGGAACTAAGTTAAGTAAACCCTACAATAAGGAAATAGTTAAGGAAGATAGAAATAGTACCGTGTTAACTGAAAAAGGACAAATAATTCACAAGGGTAGAATACGTAACTAAATATGTACTGACATTTTTTTCCATAATATTACTACCGCTATGCCTGGCGGAAGTACAAATCCTCGACTACTCAAACTCTCAATTAATAACAATAGAAAAGGGAACGGCTAGACTACAAACAGGAACATTTAGGATAATACACGAAATTGACATAGAAAAATATACGGACACACTAGACCACATAGAAGCGACTATTAAAACTGAAACTATCCGCAAAAACCCTAACTACCCCTTCATATCCCATATAATAACACAGATAAGAGCCCAACTTAACAATTTAAAAGTAGAGCAAAAAATAAAAAGATCATTAAATTTTCTGGGTAGCGCATGGAAATGGATTGCAGGAAGTCCAGACCATGAAGACTACGAAATAATTTCAAGTAAGATAAATAATGTTTTGCAAAATAATAATAATCAGGTATTAATTAACAAACTTACAATAGGCAAAATTAGCGAGATAACAAATATTACAAATAATATAATTAAAACCATGCAAAAAGAAAATAGTTTAGAAATTGAAGCATTTTTACAGCTAAAATACAAATTAGAAATAATTAAGGAAGAAATTTTAAATATTGCATACGCAATACATTGGGCAAAAGCCAATATAATAAATTCTTTTATCTTATCAAATGAAGAAATAAATATTTTGAAAGAAGTAATAGACAATGACAATATTCCATATGTTAATTTAGACGAAGCACTCGAATTTTCCGAAATAAAAATTGCAACTAATGGCAAAATTATAATTTATATTGTTAGCCTCCCAACAGTAGATAACCAAAATTGTAAAACCTTAGATATTAGAGCAGTAAAAAATAACGGGAGAATCAAAAAAATCAATTTCAATACAATTTTAAACTGTGAAGAGGGAATTTATGGAATAGAAAAATATTGTAAAAAATACAATTCCCTACAAATATGCTTAAGCAATAATGTAACAGATTTAAGTAATGATACTTGTATAAATAACCTTTTAAAAAGTCGTTTGCCAAACTGCACGGAGGTCAACAACCAACATATTCCAACCATAGAGGAAATGGGACCAGGAATAATATTTCTAAATAAATACAACGGAGAAATTTCAGTAAACAACGAACCTACATTTTTAAACGGAACCTTCATAATTTTGTATACCAACGTAACAATTGTTATCAAGGGAAAAAAGTTCTATAACGAAGAAAGAACTGCAAGTAAACCACTACCAGCCATCTTTCAACCGTCATCCGCACCACTCAATATAGAAGAATTCCTCTCGCTGGAGATGCTGAAACAGCTTAACTTCAACAATACAAAAGAAGTAAGTCTGTTAGAAGCAGCAAACAGAGTAAAACACAGAACCAGCATCACCCTAATCATCCTTTTAATATTCATCGCCCTAATTTTCGGGAAGAAACTTCTGATCAAACAAAAAGAAGATGAACCCAACAAACTCTCACAACCGGCAATAGAAGGACTTAACCAAAATTTTAATACACCTAAAGATTCAAACGAGGACGTTTGAATTTCAAGGGGGGCTAGTTAGCACCCCATACATTCAAAAGTATCATATGATGCATTAAAATCATATAATACAAAGTAAAATAATATGACACCACTAAATCGCTGAGACTGCGACACGTGTAGTGGCAACCTATGGGAAGCGCAACGTTAGCGAAGTGCCAACCTGTGGGAAGCGCAGCGTCAGCAAACTCCGTACCCGTCGCAGCGACAAACATAAGTCTAGAGTTAAGTATAATAAATTGTAAACTTAAGTTCTTAAGTAGAATTCAATAAAAGAGCATAGCTCCAAGAAAACATTTTTTTATAAAAAACAACAAAACGTTTTTTAACTTATATACAAAAAAATCGAATTTATAGCTATATAAAAGATTACGGAATTCATCTAAATGCACTGCCGTTATGCCGCCATGGTTTTGTGTTAACTTCAGTGCGTTAAAGTAGGTTTGTTAACTTAAATATGATAAACTAATGATTTGAAGCATTTCGATATCGATTGCTAAATGAGTATATACAAGAAAATCGACTTTATACCTAAATATAAGATTACGTAGTTCTTCTAAATGCTTTGCCGTTATGCCGTTAAGGCGTTTGTAGACTTCACTAAGATTAAGATGGTTAATTAACTTAAATATGTTAAACTAATGATTTGAAGCATTTCGATATCGATTGCTAAATGTGTATTTACAAGAAAATCGCCTTTATACCCAAATATAAGACTACGGAATTCTTCTAAATGCACTGCCGTTATGCCGTTGTGGCTTTATGTTAACTTCTGTTCGTTAAAGAAGGTTTATTAACTTAAATATGTTAAACCAGTTATTTGAAGCATTTCGAAATCGATTGCTTAATGCATATATACAAGAAAATCGACTTTATACCTAAATATATGATAACGGAATTTCTCTGAATGCATTGCCGTTATGCCGTTAAGGCTTTGTGTTAACTTCAGTGCGTTAAAGAAGCTTTATTAACTCAAATATGTTAAACTAATGATTTGAAGATTTTCGAAATCGATTGCTTAATGCACATATACAAGAAAATCTTTTTTATACCTAAATATAGGTTACGGAATTCTTCCAAATGTACTGTCGTTATGCCGCCATGGCTTTTTATCACCTTCAATACGTTAAAGAAGGTTAATTAACTTAAATATGTTAAACTAATGATTTGAAGCATTTCGATATCGATTGCTAAATGCGTATATACAACAAAATCGACTTTATACCTAAATATAAGCTTACGGAATTCTTCTAAATGCACTGCCGTTATGCCGTTATGGCTTTATGTTAACTTCAGTTCGTTAAAGAAGGTTTATTAACTTAGATATGTTACACCAGTTATTTGAGGCATTTCGAAATCGATTGCTTAATGCATATATACAAGAAAATCGACTTTATACCTAAATATATGATAACGGAATGCACTGCCGTTTTGCCGTTAAGGCTTTTGTAGACTTCAGTAAGATAAAGAGGGCTAATTAGCTTAAATATGTTAAACTAATGATTTGAAGATTTTCGATATCGATTGCTTTATGTGTAAATACAAGAAAATCGACTTTATACCTAAATATAAAATTATAACATTACGGAATTCTTCTAAATGCACTGCCGTTATACCGCCATGGCTTTATGAAGACTTCAGTAAGCTTAAAGAAGGTTTATTAACTTAATTATATTAAACTAATGATTTGAAGCATCTCGATATCGATTGCTAAATGTGTATATACAAGAAAATCGACTTTATACCTAAATATAAGATTACGGAATTCTTCTAAATGCACTGCCGTTATGCCGCCATGGCTTTATATAAGTTATTGGAGGTTAATTAACTTAAATATTTTAAACTAATGATTTGAAGCATTTCGATATCGGTTGCTAAATGTGTATATACAAGAAAATCGACTTTATACCTAAATGTAAGATTACGGAATTCTTCTAAATGCACTGCCGTTATGCCGTTGTGGCTTTATGTTAACTTCTGCTCGTTAAAGAAGGTTTATTAACTTAAATATGTTAAACCAGTTATTTGAAGCATTTCGAAATCGATTGCTAAATGCATATATACACGAAAATCGACTTTATACCTAAACATAAGATTACGGAATTCTTCCAAATGCGCTGCCGTAATACCGTTATGGCATTATGCGAAGTTCAGTAAGATAAAGAAGGTTAATTAACTAAAATATATTAAACTAATGATTTGAAGCATTTCGATATCGATTGCTAAATGTGTGTATACAAGAAAATCGACTTTATACCTAAATATAAGATTACGGAATTCTTTTAAATGCACTGCCGTTATGCCGCCATGGCTTTATGCCAACTTCAGTTCGTTAAAGAAGGTTAATTAACTTAAATATGTTAAACTAATGATTTAAAGCATTTCGATATCGATTGCTAAATGTGCATATACAAGAAAATCGAGTTTTTAACTAAATATAAGATTACGGAATTCTTCCAAATGTACTGTCGTTATGCCGCCATGGCTTTATATCACCTTCAATACGTTAAAGAAGGTTAATTAACTTAAATATGTTAAACTAATGATTGGAAGCATTTCGATATCGATTGCTAAATGTGTATATACAAGAAAATCGAATTTATACCTAAATATAAGATAACGGAATTCTTCTAAATGCACTGCCGTTATGCCGTTAAGCCTTTATGTGGACATCAGTGCATTAAAGAAGCTTTATTAACTTAAATATGTTAAACTTATGATTTGAAGATTTTCGAAATCGATTGCTAAATGCATATATACAACAAAATCGACTTTATACCTAAATATAAGTTTACGGAATTCTTCCAAATGCACTGACGTTATACTGTTATGGCTTTATGTTAACTCCAGTTAGTTACAGAAGGTTTATTAACTTAAATATGTTAAACCAGTTATTTGAAGCATTTCGATATCGATTGCTAACTGTGTGTATACAAAAAACTCGAATTTATAGCTAAATAAAAGATTATGGAATTCTTCTACATGCACTGCCGTTATGCCGCCATGGCTTTGTGTTAACTTCAGTGCGTTAAAGTAGGCTTGTTAACTTTAATATGTTAAACTAATGATTTGAAGCATTTCGATATCGATTGCTAAATGTGTATATACAAGAAAATCGACTTTATACCTAAATATAAGTTTACGTAATTGTTCTAAATGCTTTGCCGTTAAGGCGTTTGTAGACTTCATTAAGATAAAGAGGGTTAACTAACTAAAACTCCGTAATCCGGAGCAGTGCATTTAGAAGAATTCCGTAAGCTTATATTTAGGTATAAAGTCGATTTTGTTGTATATACACATTTAGCAATATATATCGAAATGCTTCCAATCATTAATTTAACATATTTAAGTTAATTAACCTTCTTTAACGTATTGAAGGTGATAAAAGCCATGGCAGCATAACGACAGTACATTTGGAAGAATTCCGTAACCTTATATTTAGGTATAAAAAAGATTTACTTGTATTTATGCATTTAGCAATCGACTTCGAAAATCTTCAAATCATTAGTTTAACACATTTAAGCTAATTAACCCTCTTTATCTTACTGAAGTCTACAAAAGCCTTAACGGCATAACGGCAGTGCATTCAGAGAAATTCCGTTATCATATATTTAGGTATAAAGTCAATTTTCTTGTATATATGCATTAAGCAATCGACTTCGAAATGCTTCAAATAACTGGTGTAACATATTTAAGTTAATAAACCTTCTCTAACGAAGAGAAATTAACATAAAGCCATAATTGCATAACGGCAGTGCATTTAGAAGAATTCCGTAAGCTCATATTTAGGTATAAAGTCGATTTTCTTGTATATACACATTTAGCAATCGATATCGAAATGCCTCAAATCATTAGTTTAACATATTTAAGTTAATTAACCCTCTTTACCTTACTGAAGTCTACAAACGCCTTAACGGCAACGCATTTAGAAGAAGTACGTAATCTTATATTTAGGTATAAAGTCGACTTTCTTGTATATACTCATTTAGCAATCGATTTTTAATGCTTCAAATCATTATTTTGACATATTAAAATTAACAAACCTACTTTAACGCACTGAAGTTAACATAAAGCCATGGCGGCATAACGGCAGTGCATTTAGAAGAATTCCGTAAGCTTATATTAAGGTATAAAGTCGATTTTGTTGTATATACACATTTAGCAATAGATATCGAAATGCTTCAAATCATTAGTTTAATATTTTTAAGTTAATTAACCTTTTTTACCGTATTGAAGTTAACATAAAGCCATGGCGGCATAACGGCAGTGCATTTAGAAGAATTCCGTAAGCTTATATTTAGGTATAAAGTCGATTTTTTTGTAAAAATACACATTTAGCAATCAATACCTAAATGCTTCAAATCATTAGTTTAACATATTTAAGTTAATTGACCTTTTTTACCGTATTGAAGTTGATATAAAGCCATGGCGGCATAACGACAGTACATTCGGAAGAATTCCGTATTCTTATATTTAGGTATAAAGTCAATTTTCTTGTATATATGCATTAAGCAATCGATATCGAAATGCTTCAAATAACTGGTTTAACATATCTAAGTTAATAAACCTTCTTTAACTAACTGAAGTTAGCATAAAGCCATAACGGTATAACGGCAGTGCATTTGGAAGAATTCCGTAATCTTATATTTAGGTATAAAGTCGATTTTGTTGTATATATGCATTTAGAAATCGAGTTCGAAAATCCACAAATCATTAGTTTAACATATTTAAGTTAATAAAGCTTCTTTAACGCACTGAAGTTAACATAAAGCCATGGCGGCATAACGGCAGTGCATTTAGAAGAATTCCGTAGGCTTATATTTAGGTATAAAGTCGATTTTGTTGTATATACACATTTAGCAATAGATATCGAAATGCTTCCAATCATTAGTTTAACATATTTAAGTTAATTAACCTTCTTTAACGTATTGAAGGTGATATAAAGCCATGGCGGCATAACGATAGTACATTGGAAGAACTCCGTAATCTTATATTTAGGTATAAAGAAGATTTTCTTGTATATCTGCATTTAGCAATCGATTTCGAAATGCTTCAAATAACTGGTTTAACATATTTAAGTAAATAAACCTTCTTTAACGAACAGAAGTTAACATAAAGCCACAACGGCATAACGGCAGTGCATTTAGAAGAATTCCGTAATCTTATATTTAAGTATAAAGGCGATTTTCTTGTATATACACATTTAGCAATCGATATCGAAATGCTTCAAATCATTAGTTTAACATATTTAAAAATTTAACCTTTTTTAACTTACTGAATTTAAACAAAAGCCGTAACGGCATAATGGCAGTGCATTTAGAAGAATTACGTAATCTTATATTTAGGTATAAAGTCGATTTTCTTGTATATACTCATTTAGCAATCGATATCGAAATGCTTCAAATCAGTAGTTTAACATATTTAAGTAAATAAAGCTTCTTTAACGCACTGAAGTTAACATAAAGCCATGGCGGCATAACGGCAGTGCATGTAGAAGAATTCCGTAATCTTATGTTTAGGTATAAATTCGATTTTCGTGTATATACACGTTTAGCAATCGATATCGAAATGCTTCAAATCATTATTTCAACATATTTATGTTAATTAACCTTCTTTATCTTACTGAAGTTAACAAAAAGCCATAACGACATAACGGCAGTGCATTTAGAAGAATTCCGTTATCATATATTAAGGTATAAAATCGATTTTCTTGTATATGCACATTTAGCAAACGATATCGAAATGATTCAAATCATTAGTTTAACATATTTAAGTTAATAAACCTTTTTAACGAACTGAAGTTGGCATAAAGCCATGGCGGCATAACGGCAGTGCATTCAGAAGAATTCCGTAATCTTATATTTAGGTATAAAGTCGATTTTGTTGTATATACACATTTAGCAATCGATATCGAAATGCTTCAAATCATTAGTTTAACATATTTTAGTTAATTAACCTTCTCTATCTTACTGAACTTCACATAATGCCATAACGGTATAACGGCAGCGCATTTGGAAGAATTCCGTAAACTTATGTTTAGGTATAAAGTCGATTTTGTTGTATATACACATTTAGCAATCGATATCGAGATGCTTCAACCCATTAGTTTAACATATTTAAGTTAATAAACCTTCTTTAACGAACTGAAGTTGGCACAAAGCCCTGGCGGCATAAAGATAGTGCATTTAGGAGAATTCCGTAATCTTACATTTAGGTGTAAAGTCGATTTTCTTGTATTTACATATTTAGCAATCGATATCTAAATGCTTCAAATCATTAGTTGAACATATTAAAGTAAACAAACCTACTTTAACGCACTGAAGTTAACACAAAGCCATGGCGGCATAACGGCAGTGCATGTAGAAGAATTCCGTAATCTTATATTTAGGTATAAATTCGATTTTCTTGCATATACACATTTAGCAATCGATATCGAAATGCTTCAAAACATTAGTTTAACATATTTAAGTTAATTAACCTTCTTTATCTTAATGAAGTTAACATGAAGCCATAAAGGCATAACGGCAGTGCATTTAAAAGAATTCCTTAATCTTATATTTAGATATAAAGTCGATTTCCTTGTATATACACATTTAGCAATCGATATCGAAATGATTCAAATCATTAGTTTAACATATTTAAGTAAATAAACCTTCTTTAACGAACTGAAGTTGGCATAAAGCCATGGCGGCATAACGGCAGTGCATTTAGAAGAATTCCGTAATCTTATATTTAGGTACAAAGTCGATTTTGTTGTATATACACATTTAGCAATCGATATCGAAATGCTTCAAATCATTAGTTTAACATATTTTAGTTAATTAAATTTCTTTATCTTACTGAACTCCACATAATGCCATAACGGTATAACGACAGCGCATTTGGAAGAATTCCGTAATCTTATATTTAGGTATAAAGTCGATTTTGTTGTATATACACATTTAGCAATCGATATCGAAATGCTTGAAATCATTAGTTTAACATATTTTAGTTAATTAACCTTCTTTATCTTACTGAACTTCACATAATGCCATAACGGTATAACGGCAGCGAGTTTAGAAGAAATCCGTAATGTTATATTTAGGTATAAATTCGATTTTCTTGTATATATTCATTTAGCAATCGATTTCGAAATGCTTCAAACAAATGGTGTAACATATCTAAGTTAATAAACCTTCTTTAACGAAAAGAAGTTAACATAAAGCCATAACGGCATAACGGCAGTAAATTTAGAAGAATTCCGTAAGCTTATATTTAGGTATAAAGTCGATTTTGTTGTACATACGCATTTAGCAATCGATATCGAAATGCTTCAAATCAATAGTTTAACATATTTAAGTTAATTAACCTTCTTAAACGTATTGAAGGTGATAAAAAGCCATGGCGGCATAACGACAGTACATTTGGAAGAATTCCGTAACCTTATATTTAGGTATAAAAAAGATTTTCTTGTATATATGCATTTAGCAATCGATTTCGAAAATCTTCAAATCATTAGTTTAACAAATTTAAGTTATTTAACCATCTTAATCTTACTGAAGTCTACAAAAGCCCTAACGGCATAACGGCAGTGCAATTAGAGAAATTGTATCTATGTGTGAATGTATATATGCATTAAGCAACCTATTTCGAAATGCTTCAAATAACTGGTGTAACATATTTAAGTTAATAAACCTTCTTTAACGAACAGAAATTAACATAAAGCCAAAACTGCATAACGGCAGTGCATTTAGAAGAACTTCGTAATCTTATATTTAGGTATAAAGTCGATTTTCTTGTATATATACATTTAGCAATCGATAACGAAATGCTTTAAATAACTGGTTTAACATATTTAAGTTAGTTAACCCTCTTTATCTTACTGAAGTCTACAAAGGCCTTAACGACATAACGGCAAAGCATTTAGAAGAATTACGTAATCTTATATTTAGGTATAAAGTCGAATTTCTTGTATATACTCATTTAGCAATCGATATCTAAATGCTTCAAATCATTGTTTTAACATATTAAAGTTAACAAACCTACTTTAACGCACTGAAGTAAACACAAAGCCATGGCGGCATAACGGCAGTGCATGTAGAAGAATTCCGTAATCTTATATTTAGCTATAAATTCGATTTTTTTGTATATACACATTTAACAATCGATATCTAAATGATTCAAATCATTAGTTTAACATATTTAAGTTACTTAACCCTTTTCAACGTATTGAAGTTAATATAAAGCCATGGCGGCATAACGACAGTATATTTGGAAGAATTCCGTAATCTTATATTTAGGTATAAAGAAGATTTTGTTGTATATACACATTTAGCAATCGATATCGAGATGCTTCAATTCATTAGTTTAACATATTTAAGTTAATAAACCTTCTTCAACGCACTGAAGTTGTCATAAAGCCATGGCGGCATAACGGCAGTGCATGTAGAAGAATTCCGTAAACTTATGCTTAGGTATAAAGTCGATTTTCTTGTATATATGCATTAAGCAGTCGATATCGAAATGCTTCAAATCATTAGTTTAACATATTTAAGTTAATTAACCCTTCTTTAGCGCTATGAAGTTAACATAAGCCATGGCGGCATAACGGCAGTGCATGTAAAAAATTCCGTAATCCTATATTTAGGTATAAAGTCGATTTTCTTGTATATGCACATTTAGCAATCGATATCGAAATGCTTCAAATCATAAGTTTAACATATTTAAGTTAAATAACCATCTTAATCTTACTGAAGTCTACAAAAGCCTTAACGGCATAATGGCAGTGCATTAAGAAGAATTACGTAATCTTATATTTAGGTTTAAAGTCGATTTTCATGTATATACTCATTTAGCAATCGATATCGAAATGCTTCAAATCGGTAGTTTAACATATTTAAGTAAATAAGATTTCTTTAACGCACTGAAGTTAACATAAAGCCATGGCGGCATAACGGCAGTGCATGTAGAAGAATTCCGTAATCTTATATTTAGGTATAAATTCGATTTTCTTGTATATACATATTTAGCAATCGATATCTAAATCCCTTCAAATCATTAGTTTAACATATTTAAGTTAATAAACCTTCTTTAACGAACTGAAGTTAACATAAAGCCATAACGGCATAAGGGAAAACCCTATCATAATATTCGATTTCTTGTATATACATTTAGCAATCGATTTCGAAATGCTTCAAAAATTTAACATATCTAAGTTAATAACCTTCTTTACTAAAGAAGTTAACATAAAGCCATAACGGCATAACGGCAGTCATTTAGAAGAATTCCGTAATCTTATATTTAGGTATAAAGTCGATTTTCTTGTATATACACATTTAGCAATCGATATCGAAATGCTTCAAATCATTAGTTTAACATATTTAAGTTAATAAACCTTCTTTAACGAACTGAAAAAAGCCATGGCGGCATAACGACAGTACATTGAAGAATTCCGTAACTTTATATTTAGGTAAAAAAAGATTTTCGTAATATGCATTTAGAATCGATTCGAAATCTTCAAATCATTAGTTTAACAATTATTAAGTTATTTAACCACTCTTATATCTTACTGAAGTCTACAAAAGCCTTAACGGCATAACGGCAATAGCATTTAGAAGAATCGTAATCTTATATTAGTTAAAGTGATTTTGTATTATGCATTAAGCAATCTATTTCGAAATGCTTCAATAATCTAGTGTTAACATATTTAAGTTAATAAACCTTCTTAACGAACTGAATTAGGCATAAAGCCATGCTGCATAACGGCAGTGCATTTAGAAGAATTCGTAATCTTATATGTTAGCTATAAATCGCTTTTTTTGTATATAGTACATTTAGCAATCGATAACGAAATGCTTAAATAATCGTTTAACATATTTAAGTTAAGTTAACCTTCTTTATCTTACTGAAGTTACAACATTAAAGCCATAACGGCATAACATTGAAGAATTACTTCTTATATTTAGGTATAAAAAAGATTTCTTGTATATACTCATTTAGAAATCCATATCTAAATGCTTCAAATCATTGTTTTAACATATTTAAGTTAACAAACCTACTTTAACGCACTTAAGTTAACACAAAGCCATGGCAGCTTAACGGCAGTGCATATAGAAGAATTCCGTAATCTTATGTTTAGGTATAAAGTCGATTTTGTTGTATATACACATTTAGCAATCGATATCGAAATGCTTCCAATCATTAATTTAACATATTTAAGTTAATTATCCTTCTATAAGATATTGAAGTTGATATAAAGCCTTGGCGGCAAAACGACAGTACATTTGGAAGAATTCCGTAATATTATATTTAGGTAGAAAGTCGATTTTCTTGTATATATGCATTAAGAAATCGATTTCGAAATGCTTCAAATAACTGGTTGTAACATATCTAAGTTAATAAACCTACTTTATCTTACTGGCGTTTACATAAAGCCTTATCGGCATAACGGCAGTGCATTTCGAAGAATACCGTTGTCTTATATTTAGGTATAAAGTCGATTTTGTTTTATATACACATTTAGCAATCGATATCGAAATGCTTCAAATCATTAGTTTAACATATTTAAGTTAACAAACCTACTTTAACGCACTGAAGTTAACACAAAGCCATGGCGGCATAACGGCAGTGCATGTAGAAGAATTCCGTAATCTTATATTTAGATAAAAATTTGATTTTTTTGTATATACACATTTAGCAATCCATATCGAAATGCTTCAAATCATTAGTTTAACATATTTAAGTTAATTAACCTTCTTTAACCTATTGAAGTTTTTATAAAGCCATGGCGGCATAACGACAGTACATGTGGAAGAATTCCGTAATCTTATATTTAGGTATAAAGAAGATTTTCTTGTATATATGCATTTAGCAATCGATTTCGAAAATTTTCAAATCATTAGTTTACCATATTTAAGCTAATAAACCTTCTTTAACGAACAGAAGTTAACATAAGGCCATAACGGCATAACGGCAGTGCATTTAGAAGAGTTCCGTAATCTTATATTTATGTATAAAGTCGATTTTCTTGTATTTACATATTTAGCAATCGATATCGAAATGCCTTATTCATAAGTTTAACATATTTAAGTTAGTTAACCCTCCTTATCTTACTGAAGTCTACAAACGCCTTAACCGCATAACGGCAAAGCATTTAGAAGAATTACGTAATCTTATATTTAGGTATAAAGTCGATTTTCTTGTATATACTCATTTAGCAATCGATATCTAAATGCTTCAAATCATTAGCTTAACATATGAAAGTTAACAAACCTACTTTAACGCACTGAAGTTAACACAAAGCCATGGCGGCATAACGGCAGTGCATGTAGAAGAATTCCGTAATCTTATATTTAGTTATAACTTCGCTTTTTTTGTATACACACATTTAGCAATCGATATCTAAATGCTTCAAATTATTAGTTTAACATATTTATGTTAATTAACCCTTTTTAACGTATTGAAGTTGATATAAAGCCATGGCGCCATAATGACAGTACATTCGGAAGAATTCCGTAATCTTATATTTAGGTATAAAGTCGATTTTCTTGCATATATATGCATTAAGCAATCGATATCGAATTGCTTCAAATAACTGGTTTAACATATTTAAGTTAATAAACCTTCTTTAACTAACTGAAGTTTACATAAAGCCATAACGGTATAACGTCAGTGCATTTAGAAAATTACGTAAACTTATATTTAGGTATAAAGTCGATTTTGTTGTATATACGCATTTAGCAATCGATATCGAAATGCTTCAAATCATTAGTTTAACATATTTAAGTTAATTTACCTTCTTTAACGTTTTGAAGGTGATATAAAGCCATGGCGGCATAACGACAGTACATTTGGAAGAATTCCGTAATCTTATATTTAGGTATAAAGAAGATTTTCTTGTATATATGCATTTAGCAATCGATTTCGAAATTCTTCAAATCATTAGTTTAACATATTTAAGTTAATAAACCTTCTTTAACGAACCGAAATTAACATTAAGCCATAACTGCATAACGGCATTGCATTTAGAAGAAATCCGCAATCTTATATTTAGGTATGAAGTCGATTTTGTTGTATATACACATTTAGCAATCGATATCGAAATGTTTCAAATCATTAGTTTAACATATTTAAGTTAATTAACCCTCTTTATCTTACTGAAGTCTACAAACGCCTTAACGGCATATCGGCAAAACATTTAGAAGAATTACGTAATCTTATATTTATGTTTAAAGTCGATTTTCTTGTATATATTCATTTAGCAATCGATATCGAAATGCTTCAAATCATTAGTTTAACATATTTAAGTTAACAAACTTTCTTTAACGCACTGAAGTTAACACAAAGCCATGGCGGCATAACGGCAGTGCATGTAGAAGAACTCCGTAATCTTATATTTAGCTATGAATTCGATTTTTTTGTATATTCACATTTAGCAATCGGTATCTAAATGCTTCAAATCATTAGTTTAACATATTTAAGTTAATTATCCTTCTTTAAGATATTGAAGTTGATATAAAGCCTTGGCGGCATAACGACAGTACATTTGGAAGAATTCCGTTATCTTATATTTAGGTAGAAAGTCGATTTTCTTGTATATATGCATTAAGCAATCGATATCGAAATGCTTCAAATAACTGGTTTAACATATTTAAGTTAATAAACCTTCTTTAACTAACTGAATTTAACATAAAGCCATAACGGTATAATGGCAGTGCATTTGAAGAATTCCGTAATCTTACATTTAGGTATAAAGTCGATTTTGTGGTATAAATGCATTTAGCAGTAGATTCCGAAAATCTTCAAATCATTAGTTTAACATATTTAAGTTAATAAAGCTTCTTTAACGCACTGAAGTTAACATAAAGCCATGGTGGCTTAACGGCAATGCATTTAGAAGAATTCCGTAAGCTTATATTTAGGTATAAAGTCGATTTTGTTGTATATACACATTTAGCAATCGATATCGAAATGCTTCCAATCATTAGTTTAACATATTTAAGTTAATTATCTACATAAAGCCATTCGGTAAAAGCAGTGCATTTGAGAATTCCGTAATCTTATATTTAAGTATAAAGCGATTTTCTTGTATATACAATTTAGCAATCGATACGAAATGCTTCAAACATTAGTTTACATATTTAAAATAATTAACCTTTTTATCTTACTGAAGTCTACAAAAACCTAAACGGCAAGAATTCCGTAATCTTATATTTAGGTATAAAGAGATTTTCTTGTATATACATTTAGCAATCGGTTCGAAATTTTCAAACATTAGTTTAACATATTTAAAAAAAACCTTCTTTAACAACGAAGTTACAAAACCTACGGCATAAGGCAGTGCATTTAGAAGAATTCTTTTATCTTATATTTAGGTTAAAGTCATTTTCTTGTATAACATTTGAATCGATATCGAAATTCTTCAAATATTATTTAACATATTTAAGTTAAACACATTTTTTAACGAACTGAAGTTAATAAAGCCATAACGCAGTGATTTGAAGAATTCCGTAATCTTATATTTAGGTATAAAATGATTTTTTGTATATACAAATTTAGCAATCGATAACGAAATGCTTCAAATATTGTTTAACATATTTAAGTTAATTAACTTTTTATCTTACTGAGTTACATAAAGCCTTACGGAAAACGGCAGTGCATTTGAAGAATTCCGTATCTTATATTTAAGTATAAAGGCGATTTTTTTATATACACATTTAGCAATCGATATCGAAATGCTTCAAACATTAGTTTACATATTTAAAATAATAACCTTCTTTACTACTGAAGTTACAAAAACCTACGGCATAACGGCAGTGCATGTAGAAGAATTCGTAATCTTATATTAGGTTAAATTATTTTTGTATTTAACATTTGGGAATCATATCGAATGCTTCAAATAATATTTAACATATTTAAGTTAAAAACCTTTTTTAACTATGAAGTTTTATAAAGCCATACGGCAGGTATTTGAGAATTCCGTAATCTTATATTTAGTATAAAGAAAGATTTTTTTGTATATACATTTAGCAATCGATTCGAAATTCAAATAATGGTTTACATTTATTTAAGTTATTTACCTCTTTACTACGGGTTTACATAAAGCCTTACGGCATAACGGCAGTGCATTTGAAGAATCCGTTTCTTATATTTAGGTATAAAGTCGATTTTTTTTATTAAATTTAGCAATCGATATCGAAATGCTTAAATCATTAGTTTAACATATTTAAGTTAAAAACCTCTTAACACTGAAGTTACAAAAGCCTGCGGCATAACGGCAGCATTAGAAGAATTCCGTAATCTTATATTTAGTAAAAATGATTTTTTTGTATATACCATTTAGCAATCCATATCAAATGCTTCAAATCATTAGTTTAACATATTTAAGTTAATAACCTTCTTTAACCATTGAAGTTTTTAAAAGCCATGGCGGCATAACGCAGTCATGTGGAAGAATTCCGTAATCTTATATTTAGGTATAAAAGTTTTTTGTATAACATTTAGCAATCGATTTCAAATTTTCAAATATTATTTACCATATTTAAGTAATAAACCTTTTTAACGAAGAAGTTAAATAAGGCCATACGGCATAAGGCAGTCATTTGAAGATTCCGTAATCTTATATTTAGTATAAAGTCGATTTTCTTGTATTTACATTTAGCAATCGATATCGAAAGCTTCATAAGTTTAACATATTTAAGTTATAACCCTCTTACTTACTGAAGTTACAAAGCCTTAACCGATAACGGCAAAGCATTTAGAAAATTACGTAACTTATATTTAGGTATAAAGTCGATTTTTTGTATATACTATTTAGCAATCGATATCAAATGCTTCAAATCATTAGTTAACATATAAAGTTAAAAACCTCTTTAACGTGAAGTTAAAAAAGCCATGGCGGCATAACGGCAGTCATTGAAGAATTCCGTAATCTTATATTTAGTTATAATGTTTTTTTGTATAACATTTAGCAATCGATTCAAATCTTCAAATTATTAGTTTAACATATTTAGTTAATTAACCTTTTTAGATGAATTAATAAAGCCATGCGCATAAGCATCATTGGAAGAATTCCGAATCTTATATTTAGGTATAAAGTCGATTTTTTGATATAACATTAAGCAATCGATATCGAATTGTTCAAATAATGGTTTAACATATTTAAGTTAATAAACCTTCTTTAACTAACTGAAGTACAAAAGCCTAACGGATAACGCACATTTAGAAAAATTAC
The DNA here is from genome assembly GCA_027475135.1 of Bactrocera correcta. Classification (NCBI taxonomy): domain Eukaryota; kingdom Metazoa; phylum Arthropoda; class Insecta; order Diptera; family Tephritidae; genus Bactrocera; species Bactrocera correcta. Next base: position 7,979,101 of record CM050327.1, on the reverse strand, counting down.
GTAAACTTATATTTAGGTTAAAGTCGATTTTTTGTATATACATTTAGCAATCGATATCGAAATGCTTCAAATCATTAGTTTAACATATTTAAGTTAATTACCTTTTTAACGTTTTGAAGGTAAAAAGCCATGGCGGCATAACGCAGTCATTTGGAAGAATTCCGTAATCTTATATTTAGGTATGAAGATTTTTTGTATATTCATTTAGCAATCGTTTCAAATTCTTCAAATCATTAGTTTAACATATTTAAGTTAATAAACCTTCTTTAAGAACGAAATTAAATTAAGCCTACGCATAACGGCATTCATTTGAAGAAATCCGAATCTTATATTTAGGTAGAAGTCTTTTTTGTATATACATTTAGCAATCGATATCGAAATGTTTCAAATATTGTTTAACATATTTAAGTTAATTAACCCTCTTACTTACTGAATTACAAAGCCTTAACGGATATGGCAAAACATTGAAGAATTCGTAATCTTAATTTAGTTTAAAGTCGATTTTTTGTATAATTCATTTAGCAATGATTCGAATCTTCAAATCATTAGTTTAACATATTTAAGTTAAAAACTTCTTTAACGCACTGAAGTTAACAAAACCATGGGGCTAACGGCATGCATTAGAAGAATCCGTAACTTATATTTAGTATAATTCGATTTTTTTGTTATTCACATTTAGCAATCGTATCAAATGCTTCAAACATTAGTTTAACATATTTAAGTTAATTATCCTTTTTAAATATTGAAGTTGATATAAGCCTTGGCGGCATAACGACAGTACATTTGGAAGAATTCCGTTTTTATTAGGTAGAAAGTCGATTTTCTTGTATATATGCATTAAGCAATCGATATCGAATTGCTTCAAATAACTGGTTTAACATATTTATGTTAATAAACCTTCTTTAACTAACTGAATTTAACATAAAGCCATAACGGTTAAGGTGCATTTGAAGAATTCCGTAATCTTACATTTAGGTATAAAGTCGATTTTGTGGTATAAATGCATTTAGCAGTAGATTCCGAAAATCTTCAAATCATTAGTTTAACATATCATTTAATAAAGCTTCTTTAATGAAGTTAACATAAAGCCAAGTGGCTTCGGCAATCATTTAGAAGAATTCCGTAAGCTTATATTTAGGTATAAAGTCGATTTTGTTGTATATACACATTTAGCAATCGATATCGAAATGCTTCCAATCATTAGTTTAACATATTTAAGTTAATTATCCTTCTTTAAGATATTGAAGTTGATATAAAGCCTTGGCGGCATAACGACAGTACATTTGGAAGAATTCCGTTATCTTATATTTAGGTAGAAAGTCGATTTTCTTGTATATATGCATTAAGCAATCGATTTCGAAATGCTTCAAATAACTGGTTTAACATATTTAAGTTAATAAACCTTCTTTAACTAACTGAATTTAACATAAAGCCATAACGGTATAACGGCAGTGCATTTGGAAGAATCCCGTAATCTTACATTTAGGTATAAAGTCGATTTTCTTGTATATATGCATTAAGCAATCGATTCCGAAAATCTTCAAATCATTAGTTTAACATATTTAAGTTAATAAACCTTCTTAAACGAACTGAAGTTAACATAAAGCCATAACGGCATAACGGCAGTGCATTTAGAAAAATTCCGTTATCTTATATTTAGGTATAAAGTCGATTTTCTTGTATATGCACATTTAGCAATCCATATCGAAATGCTTCAAATCATTAGTTTAACATATTTAAGGTAATTAACCCTCTTTATCCTACTGAAGTCTACAAACGCTTTAACGGCATAACGGCAAAGTATTTAGAAGAATTACGTAATCTTATATTTAGGTATAAACTCGATTTTCTTGTATTAAGATATTTAGCAATCGATATCGAAATGCTTCAAATCATTAGTTTAACATATTTAAGTTAACAAACCTACTTTAACGCACTGAAGTTAACACAAATCCATGGCGGCATAACGGCAGAGCATTTGAAAGAGTTCCGTAATCTTATATTTAGGTATAAAGTCGATTTTCTTGTATATATGCATTTAGCAATCGATTTCGAAAATCTTCAAATTATTAGTTTAACATATTTAAGTTAAATAACCTTCTTTAACGAACGGAAGTTGGCATAAAGCCATGGCGGCATAACGGCAGTGCATGTAGAGGAATTCCGTAATCTTATGTTTAGGTATAAATTCGATTTTTTTGTATATGCACATTTAGCAATCGATATCGAAATGCTCCAAATCATTAGTTTAACATATTTAAGTTAATTAATCCTCTTTATCCTACTGAAGTTAACAAACGCCTTAACGGCATAACGGCAAAGTATTTAGAAGAATTACGTAATCTTATATTTAGGTATAAACTCGATTTTCTTGTATATACTCATTTAGCAATCGATATCGAAATGCTTCAAATAACTGGTTTCACATATGTATTTAACTTATTTAGCCTACTTTATCTTACTGGCGTTTACATAAAGCCTTATCGGCATGACGGCAGTGCATTTCGAAGAATTCCGTAATCTTATATTTAGGTATAAAGTCGATTTTCTTTTATATACACATTTAGCAAACGATATCGAAATGCTTCAAATCACTAGTTTAACATATTTAAATTAATAAACCTTTTTTAACGAACTGAAGTTTACATAAAGCTATGGTGGAATAACGGCAGTGCATTTAGAAGAATTCCGTTATCTTATGTTTAGGTATAAAGTCGATTTTCTTGTATATACACAGTTAGCGAGCGATATCGAAATGTTCTAAGTCATTATTTTAACATATTTAAGTTAATAAAGCTTCTTTAACGCACTGAAGTTAACACAAAGCCATGGCGGCATAACGGCAGTGCATGTAGAAGAATTTCTTAACTTTATATTTAGGTATAAAGGCGATTTGCTTGTATACACTCATTTAGCAATCGATATCGAAATAGTTCAAATCATTAGTTCAATATATTTAAGTTAATTAACCTTCTCTATCTTACTGAAGTTTACATAAAGCCTTAGCGGTATAACGGCAGTGCATTTAGAAGAATTACTTAATGTTATATTTGTGTATAAAGTCGATTTTCTTATATATGCACATTTAGCAATCGATATCAAAATGCTTCAAATCATTAGTTTAACATATTAAAGTTAATTAACCCTTTTTAACGTATTGAAGTTGGCATAAAGCCATGGCGGCATAACGACGGTGCATGTAGAAGAGTTCTGTAACCTTATGTTGAGTTATAAAGCCGATTTTCTTTTTTATGTTAACAAAATAAATTTTTTGCTAAACAGTGTACCATGTAAGCTTAAGAATGCTCAGGAATGCAGGTACACAATTTAGCAAGCACATCGCGCCACTGTACCGCTACCCACTAAAATAGCGCCAAACTAATATTACGGATTTTAATGACGCTACTAGCACGCCACTAACAATAGCGTCGCTGCCGACGTCTCGTTCTGCCGGCGCTTAGAATATTAAGTTGGTGATAGCATAAGCTTAGATTTAAGTCACTCTTTTAATTCGGCTATACTTCAAGCAGGTTGGACATCGCTCCAACAATCTTTAACTTTAAGAAAGTATTTTTGTACAGTGTTTATAAAACATAATGAAATAAAAAATTTAAATAAAAAACTTAAAGACATTTAACTGGCGCCCAACGGATTGGAGAACCACACAACAGCCTAAGGAGTCTGCAATGGAATTTTAATCAATTATCCTCCTAGCCGAATTAATCGTCCATCTCGATCTCTTACCCATGCTTGAGGAAGAGAAGCGTGCGAGAAAGTGGCCATCGGGGGAACCCTAGTAACGACGCAAAGGACTAAACGGGACACTTCTTCCAGCCATGCACGTGTAAGATGTAATTTTAAGTATTCCCATTTTTAATTATCTAATTCAATCAATTAAATACATAAGTGAAAAGTGTTAAAAATAATATTGTCTTATATCTAAAATGTAAAATTTGAACAAAAGTGTATTTAAAAGTGTATTCTTAGTTGAACGCATAAAATCAATATAGTAAAAAGGAAAAATGAGGTAACAGTTAGTTATTACTAAAAATTCTAAAAAAAAAGGAAAAAATTCCTATTCCTATATACCGTTTTCCAAACAAAAAATATCTTTTACCAAAAAGGAAAAATTTTAATCAGTTGTTTATTTCACAAAAAAAATGTACTTAAAAGTGTGAGGTAAAAGTTAGTTATTACAAACATTTAAAAAAAAAGGTCATATTCTATACTGCTTTCAAAAACACAAAAAAATCTCACACGCAAAATATATAAATACTTATTAGTAGAAATAAAAAAGGTTGCTATCCTACTACTTATTTAGATTTATTAAGAAATTTAAATTTAAATTCAATATAACATAAAAGCAAATTTAGCTAACGAGCTATAATAAAATTCTATAAAATAATCCTTATAATAAAGTAAAATACAATTATAAATTAAAATTATAATATTATATTCAAAATCAATATAAAATTACACCAAACAAAAAAGAATAATAAACTTATAGTAAACTTCAAATTAAAACGTCTCTGCGATTCACCACCTTCGGGGGGACCCTCCAGAGAACAATCACAATAATAACAATTTTCTGACTTGAAACGTCTCTGCGATTCACCACCTTCGGGGGGACCCTCCAGAGAACAATCATAATATTAATCATTTTCTATCTTAAAACGTCTCTGCGATTCACCACCTTCGGGGGGACCCTCCAGAGAACAATCATAATATCAACCATTTTCTAACTTAAAACGTCTCTGCGATTCATCACCTTCGGGGGGACCCTCCAGAGATCGGATATAATTCGATATTAAAACAATAATAACCATTATAGAGGCTTATACAGCTATAACTAAAAATAATTAAAAAAGGCCGCGATTCACCACCTTCGGGGGGACCCTCCGGTTCTTATAATAAATACGAATATAACCTAAAAAACAACAAAAAATTAATAGAATAAAAATATATAATAAAAAAAAAATAATCAATATGACTAACCCAAACAACCTTATTCGTCCACCAATAATAAATATACCATCCGTACCCTCTCCTGCTAATACACCAATTATAGAGCAAGTAAACGCAACACCAGAATTAGAAGCTCTGATTAGAAGAATAGTGAGAAATGTATGCCTCACCGAGGACAGCAGACAAACTAATCATAACGAACTTAACTGCACAGATGAAGTAATTAACAGCGAATATAGGCATAATATTGATGAACTAGATAAGGTTCCTTACGTAGTTCGCTGCCTCAGAGAATTTTCGGGAAATCCAATCGAATATAGCTCTTGGAAGAAGAGCGTTGATAGAATTTTAAAGTTGTACGAACCTATCAGAGGAACAGCTAAATATTTTGGTATTATAAATTCTATAAGAAATAAAATAACTGGAACTGCTGATAATGTTTTGGAGTCGTATAATACTCCACTAAACTGGAACAGCATTTCACGATGTTTGACTCTGCATTATGCAGATAAGCGGGATCTCGGCACACTTGAGTACCAAATGATTACTCTAGTTCAAGGCAACAAAACGGTGGAACAATTCTATCAAGCCGTGTATGAACATTTGTCCCTTATTTTAAATAAAATTTCATGTATGGAAATCGGAAGTGAATCCATGAACGTCTTAATAGGCACATACCGCGATAAGGCTTTAGATACTTTTATTAGAGGTCTTAAAGGTGACCTACCGCGATTATTGGGAATGAAAGAACCAGTAGACCTACCACAAGCTTTATATCTATGTACAAAATTACAAAACCAAAACTTTAGGGCTCAGTATGCCAGACATACTAATAACATTGGAAAAGGGCTAAGCACTAGCTCACCACCACTTTTTTCCCATAGTTCACACCCCAACCCATTTAACCAAAATCGAGATTATCCTCAACCACTTCGCTCGCCACAAATACCTCAAAGGGTATTCCAACCAAATAGACCTTATAACCAATACCGTTACGGGAATAATGATTATAAATTTCCTCCACCTAGGCCAACTGCCCCAAAACCACCGCAACCTATGGACATAGATCCAAGTCTAAAAACAGCTAATGTTAACAGCTAATGTTAACTACTGTATGTGAACAGACCTTTTGCTCCTAAATACGCAGGGAAAAGACCAACAAGTGGATTTTCCAATAATCAAAATCCACCAAAACTACAAAGAAATTTTCATATCAATAATTCAGAAATCGTAAACGAACAAGATAATTATGAACAAAACTAAATGGAATACACGAACAAATCAAAATTTATAAACGAGACATTTCCTAATGACTCTGAAGACTTTACAGACATACATTTTTTTATATTAAGCAATTCATCACTACCATATTTCGAGTGCAAAACAACTAGCGGTGAATTGCTCAAATTCCTTATCGATACTGGCTCGAACAGAAATTACATACAACCAAAACATGTTCAAAACCCCATTCCTAATAAAAATATATTCTACGTAAATTCAATAGCAGGTAATGTTAAGATAACTCACCATACAATGGCAAATTTATTTAAACAAAATCATTTCAATGTAAAATTCTTTTTATTGCCACCTTTAAAATCCTTCGACGGAATATTAGGGAATGATAGCCTAAAAGAACTATCCGCCATCATTCATACGAAAGAAAATTATATGACTATTTGCAATAACTATAAAATCAAAATAAAACAACAATCTGCAAATTCCTTAAATAACATTGGCATCAGAACAGAACACATGACTGAGCAAGAAAAACTTCATATCGAAAATTTAATAAGACAATACTCAAATTTATTTGCTGAACCAAACGAAAAGCTTACATTCACAACCATTGTAAAAATGAAATAAAACTACTACGTGAAATAAAAACTACAACCGAAAAGCCAATATATTCGGCATATTACCCATATCCTTTTTCCCTCTAAAAGATGAAGTTGAAAAACAAATACAGGAACTTCTTGACAATAACATAATTCGACCTTCACGGTCTCCTTATAATTCTCCGGTATGGATAGTACCAAAGAAAATAGACGCTTCAGGAAAGAAAAAATATCGACTCGTTATTGATTATAGGAAACTCAATACCGTCACCATTCCTGATCGTTATCCCATACCCGACATCAGTAACGTACTCTCAGAACTAGGAAAAAGCAAATTATTTTCAGTCATAGACCTTAAAAGTGGATTTCACCAAATACCTCTAAAAGAGAACGATATAGAAAAAACGGCCTTCTCCGTAAGACACGGAAAATACGAGTTCACAAGACTACCATTCGGTCTCAAAAATGCACCATCAATTTTTCAACGTGCACCCGACGATATTTTACGTGAGCACATAGGGAAAATATGCTACGTATACATTGACGACATAATCGTATTTAGTGAAGATACCGAATCACATTTCCAAAATATCGAAACCATATTTCGAACTTTACAAAACGCTAATATGAAGGTGCAAATCGACAAATGTGAATTCTTGAAAACAGAAGTCGAATTCCTTGGTTTTATTGTATCCCAAAATGGTATACGAACCAACCCAAAAAAAGTAGAGGCAATTAAAAACTTTCCCTGTCCAAGAACTATAAAAGACCTCAGGTCATTTCTAGGACTGTCCGGTTTCTATCGTCGTTTTATAAAAGATTACGCCAAATTGACGAAACCCTTGACATTCCTTTTAAGGGGGGAGGAAGGACATATATCCAAAAGACTTTCTAGTAGGAAATACATTAACCTTTCCAAAGAAGCCATCGATGCATTCCAAAAGGTAAAAAATTCTCTATCGTCGGAAGACGTTATGCTATCTTATCCCGATTATAATAAGGAATTTCACCTAACGATGGACGCATCGAAATACGCTATTGGCGCAGTATTAACACAGGAAAATAGACCCATTACATTCATTTCGAGAACCCTAAGTAAAACGGAGGAAGCATATGCCACTAACGAGAGAGAAATGCTAGCTATTATTTGGGCTTTGAAATGCCTTCGAAACTACTTGTACGGGACTGCCAAAGTAAAGATCTTTACAGACCATCAGCCATTAACATACGCCTTATCTAACAAAAATTCCAATTCTAAAATGAAGCGATGGAAATCAATTTTAGAAGAATACCATTACGAACTACAGTACAAACCCGGAACAAGGAATAAAGTTGCAGATGCTTTGTCTCGTCCCCCTCGCAATTCACATATTAACTCTATGACGTTGACCCAGAACAGCGACGAAAGCTCCTCACATAATTTGATACCATTTGCCAATGTACCCCTTAACGTATTCAAAAACCAAATCATCCTCAATGTAGAAAATAACACTGACTACAAGTTTGAAATTCCATTCCCAACATATCATCGTCACACAGTAACTGATGTAACTTTCAACGAAGAAAAATTAGCCAATATCCTTAAATCATACCTGAACCCATGGCCTCATGACAGACGAACGAACACTAGGTATGATACAAAAAATTTTTGCTGATCGTTTCAACAGATACAAAATACAGTTCACTAGGAAGTTAGTAAGAGATCTAACAAATTCAGCCGATCAAAATAAAGAAATTATTAATGAACACAATCGTGCCCACCGAAATAGCGAAGAAAACAAGTTGCAAATTCTAGAAAAATTTTATTTTCCACAAATGAGAGCCAAGATTAAAAAAATCGTGAAACAGTGCAGAACATGTAAATTTAATAAATACGACCGTCACCCTCATAAACACGCTATTCAAAGCACACCAATACCTGAGTACCCCGGACATATTGTCCATATCGATATATACCACACAAACAAACAACTTATTCTTACCGCCATAGATAAATTTTCGAAATATGCTCTTATTAAACAAATTAAATCACGAGCGGCAGAGGATCTGAAACAACCTCTTAGAGACATCATAATTTCATTAGGAATACCAAAAGTTATTATACTCGACAATGAAAAATCATTTAATTCCAGCCTAATCACATTCATGCTGACTAATCAATTCAATATAGAAATTCACAAAGCTCCACCCTATAAAAGCTGTTCGAACGGTCAAGTTGAGAGATTTCACCTTACTCTTACCGAAATAATACGTTGCCTCAAATCAGAAAATACGCATGAATCATTTGAGGAACTCCTAGACAAATCAATTTTTGAATACAATAACTCAATCCATTCAACAACCGGTAAAAAACCTCTCGAGCTCTTCTTTGGCCACAGAACACTAATCGATTCCAAACAAATAGAAATAAATAGGCAAGAAAACGTTAAGAGGCTACGAGAAAAACAAGAGACCGATTTAAATTATCATAATAAACACAAAACGCCCATGAAGAATTACGACATAGGTGACACAATTTATGTAAATATAAATAAAAGATTAGGAAATAAACTAACTCCACGATATAAAGAGGAAATAGTCGCTAAAAACTTTAACAGTACTGTCCTCACCAAATCAGGTAAAACTGTTCATAAAAATTTAATTAAAAACTGCTTTAAGTAAAAAGTTAAAATTATAACTTATTGAAAAATTACAAAAATAATATGCATCAGAATTAGAAAAACGTTAAAGTAAATAGAATATAACTTTACTATCAAAAATAAAACTAAAAAGTTAAAATAAAAATATTTAAAATTGAAATTGTAAAAAGAAAAAATTTACTACATATACTCATGTTATTAACTGAGCCAAGACCAATATTATAACTTCATATAAATAAAAAATTTTTAGAAACACTTAGAGTAAGAATCACTTGTAGGAATAAAAATGAATTGTAAAATTTTTTGCAATATTAAAATATGAATGTAAAATATGAAAAATGAAAATGAATTGTAAATCCTTCCCTAATATTCAAATACTTTAAGCAATAAATCATGTAAAATATGTATGTACATAGTTTAGAAATACACCACTTAATTGCGCAAAGGCGAATAAACAGCACCTATCATCAGCCTAAGGAATCAAGACTATCGTTAATGAATATAATACCAGTGCCAAATACACTACATATGTCGCTCAATGAAACATTTTATAAATAAAAGCTTACGGTACGAAAGAGGACACTAGGGCTCAGCTATATGTAGTACTCCTTACATTGAAGTCTCCCAATTGCCCAAATCAAACTCTACAATCACTTGGCTGTCGAACGCGGACGTTCGAAATTAAGAAGGGAGGAGTTAACAAAATAAATATTTTGCTAAACAGTGTACCATGTAAGCTTAAGAATGCTCAGGAATGCAGGTACACAATTTAGCAAGCACATCACGCCACTGTACCGCTACCCACTAAAAGAGCGCCAAACTAATATTACGGATTTTAATGACGCTACTAGCACGCTACTAGCACGCCACTAACAATATGCGTCGCTGCCGACGTCTCGTTCTGCCGGCGCTTAGAATATTAAGTTGGTGATAGCATAAGCTTAGATTTAAGTCACACTTTTAATTCGGCTATCCTTCAAGCAGGTTGGACATCGCTCCAACAAACTTTAACTTTAAGAAAGTATTTTTGTACAGTGTTTATGAAACATAATGAAATAAAAAATTTAAATAAAAAACTTAAAGACATTTAACTTATATACACATTTAGCAATCGATATCGAAATGCTTCAAATCATTAGTTTCACATATCTAAGTTAATAAAACCTCTTTAACGAACTGAAGTTGGCATAAAGCCATGGCGACATAACGGCAGTGCATGTAGAAGAATTCCGTAATCTTATATTTAGGTGAAAGTCTATTTTCATGTATTTACACATTTGGGAATCGATACCGAGATGCTTCAAATAATTACTTTAACATATTTAAGTTAATTAACCTTATTTAACGTACTGAAGTTTATATAAAGCCATAACGGCAGTGTATTTCGATGAATTCCGTAATCTTATATTTATGTATAAAGTCGGTTTTCTTGTATTTACATATTTAGCAATCGATATCGAAATGCTTCAAATCATTAGTTTAACATATTTTAGTTAATTAACCATCTTTAACGTATTGAAGGTGATATAAAGCCATGGCGGCATAACGACAGTAATTTGGAAGAATTCCGTAATCTTATATTTAGGTATAAAATCGATTTTCTTGTATATATGCATTTAGCAATCGATATCGAAATGCTTCAAATCATTAGTTTCACATATTTAAGTTAATAAAACCTCTTTAACGAACTGAAGTTGGCATAAAGCCATGGCGGCATAACGGCAGTGCATGTAGAAGAATTCCGTAATCTTATATTTAGGTTAAAGTCTATTTTCATGTATTTACACATTTGGGAATCGATATCGAGATGCTTCAAATAATTACTTTAACATATTTAAGTTAAACAACCTTTTTTAACGTACTGAAGTTTATATAAAGCCATAACGGCAGTGTATTTCGATGAATTCCGTAATCTTATATTTAGGTGTAAAGTCGATTTTCTTGTATTTACATATTTAGCAATCGATATCGAAATGCTTCAAATCATTAGTTTAACATATTTTAGTTAATTAACCTTCTTTAACGTATTGAAGGTGATATAAAGCCATGGCGGCATAACGACAGTAATTTGGAAGAATTCCGTAATCCTATATTTATTTATGTTATATGCTTCAAATCATTAGTTTAACATATTTAAGTTAATAAAACTTTTTTAACGAACTGAAGTTTACATAAAGCCATGGCGGCATAACGGCAGTGCATTTAGAAGAATTCTGTTATCTTATGTTTAGGTATAAAGTCGATTTTCTTGTATATACACATTTAGCAATCCATATCGAAATGCTTCAAATCAGTAGTTTAGCATACTTAAGTTAATTAACCTTCTTTATCTCACTGATGTCTACAAAAACCTTAACGGCATAACGGCAGTGCATTTAGAAGAATTACGTAATCCTATATTTGGGTATAAAGTGGATTTTCTTTTATTAACACATTTAGCAATCGATATCGAAATGCTTCAAATCATTAGTTTAACATATTTAAGTTAATTCACCCTTTTATCTTACTGAAATCTACATAAAGCCTTTACGGCATAACGGCAGTGCATTTAGAAGAATTCCGTAATCTTATATTTAGGTATAAAGTCGATTTTGTTGTATATGCACATTTAGCAATCGATATCGAAATGCCTCAAATCATTAGTTTAACATATTTAAGTTAATTAACCCTCTTTATCTTACTGAAGTTTACTAACGCCTTATCGGCATGACGGCAGTGCATTTCGAAGAATTCCGTAGTCTTATATTTAGGTATAAAGTCGATTTTCTTTTATATACACATTTAGCAAACGATATCGAAATGCTTCAAATCATTAGTTTAACATATTTAAGTTAATAAAGCTTCTTTAACGCACTGAAGTTAACATAAAGCCATAACGGTATAACGCAGTGCATTTGGAAGAATTCCGTAATCTTATATTTAGGTATAAAGTCGATTTTCTTGTATATACACATTTAGCAATCGATATCGCGATGCTTCAAATCATTAAATTAACATATTTAAGTTAATTAACCTTCTTTAATGTATTAAAGTTGACATAAAGCCTTGGCGGCATGACGGCAGTGCATTTCGAAGAATTCCGTAGTCTTATATTTAGGTATAAAGTCGATTTTCTTTTATATACACATTTAGCAAACGATATCGAAATGCTTCAAATCACTAGTTTAACATATTTGAATTAATAAACCTTTTTTTAACGAACTGAAGTTTACATAAAGCTATGGTGGCATAACAGCAGTGCATTTAGAAGAATTCCGTTATCTTATGTTTAGGTATAAAGTCGATTTTCTTGTATATACACAGTTAGAGAGCGATATCGAAATGCTCCAATTCATTATTTTAACATATTTAAGTTAATAAAGCTTCTTTAACGCACTGAAGTTAACACAAAGCCATGGCGGCATAACGGCAGTGCATGTAGAAGAATACCGTAATCTTATGTTTAGGTATAAAGTCGATTTTCTTGTATTAACATATTTAGCAATCGATATCGAAATGCTTCAAATCATTTGTTTAGCATATTTAAGTTAACAAACCTACTTTAACGCACTGAAGTTAACACAAAGCCATGGCGGCATAGCGGCAGAGCATTTGGAAGAATTCCGTAATCTTATATTTAGGTATAAAGTCGATTTTCTTGTATATATGCATTTAGCAATCGATTTCGAAAATTTTCAAATGATTAGTTTAACATATTTAAGTTAATAAACCTCCTTTATAGAACAGAAGTTAACATAAAGCCATAACGGCATAACGGCAGTGCATTTAGAAGAGTTCCGTAATCTTATGTTTAGGTATAAAGTCGATTTTCTTGTATATACACATTTAGCAATCGATATCGAAATGCCTCAAATCATTAGTTTAATATATTTAAGTTAATTAACCCTCTTTATCTTACTGAAGTCTACAAACGCCTTAACGGCATAACGGCAAATCATTTAGAAGAATTGCGCAATCTTACATTTAGGTATAAAGTCGATTTTCGTGTACATACTCATTTAGCAATCGATATCGAAATGCTTCAAATAACTGGTTTCACATATGTATTTAAGTTATTTAGCCTAATTTATCTTACTGGAGTTTACATAAAGCCTTATCGGCATGACGGCAGTGCATTTCGAAGAATTCCGTAGTCTTATATTTAGGTATAAAGTCGATTTTCTTTTATATACACATTTAGCAAACGATATCGAAATGTTCCAAATCATTATTTTAACATATTTAAGTTAATAAAACTTATTTAACGCACTGAAGTTAACACAAAGCCATAGCGGCATAAAGGCAGTGCATGTAGAAGAATACCGTAATCTTATGTTTAGGTATAAAGTCGATTTTCTTGTATTAACATATTTAGCAATCGATATCGAAATGCCTCAAATCATTAGTTTAATATATTTAAGTTAACAAACCTACTTTAACGCACTGAAGTTAACACAAAGCCATGGCATGTATTAACATATTTAACAATCGATATCGAAATGCTTCAAATCATTAGTTTAACATATCTAAGTTAACAAACCTACTTTAACGCACTGAAGTTAACACAAAGCCATGGCGGCATAACGGCAGAGCATTTGGAAGAATTCCGTAATCTTATATTTAGGTATAAAGTCGATTTTCTTGTATACACTCATTTAGCAATCGATATCGAAATAGTTCAAATCATTAGTTCAATATATTTAAGTTACTTAACCTTCTTTATCTTACTGAAGTTTACATAAAGCCTTAACGGTATAACTGCAGTGCATTTAGAAGAATTACTTAATGTTATATTTGTGTATAAAGTCGATTTTCTTATATACACACATTTAGCAATCGATATCAAAATGCTTCAAATCATTAGTTTAACATATTAAAGTTAATTAACCCTTTTTACGTATTGAAGTTGGCATAAAGCCATGGCGGCATAACGGCAGTGCATGTAGAAGAATTCCTTAACCTTATGTTGAGTTATAAAGTCGATTTTCTTGTATATACACATTTAGCAATCGATATCGAAATGCTTCAAATCATTAGTTTCACATATTTAAGTTAATAAAGCCTCTTTAACGAACTGAAGTTGGCATAACGCCATGGCGACATAACGGCAGTGCATGTAGAAGAGTTCCGTAATCTTATATTTAGGTTAAAGTCTATTTTCATGTATTTACACATTTGGGAATCGATACCGAGATGCTTCAAATAATTACTTTAACATATTTAAGTTAAACAACCTTTTTTAACGTACTGAAGTTTATATAATGCCATAACGGCAGTGTATTTCGATGAATTCCGTAATCTTATATTTATGTATAAATTCGATTTTCTTGTATTTACATATTTAGCAATCGATATCGAAATGCTTCAAATCATTAGTTCAACATATTTTAGTTAATTAACCTTCTTTAACGTATTGAAGGTGATATAAAGCCATGGCGGCATAACGACAGTAATTTGGAAGAATTCCGTAATCTTATATTTAGGTATAAAATCGATTTTCTTGTATAAAATCATTTAGCAATCGATATCGAAATGCTTCAAATCATTAGTTTAAACATATTTAAGTTAAAAAAAACCTTCTTTAACGTATTGAAGTTGGCAAAAATGCCATGGCGGCATAACGGCAGTGCATGTAGAAGAATTCCGTAATCTTATATTTAGGTTAAAGTCTATTTTCTTGTATATACACATTTGGGAATCGATATCAAAGATGCTTCAAATCATTAGTTTAACATATTTAAGTTAAAAACCTTTTTTAACGTACTGAAGTTTATAACACGCCATAACGGCAGTGTATTTCAAATGAATTCCGTAATCTTATATTTAGGTGAAAAGTCGATTTTCTTGTATTTACATATTTAGCAATCGATATCGAAATGCTTAAAAGTCATTAGTTTAACATATTTAATTTAAAATTAACCTCTTTAACGTATTGAAGGTGATATAAAGCCATGGCGGCATAACGACAGTAATTTGGAAGAATTCCGTAATCTTATATTTAGGTATAAAATCGATTTTCTTGTATATACACATTCAGAAATCGATACCGAAATGCTTCAAATCATTAGTTTAACATATTTAAGTTAATTAACCTTCTTTATCTTACTGAAGTCTGCATAAAGCCTTAACGGCATAACGGCAATGCATTTAGAAGAATTACGTAATCTTATATTTGGGCATAAAGTCGATTTTCTTTTATTAACACATTTAGCAATCGATATCGAAATGCTTAAAATCATTAGTTTAACATATTTAAGTAAATTCACCCTTTTATCTTCCTGAAATCTACATAAAGCCTTAACGGCATAACGGCAGTGCATTTAGAAGAATTCCGTATTCTTATATTTAGGTATAAAGTCGATTTTGTTGTATACTGACATTTAGCAATTAATATCGAAATGCTTCAAATCATTAGTTTAACATATTTAAGTTAATAAAACTTTTTTAACGAACTGAAGTTTACATAAAGCCATGGTGGCATAACGGCAGTGCATTTAGAAGAATTCTGTTATCTTATGTTTAGGTATAAAGTCGATTTTCTTGTATATACACATTTAGCAATCGATATCGAAATGCTTCAAATTAGTAGTTTAGCATATTTAAGTTAATTAACCTTCTTTATCTCACTGAAGTCTACAAAAACCTTAACGGCATAACGGCAGTGCATTTAGAAGTATTACGTTATCCTATATTTGGGTATAAAGCCGATTTTCTTTTATTAACACACTTAGCAATCGATATCGAAATGCTTCAAATCATTAGTTTAACATATTTAAGTTAATTCACCCTTTTATCTTACTGAAATCTACATAAAGCCTTTACGGCATAACGGCAGTGCATTTAGAAGAATTCCGTATTCTTATATTTAGGTATTAAGTCGATTTTGTTGTATACACACATTTAGCAATCGAAATCGAAATGCTTCAAATTATTAGTTTAACATATTTAAGTTAATTCACCCTTTTATCTTACTGAAGTCTACATAAAGCCTTAACGGCATAGCGGCAGTGCATTTAGAAGAACTACGTAATCTTATATTAAGGTATAAAGTCGATTTTCTTGTATTTACTCATTTAGCAATCGATATCGAAATGCTTCAACTTATTAGTTTAACATATTTAAGTTAATAAACCTTCTTCAACAAACTGAAGTTGGCATAAAGCCATGGCGGCATAACGGCAGTGCATGTAGAAGAATTCCGTTATCTTATATTTAGGCATAAAGTCGATTTTGTTGTATACACACATTAAACAATCGATATCGAAATGCTTCAAATCATTGGGATAACATATTTAAGTTAATAAACCATCTTTCTGTTTTTTCTTAAGTTAACATATTTAAGCTAATTAACCTTCTTTGACGTATTCTTCTTCGTTACTGGCGTAGGCACCGCTTACGCGATTATAGCCGAGTCAATAACAGCGCGCCACTCGTTTCTTCTCTTCGCTACGTGGCGCCAATTGGATATTCCAAGCGAAGCCAGGTCCTTCTCCACTTGGTCCTTCCAACGGAGTGGAGGTCTTCCTCTTCCTCTGCTTCCTGCGGCGGGTACTGCGTCGAATACTTTCAGAGCTGGAGTGTTTTCATCCATCCGGACAACATGACCTAGCCAGCGTAGCCGCTGTCTTTTAATTCGCTGAACTATGTCAATGTCGTCGTATATCTCGTACAGCTCATCGTTCCATCGAATGCGATATTCGCCGTGGCCAACGCGCAAAGGACCATAAATCTTTCGCAGAAACTTTCTCTCGAAAACTCGCAACGTCGACTCATCCGTTGTTGTCATCTTCCAAGCCTCTGCTCCATATAGCAAGACGGGAATTATGAGTGACTTATAGAGTTTGGTTTTTGTTTGTCGAGAGAGGACTTTGCTTCTCAATTGCCTACTTAGTCGCTACTTCGGACTCGGCCTGTTGGCAAGAGTTATCCTGCGTTGGATTTCTAGGCTGACATTATTGGTGTTGTTTACGCTGGTTCCAAGATAGACGAAATTATCTACAACTTCAAAGTTATGACTGTCAACAGTGACGTGGGAGCCAAGTCGCGAGTGCGACGACTGTTTGTTTGATGACAGGAGATATTTCGTCTTGCCCTCGTTCACTGCCAGACCCACTTGTGTTGCTTCCTTGTTAAGTCTGGAGAAAGCAGAACTAACGGCGCGGGTGTTGAGGCCGATTATATCAATATCACCGGCATACGCTAGTAGTTGTACACTCTTATAAAAGATTGTACCTGCTTGATTCAGTTCTGCAGCTCGAATAATTTGAACGTATTGAAGGTGACATAAAGCCATGGCGGCATAACGACAGTACATTTGGAAGAATTCCGTAATCTTATATTTAGGTATAAAGAATATGCATTTAGCAATCGATTTCGAAAATCTTCCAATCATTAGTTTAATATATTTAAGTTAATTAACCTTCTTTAACGAAAGGAAGTTGGCATAAAGCCATGGCGGCATAACGGCAGTGCATGTAGATTGATTCCGTAATCTTATGTTTAGGTATAAATTCAATTTTTTTGTATATGCACATTTAGCAATCGATGTCGAAGTACTTCAAATCATTAGTTTAACATATTTAAGTTAACAAACCTACTTTAACGCACTGAAGTTAACACAAAGCCATGGCGGCATAACGGCAGGGCATGTAGAAGAATTCCGTAATCTTATATTCAGGTATAAATTCGATTTTTTTGTATAGCAATCGATATCAAAATGCCTCAAATCATTAGTTTATCATATTTAAGTTAATTAACCCTCTTTATCTTACTGAAGTCCACAAACGCCTTAACGGAATAACGGCAAATCATTTAGAAGAATTGCGCAATCATATATTTAGGTATAAAGTCGATTTTCTTGTATATACTCATTTAGCAATCGATATCGAAATGCTTCAATTTATTAGTTTCACATATATATTTAAGTTATTTAGCCTACTTTGTCTTACTGGCGTTTACATAATGCCTTATCGGTATGACGGCAGTGCATTTAGAAGAATTCTGTTATCTTATGTTTAGGTATAAAGTCGATTTTCTTGTATATACACATTTAGCAATCGATATCGAAATGCTTCAAATCAGTAGTTTAGCATATTTAAGTTAATTAACCTTCTTTATCTCACTGAAGTCTACAAAAACCTTAACGGCATAACGGCAGTGCATTTAGAAGAATTACGTAATCTTTTATTTAGGTATAAAGTCGATTTTGTTGTATATACACATTTAGCAATCGAAATCGAAATACTTCAAATTATTAGTTTAACATATTTAAGTTAATTCACCCTTTTATCTTACTGAAGTCTACATAAAGCCTTAACGGCATAACGGCAGTGCATTTAGAAGAACTACGTAATCTTATATTTAGGTATAAAATCGATTTTCTTGTATTTACTCATTTAGCAATCGATATCGAAATGCTCGAAACTTATTGGTTTAACCTATTTAAGTTAATAAACCTTCTTCAACAAACTGAAGTTGGCATAAAGCCATGGCGGCATAACGGCAGTGCATGTAGAAGAATTCCGTTAGCTTTTATTTAGGTATAAAGTCGATTTTGTTGTATATACACATTTAGCAATCGATATCGAAATGCTTCAAATCATTAAGTTAACATATTTAAGTTAATAACCCATCTTTATGTTTTTTCTTTAGTTAACATAACGGGTGATTTTTTTGAGGTTAGGATTTTCATGCAGTAGTATTTGACAGATCACGTGGGATGTCAGACATGGTGTCAAAGAGAAAGATGCTCAGTATGCTTTGACATTTCATCATGAATAGACTTACTAACGAGCAACGCTTGCAAATCATTGAATTTTATTACCAAAATCAGTGTTCGGTTCGAATGTGTTTCGCGTCCGTGTCCGATGAGCGATGAGGCTCATTTCTGGTTGAATGGCTACGTAAATAAGCAAAATTGCCGCATTTGGGGTGAAGAGCAACCAGAAGCCGTTCAAGAACTGCCCATGCATCCCGAAAAATGCACTGTTTGGTGTGGTTTGTACGCTGGTGGAATCATTGGACCGTATTTTTTCAAAGATGCTGTTGGACGCAACGTTTCGGTGAATGGCGATCGCTATCGTTCGATGCTAACAAACTTTTTGTTGCCAAAAATGGAAGAACTGAACTTGGTTGACATGTGGTTTCAACAAGATGGCGCTACATGCCACACAGCTCGCGATTCTATGGCCATTTTGAGGGAAAACTTCGGACAACAATTCATCTCAAGAAATGGACCCGTAAGTTGGCCACCAAGATCATGCGATTTAACGCCTTTAGACTATTTTTTGTGGGGCTACGTCAAGTCTAAAGTCTACAGAAATAAGCCAGCAACTATTCCAGCTTTGGAAGCCCAACATTTCCGAAGAAATTCGGGCTATTCCGGCCGAAATGCTCGAAAAAGTTGCCCAAAATTGGACTTTCCGAATGGACCACCTAAGACGCAGCCGCGGTCAACATTTAAATGAAATTATCTTCAAAAAGTAAATGTCATGAACCAATCTAACGTTTCAAATAAAGAACCGATGAGATTTTGCAAATTTTATGCGTTTTTTTTTTTAAAAAAGTTATCAAGCTTTTAAAAAAATCACCCGTTATTTAAGTTAATTAACCTTCTTTAACGTATTGAGGTATATAGAAAGCCATGGCGGCATAACGACAGTACATTTGGAAGAACTCCGTAATCTTATATTTAGGTATAAAGTCGATTTTCTTGTATATATGCATTTAGCAATCGATTTCGAAAATTTTCAAATCATTAGTTTAACATATTTAAGTTAATAAACCTTCTTTAACGAACAGAAGTTAACACAAAGCCATGGCGGCATAAGGGCAGAGCATGTAGAAGAACTCCGTAATCTTATATTCAGGTATAAATTCGATTTTTTTGTATATGCACATTTTGCAATCAATATCGAAATGCTTTAAATCATTAGTTTAACATATTTAAGTTAATTAACCTTCTTTAACGTAATGAGGTATATAGAAAGCCATGGCGGCATAACGACAGTACATTTGGAAGAATTCCGTAATCTTATATTTAGGTATAAAGTCGATTTTCTTGTATATATGCATTTAGCAATCGATTTCGAAAATTTTCAAATAATTAGTTTAACATATTTAAGTTAATAAACCTTCTTTAACGAACAGAAGTTAACATAAAGCCATAACGGCATAACGGCAGTGCTTTTAGAAGAGTTCCGTAATCTTATGTTTAGGTAAAAAGTCGATTTTCTTGTATATACACATTTAGCAATCGATATCGAAATGCCTCAAATCATTAGTTTAGCATATTTAAGTTAATGAACCCTCTTTATCTTACTGAAGTCTACAAACGCCTTAACGGCATAACGGCAAATCTTTTAGAAGAATTGCGCAATCTTATATTTAGGTAAAAAAGTCGATTTTCTTGTATATACTCATTTAGCAATCGATATCGAAATGCTTCAAATAACTGGTTTCCCATATGTATTTAAGTTATTTAGCCTACTTTATCTTACTGGCGTTTACATAAAGCCTTATCGGCATGACGGCAGTGCATTTCGAAGAATTCCGTAGTCTTATATTTAGGTATAAAGTCGATTTTCTTTTATATACACATTTAGCAAACGATATCGAAATCCCTTCAAATCACTAGTTTAACATATTTAAATTAATAAACCTTTTTTTACAAACTGAAGTTTACATAAAGCTATGGTGGCATAACGGCAGTGCATGAAGAAGAATACCGTAATCTTATGTTTAGGTATAAAGTCGATTTTGTTGTATATACGCATTTAGCAATCGATATCGAAATGCTTCAAATCATTAGTTTAACATATTTAAGTTAATTAACCATCTTTAACGTATTGAAGGTGATATAAAGCCATGGCGGCATAACGACAGTAATTTGGAAGAATTCCGTAATCTTATATTTAGGTATAAAATCGATTTTCTTGTATATATGCATTTAGCAATCGATATCGAAATGCTTCAAATCATTAGTTTCACATATTTAAGTTAATAAAGCTTCTTTAACGCACTGAAGTTAACACAAAGCCATGGCGGCATAACGGCAGTGCATTTAGAAGAATACCGTAATCTTATGTTTAGGTATAAAGTCGATTTTCTAGTATTTACATATTTAACAATCGATATCGAAATGCTTCAAATCATTAGTTTAACATATTTTAGTTAATTAACCATCTTTAACGTATTGAAGGTGATATAAAGCCATGGCGGCATAACGACAGTAATTTGGAAGAATTCCGTTATCTTATGTTTAGGTATAAAGTCGATTTTCTTGTATATACACAGTTAGCGAGCGATATCGAAATGCTCCAAACCATTATTTTAACATATTTAAGTTAATAAAGCTTCTTTAACGCACTGAAGTTAACACAAAGCCATGGCGGCATAACGGCAGTGCATGTAGAAGAATACCGTAATCTTATGTTTAGGTATAAAGTCGATTTTCTTGTATTTACATATTTAACAATCGATATGGAAATGCTTCAAATCATTAGTTTAACATATTTTAGTTAATTAACCATCTTTAACGTATTGAAGGTGATATAAAGCCATGGCGGCATAACGACAGTAATTTGGAAGAATTCCGTAATCTTATATTTAGGTATAAAATCGATTTTCTTGTATATATGCATTTAGCAATCGATATCGAAATGCTTCAAATCATTAGTTTCACATATTTGAGTTAATAAAACCTCCGTAATCTTATATTTAGGTATAAAATCGATTTTCTTGTATATACACATTCAGAAATCGATACCGAAATGCTTCAAATCATTAGTTTAACATATTTAAGTTAATTAACCCTCTTTATAATACTGAAGTCTACATAAAGCCTTAACGGTATAACGGCAATGCATTTAGAAGAATTACGTAATGTTATATTTATGTATAAAGTCGATTTTCTTGTATATACACATTTAGCAATCGATATCGAAATGCTTCAAATCATTAGTTTCACATATTTAAGTTAATAAACCTTCTTTAACGAACTGAAGTTTACATAAAACCATTACGGTAGAACGGCAGTGCATTTAGAAGAGTTCCGTAATCTTATATTTAGGTATAAAATCAATTTTCTTGTATATACACATTTAGCAATCGATATCGAAATGCTTCAAATCATTAGTTTAACATATTTAGGTAAATTAACCTTCTTAATCTTACTAAAGCCGTTACGGGAGAACGGCAGTGCATTTAGAATTCCGTTATCTTATATTAAGGTATAAAATCGCTTTTTTTGTATACACACATATAGCAATCGATATCGAAGTGCTTCAAATAACTGGTTTAACATATGCATTTAAGTTATTTAGCCTACTTTGTCTTACTGGCGTATACACAAAGCCTTATCGGCATGACGCCAGTGCATATAGAAGAATTCCGTATTCTTATATTGAGGTATAAAGTCGATTTTGTTGTATACACACATTTAGCAATTAATATCGAAATGCTTCGAATCATTAGTTTAACATATTTAAGTTAATAAAACTTTTTTAACGAACTGAAGTTTACATAAAGCCATGGTGGCATAACCGCAGTGCATTTAGAAGAATTCTGTTATCTTATGTTTAGGTATAAAGTCGATTTTCTTGTAACGGGTGATTTTTTAAGAGCTTGATAACTTTTTAAAAAAAAAAAACGCATAAAATTTGCAAAATCTCATCGGTTCTTTATTTGAAACGTTAGATTGGTTCATGACATTTACTTTTTGAAGATAATTTCATTTAAATGTTGACCGCGGCTGCGTCTTAGGTGGTCCATTCGGAAAGTCCAATTTTGGGCAACTTTTTCGAGCATTTCGGCCGGAATAGCCCGAATTTCTTCGGAAATGTTGTCTTCCAAAGCTGGAATAGTTGCTGGCTTATTTCTGTAGACTTTAGACTTGACGTAGCCCCACAAAAAATAGTCTAAAGGCGTTAAATCGCATGATCTTGGTGGCCAACTTACGGGTCCATTTCTTGAGATGAATTGTTGTCCGAAGTTTTCCCTCAAAATGGCCATAGAATCGCGAGCTGTGTGGCATGTAGCGCCATCTTGTTGAAACCACATGTCAACCAAGTTCAGTTCTTCCATTTTTGGCAACAAAAAGTTTGTTAGCATCGAACGATAGCGATCGCCATTCACCGTAACGTTGCGTCCAACAGCATCTTTGAAAAAATACGGTCCAATGATTCCACCAGCGTACAAACCACACCAAACAGTGCATTTTTCGGGATGCATGGGCAGTTCTTGAACGGCTTCTGGTTGCTCTTCACCCCAAATGCGGCAATTTTGCTTATTTACGTAGCCATTCAACCAGAAATGAGCCTCATCGCTCATCGGACACGGACGCGAAACACATTTCGAACCGAACACTGATTTTGGTAATAAAATTCAATGATTTGCAAGCGTTGCTCGTTAGTAAGTCTATTCATGATGAAATGTCAAAGCATACTGAGCATCTTTCTCTTTGACACCATGTCTGACATCCCACGTGATCTGTCAAATACTACTGCATGAAAATCCTAACCTCAAAAAAATCACCCGTTATATACACATTTAGCAATCGATATCGAAATGCTTCAAATCATTAGTTTAGCATATTTAAGTTAATTAAACTTCTTTATCTCACTGAAGTCTACAAAAACCTTAACGGCATAACGGCAGTGCATTTAGAAGAATTACGTAATCTTATATTTGGGTATAAAGTCGATTTTCTTTTAATAACACATTTAGCAATCGATATCGAAATGCTTCAAATCATTAGTTTAACATGTTTAAGTTAATTCACCCTCTTATCTTACTGAAATCTACATAAAGCCTTAACGGCATAACGGCAGTGCATTTAGAAGAATTACCTAATCTTATATTTAGGTATAAATTCGATTTTCTTGCATATACACATTTAGCAATCGAAATCGAAATGCTTCAATTTATTAGTTTAACATATTTAAGTTAATTCACCCTTTTATCTTCCTGAAGTCTACATAAAGCCTTATCGGCATAACGGCAGTGCATTTAGAAGAACCACGTAATCTTATATTTAGGTATAAAGTCGATTTTCTTGTATTTACTCATTTAGCAATCGATATCGAAATGCTTCAACTTATTAGTTTAACATATTTAAGTTAATAAACCTTCTTCAACGAACTCAAGTTGGCATAAAGCCATGGCGGCATAACGGCAGTGCATGTAGAAGAATTCCGTTATCTTATATTTAGGTATAAAGTCGATTTTGTTGTATATACACATTTAGCAATCGATATCGAAATGCTTCAAATCATTAGGTTAACATATTTAAGTTAATTAACCATCTTTATGTTTTTTCTTTGTTAACATATTTAAGCTAATTAACCTTCTTTGACGTATTGAAGGTGATATAAAGCCATGGCGTCATAACGACAGTACATTTGGAAGAATTCCGTAATCTTATATTTAGGTATTAAGAAGATTTTCTTGTACATATGCATGTAGCAATCGATTTCGAAAATCTTCAAATCATTAGTTTAACATATTTAAGTTAATTAACCTTCTTTAACGAACGGAAGTTGGCATAAAGCCATGGCGGCATAACGGCAGTGCATGTAGAGGAATTCCGTAATCTTATGTTTAGGTATAAATTCGATTTTTTTGTATATGCACATTTAGCAATCGATATCGAAATGCTTCAAATCATTAGTTTAACACATTTAAGTTAATTAACCCTCTTTATGCTACTGAAGTCTACAAGCGCCTTAGCGGCATAACGGCAAAGCATTTAGAAGAATTACGTAATCTTATATTTAGGTATAAAGTCGATTTTCTTATATATACTCATTTAGCAATCGATTTCGAAATGCTTAAAATCATTAGTTTAACATATTTAAGTTAACAAACCTACTTTAACGCACTGAAGTTAACACAAAGCCATGGCGGCATAACGGCAGAGCATGTAGAAGAATTCCGTAATCTTATATTCAGGTATAAATTCGATTTTTTTGTATATGCACATTTTGCAATCGATATCGAAATGCTTCAAATCATTAGTTTAACATATTTAAGTTAATTAACCTTCTTTAACGTATTGAAGTATATAGAAAGCCATGGCGGCATAACGACAGTACATTTGGAAGAATTCCGTAATCTTATATTTAGGTATAAAGTCGATTTTGTTGTATATATGCATTTAGCAATCGATATCGAAATGCCTCAAATCATTAGTTTAACATATTTAAGTTAATTAACCCCCTTTATCTTACTGAAGTCTACAAACGCCTTAACGGCATAACGGCAAATCATTTAGAAGAATTGCGCAATCTTATATTTAGGTATTAAGTCGATTTTCTTGTATATACTCATTTAGCATTCAAATAACTGGTTTCACATATGTATTTAAGTTATTTAGCCTACTTTATCTTACTGGCGTTTACATAAAGCCTTATCGGCATGACGGCAGTGCATTTCGAAGAATTCCGTAGTCTTATATTTAGGTATAAAGTCGATTTTCTTGTATATATGCATTAAGTATTCGATATCGAAATGCTTCAAATAACTGGTTTAACATATTTAAGTTAATAAACCTTCTTTAACGAACAGAAGTTAACATAAAGCCATAACGGCATAACGGCAGTGCATTTAGAAGAGTACCGTAATCTTATGTTTAGGTATAAAGTCGATTTTCTTGTATATACACATTTAGGAATCGATATCGAAATGCCTCAAATCATTAGTTTAACATATTTAAGTTAATTAACCCTCTTTATCTTACTGAAGTCTACAAACGCCTTAACGGCATAACGGCAAATCATTTAGAAGAATTTCGCAATCTTATATTTAGGTATTAAGTCGGTTTTCTTGTATATACTCATTTAGCAATCGATATCGAAATTTTTTAAATAACTGGTTTCACATATGTATTTAAGTTATTTAGCCTACTTTGTCTTACTGGCGTTTACATAAAGCCTTATCGGCATGACGGCAGTGCATTTCGAAGAATTCCGTAGTCTTATATTTAGGTATAAAGTCTATTGAAGTTAACATAAAGCCATGGCGGCATAACGACAGTACATTTGGAAGAATTCCGTAGCCTTATACTTAGGTATAAAGTCGATTTTCTTGTACATATGCATTAAGCAATCGATATCGAAATGCTTCAAATCATTAGTTTAAAATATCTAAGTTAAGTAGCGTACTTTATCGTACTGAAGTTTACATAAAGCCTTAACGGTATGACGCCAGTGAATTTAGAAGAATTTCTTAACCTTATATTTAAGTATAAAGTCGATTTTCTTGTATACGCTCATTTAGCAATCGATATCGAAATGGTTCAAATCATTAGTTCAATATATTTAAGTTAATTAACCTTCTTTACCTTACTGAAGTTTACATAAAGCCTTAACGGTATAAAGGCAGTGCATTTGGAAGAATTCCGTAATTTCATATTTAGGTATAAAGTCGATTTTGTTAAATATACACATTTAACAATCGATATCGAAATGCTTCAAATCATTAGTTTAGCATATTTAAGTTAATTAACCTTCTTTATCTTACTGAAGTCTACATAAAGCCTTAACGGTATATCGGCAGTGCATTTAGAAGAATTACTTAATGTTATATTTGGGTATAAAGTCGATTTTCTTATATATACACATTTAGCAATCGATATCAAAATGCTTCAAATCATCAGTTTAACATATTTTAGTTAATTAACCATCTTTAACGTATTGAAGGTGATATAAAGCCATGGCGGCATAACGACAGTAATTTGGAAGAATTCCGTAATCTTATATTTAGGTATAAAATCGATTTTCTTGTATACATACATTTAGCAATCGATATCGAAATGCTTCAAATCATTAGTTTCACATATTTAAGTTAATAAAACCTCTTTAACGA
Source organism: Bactrocera correcta (assembly GCA_027475135.1). NCBI lineage: Eukaryota > Metazoa > Arthropoda > Insecta > Diptera > Tephritidae > Bactrocera > Bactrocera correcta. Next base: position 7,951,821 of record CM050327.1, on the reverse strand, counting down.
ACTGAAGTTGGCATAAAGCCATGGCGGCATAACGGCAGTGCATTTAGAAGAATTCCGTAATCTTATATTTAGGTTAAAGTCTATTTTCATGTATTTACACATTTGGGAATCGATATCGAGATGCTTCAAATAATTACTTTAACATATTAAGTTAAGCAACCTTTTTTAACGTACTGAAGTTTATATAAAGCCATAACGGCAGTGTATTTCGATGAATTCCGTAATCTTATATTTATGTATAAAGTCGATTTTCTTGTATTTACATATTTAGCAATCGATATCGAAATGCTTCAAATCATAAGTTTAACATATTTAAGTTAATTAACCATCTTTTACGTATTGAAGGTGATATAAAGCCATGGCGGCATAACGACAGTAATTTGGAAGAATTCCGTAATCTTATATTTAGGTATAAAATCGATTTTCTTGTATATACACATTCAGAAATCGATACCGAAATGCTTCAAATCATTAGTTTAATATATTTAAGTTAATTAACCCTCTTTATATTACTGAAGTCTACATAAAGCCTTAAAGGTATAACGGCAATGCATTTAGAAGAATTACGTAATGTTATATTTGTGTATAAAGTCGATTTTCTTGTATATACACATTTAGCAATCGATATCGAAATGCTTCAAATCATTAGTTTCAAATATTTAAGTTAATAAACCTTCTTTAACGAACTGAAGTTTACATAAAACCATTACGGTAGAACGGCAGTGCATTTAGAAGAACTACGTAATCTTATATTTAGGTATAAAGTCTATTTTCATGTATTTACACATTTGGGAATCGATATCGAGATGCTTCAAATAATTACTTTAACATATTAAGTTAAGCAACCTTTTTTAACGTACTGAAGTTTATATAAAGCCATAACGGCAGTGTATTTCGATGAATTCTGTAATCTTATATTTATGAATAAAGTCGATTTTCTTGTATATATGCATTTAGCAATCGATATCGAAATGCTTCAAATCATTAGTTTCACATTTTTAAGTTAATAAAACCTCTTTAACGAACTGAAGTTTACATAAAACCATTACGGTAGAACGGCAGTGCATTTAGAAGAACTACGTAATCTTATATTTCGGTATAAAGTCTATTTTCATGTATTTACACATTTGGGAATCGATATCGAGATGCTTCAAATAATTACTTTAACATATTAAGTTAAGCAACCTTTTTTAACGTACTGAAGTTTATATAAAGCCATAACGGCGGTGTATTTCGATGAATTCCGTAATCTTATATTTAGGTATAAAATCGATTTTCTTGTATATATGCATTTAGCAATCGATATCGAAATGCTTCAAATCATTAGTTTCACATATTTAAGTTAATAAAACCTCTTTAACGAACTGAAGTTGGCATAAAGCCATGGCGGCATAACGGCAGTGCATTTAGAAGAACTACGTAATCTTATATTTAGGTATAAAGTCTATTTTCATGTATTTACACATTTGGGAATCGATATCGAGATGCTTCAAATAATTACTTTAACATATTTAGTTAAGCAACCTTTTTTAACGTACTGAAGTGTATATAAAGCCATAACGGCAGTGTATTTCGATGAATTCCGTAATCTTATATTTAGGTATAAAATCGATTTTCTTGTATATATGTATTTAGCAATCGATATAGAAATGCTTCAAATCATTAGTTTCACATATTTAAGTTAATAAAACCTCTTTAACGAACTGAAGTGGGCAAAAAGCCATGGCGGCATAACGGCAGTGCATGTAGAAGAATTCCGTAATCTTATATTTAGGTTAAAGTCTATTTTCATGTATTTACACATTTGGGAATCGATATCGAGATGCTTCAAATAATTACTTTAACATATTAAGTTAAGCAACCTTTTTTAACGTTCTGAAGTTTATATAAAGCCATAACGGCAGTGTATTTCGATGAATTCTGTAATCTTATATTTATGTATAAAGTCGATTTTCTTGTATTTACATATTTAGCAATCGATATCAAAATGCTTCAAATCATTAGTTTAACACATTTTAGTTAATTAACCATCTTTAACGTATTGAAGGTGATATAAAGCCATGGCGGCATAACGACAGTACATTTGGAAGAATTCCGTAATCTTATATTTAGGTATAAAATCGATTTTCTTGTATATACACATTTAGCAATCGATATCGAAATGCTTCAAATCATTAGTTTAACATATTTAGGTAAATTAACCTTCTTAATCTTACTAAAGCCATTACGGCAGAACGGCAGTGCATTTAGAATTCCGTTATCTTATATTTAGGTATAAAATCGCTTTTTTTGTATATACACATTTAGCAATCGATATCGAAATTCTTCAAATAACTGGTTTAACATATGTATTTAAGTTATTTAGCCTACTTTGTCTTACTGGCGTTTACATAGAGCCTTATCGGCATGACGGCAGTGCATTTAGAAGAATTCCGTATTCTTATATTTAGGTATAAAAGTCGAGTTTGTTGTATACACACATTTAGCAATTAATATCGAAATGCTTCCAATCATTAGTTTAACATATTTAAGTTAATAAAACTTTTTTAACGAACTGAAGTTTACATAAAGCCATGGTGGCATAACCGCAGTGCATTTAGAAGAATTCTGTTATCTTATGTTTAGGTATAAAGTCGATTTTCTTGTATATACACATTTAGCAATCGATATCGAAATGCTTCAAATCAGTAGTTTAGCATATTTAAGTTAATTAACCTTCTTTATCTCACTGAAATCTAAAAAACCTTAACGGCATAACGGCAGTGCATTTAGAAGAATTACCTAATCTTATATTCAGGTATAAATTCGATTTTCTTGCATATACACATTTAGCAATCGAAATCGAAATGCTTCAATTTATAAGTTTAACATATTTAAGTTAATTCACCCTTTTATCTTCCTGAAGTCTACATAAAGCCTTAACGGTATAACGGCAATGCATTTAGAAGAATTACGTGATCTTATATTTAGGTATAAAGTCGATTTTCTTGTATTTACTCATTTAGCAATCGATATCGAAATGCTTCAACTTATTAGTTTAACATATTTAAGTTAATAAACCTTCTTCAACGAACTGAAGTTGGCATAAAGCCATGGCGGCATAACGGCAGTGCATGTAGAAGAATTCCGTTATCTTATATTTAGGTATAAAGTCGATTTTGTTGTATATACACATTTAGCAATCGATATCGAAATGCTTCAAAACATTAGGTTAACATATTTAAGTTAATAAACCATCTTTATGTTTTTTCTTTAGTTAACATATTTAAGCTAATTAACCTTCTTTGACGTATTGAAGGTGATATAAAGCCATGGCGGCATAACGACAGTACATTTGGAAGAATTCCGTAATCTTATATTTAGGTATAAAGTCGATTTTGTTGTATATATGCCTTTAGCAATCGATTTCGAAAATTTTCAAATCATTAGTTTAAGATATTTAAGTTAATTAACCCTCTTTATCTTACTGAAGTCTACAAACGCCTTAACGGCATAACGGCAAATCATTTAGAAGAATTGTGCAATCTTATATTTAGGTATAAAGTCGATTTTCTTGTATATACTCATTTAGCAATCGATATCGAAATGCTTCAAATAACTGGTTTCACATATGTATTTAAGTTATTTAGCCTACTTTATCTTACTGGCATTTACATAAAGCCTTATCGGCATGACGGCAGTGCATTTCGAAGAATTCCGTAGTCTTATATTTAGGTATAAAGTCGATTTTCTTTTATATACACATTTAGCAAACGATATCGAAATGCTTCAAATCACTAGTTTAACATATTTAAATTAATAAACCTTTTTTAACGAACTGAATTTTACATAAAGCTATGGTGGCATAACAGCAGTGCATTTAGAAGAATTCCGTTATCTTATATTTAGGTATAAAGTCGATTTTGTTGTATATACACATTTAGAAATCGATATCGAAAAGCTTCAAATCATTAGGTTAACATATTTAAGTTAATAAACCATCTTTAACTTATTGAAGGTGATATAAAGCCATGGCGGCATAACGACAGTACATTTGGAAGAATTCCGTTAACCTATGTTTAGGTATAAAGTCAGGTTTCTTGTGTTAGCACATTTAGCAATCGATATCGAAATGCTTCAAATCATTAGTTTTACATTTTCAAGTTTTTTATACTAAACCTTCTTTAACGCACTGAAGTCTACTTAAAGCCTTAGCGGTATACCTGCAGTGCATGTAGAAGAATACCGTAATCTTATATTTAGGTATAAACTCGATTTTCTTGTATACGCTAATTTAGCAATTAATATCGAAATGCTTCCAATCATTATTTTAACATATTTAAGTTAATAAAGCTTCTTTAACGCACTGAAGTTAACACAAAGCCATGGCGGCATAACGGCAGTGCATGTAGAAGAATACCGTAATCTTATGTTTAGGTATAAAGTCGATTTTCTTGTATTAACATATTTAGCAATCGATATCGAAATGCTTCAAATCATTAGTTTAACATATTTAAGTTAATTAACCTTCTTTAACTTTTTGAAGTTGACATAAAGCCATGGCGGCATAACGACAGTACATTTGGAAGAATTCCGTAGCCTTATATTTAGGTATAAAGTCGATTTTCTTGTATATATGCATTAAGCAATCGATATCGAAATGCCTAAGATCATTAGTTTAACATATCTAAGCTAAGCAGCGTACTTTATCGTACTGAAGTTTACATAAAGCCTTAACGGTATGACGCCAGTGAATTTAGAAGAATTTCTTAACCTTATATTTAGGTATATACTCGATTTTCTTGTATACGCTCATTTAGCAATCGATATCGAAATGATTCAAATCATTAGTTCAATATATTTAAGTTAATTAACCTTCTTTACCTTACTGAAGTTTACACAAAGCCTTAACGGTATAAAGGCAGTGCATTTGGAAGAATTCCGTAATTTTATATTTAGGTATAAAGTCGATTTTGTTAAATATACACATTTAACAATCGATATCGAAATGCTTCAAATCATTAGTTTAGCATATTTAAGTTAATTAACCTTCTTTATCTTACTGAAGTCTACATAAAGCCTTAACGGTATAACGGCAGTGCATTTAGAAGAATTACTTAATGTTATATTTGGGTATAAAGTCGATTTTCTTATATATACACATTTAGCAATCGATATCAAAATGCTTCAAATCATTAGTTTAACATATTAAAGTTAATAAACCCTCTTTAACGAACTGAAGTTGGCATAAAGCCATGGCGGCATAACGGCAGTGCATGTAGAAGAATTCCGCAATCTTATGTTGAGGTATAAAGTCGATTTTCTTGTATATACACATTTAGCAATCGATATCGAAATGCTTCAAATCATTAGTTTCACATATTTAAGTTAATAAAACCTCT
>CM050327.1:7905940-7945940 GCA_027475135.1 Bactrocera correcta | reverse complement strand
TAATTAGCCTTCTTTATCTTACTGAAGTTTAAATAAAGCCATAACGGCAGTATATTTGAGTGAATTCCGTAATCTTTTATTTAGGTATAAAATCGATTTTCTTGTATATACACATTTAGCAATCGATATCGAAATGCTTCAACTCATTAGTTTAACATATTTAAGTTAATAAACCTTCTTTAACGATCTGAAGTTGGCATAACGGCAGTGGATGTAGAAGAATTCCGTAATCTTGTATTTAGGTATAAAGTCGACTTTCTTGTATATACATATTTAGCTATCGATATCGAAATGCTTCAAATCATTTGTTTAATATATTAAATTAATAAACATTTTTTAGCTTACTAAAGTCTACATAAAGCCTTAACGGTATAACGGCAGTGCATTTAGAAGAATTCCGTAATGTTATAATTTTATATTTAGGTATAATGTCGATTTTCTTGTATTTGCACATTTAGCAGTCGATATCGAAATGCTTCAAACCATTAGTTTAACATATTTAAAATAATTAAGCTTCTTTAACGTATTGAAGTTGATACAAAGCCATGGCGGCATAATGACAGTAGGATTGGATCTTATATCTAGGTATAAAGTCAATTTTCTTGTATATACACATTTAGCAATCGATATCGAAATGCTTTAAATCATTAGTTTAACATATTTAAGTTAATAAACCTTCTTTAACGCACTGAAGTCTACATAAAGCGTTAACGGCATAACGGCAGTGCATGTAGAAGAACTCCGTTATCTTATATTTAGGTATAAATTCGATTTTCTTGTATATACATATTTGGCAAGCGATATCGAAATGCTTCAAATCATTAGTTTAACATATTTAAGTTAATTAACCTTCTTTAACGTATGGCAGTTGATATAAAGCCACAGCGGCAGTGAATTTGGAAGAATTCCGTAATCTTATATTTAGGAATAAAGTCGATTTTCTTTAATATACACATTTCGATATCCATATCGAAATGCTTGAAATCATTAGTTTACTATATTAAGTTAATAAACATTTTTTAGCTTACTGAAGTCTACATAAAGCCTTAGCGGTATAACGGCAGTGCCGTAATGTTATAATTTTATATTTAGGTATAAATTCGATTTTTTTGTATATACAAATTTAGCAATCGATATCGAAATGCTTCAAATCATTAGTTTAACATATTTAAGTTAATTAACCTTCTTTAACGTATTGAAGTTGATAAAGAGCCATGGCGGCATAACGACAGTACATTTGGAAGAATTCCGTAGTCTTATATTTAGGTATAAAGTCAATTTTCTTGTATATATGCATTAAGCAATCGATATCGAAATGCTTCAAATAACTGGTTTAACATATTTAAGTAAATCAGCCTTTTTTAACGAACTGAAGTTAACATAAAGCCATAACGGCATAACGGCAGTATATTTATATGAATTCCGTTATCTTATATTTATGTATAAAGTCGATTTTGTTGTACATACACATTTAGCAATAGATATCGAAATGCTTCAAATCATTAGTTTAACATACTTAAGTTAATTAACCTTCTTTAACGTATTGAAGTTGATATAAAGCCATGGCGGCATAACGAGAGCACATTTGGAAAAATTCCGTAATCTTATATTTAGGTACAAAGCCGATTTTCTTGTATATACACATTTAGCTATCGATATCGAAATGCTTCAAATCATTAGTTTAATATATTAAGTTAATAAACATTTTTTAGCTTACTGAAGTCCACATAAAGCCTCAACGGTATAACGGCAGTGCATTTAGAAGAATTCCGTAATTGTTTAATTTTATATTTAGGTATAAATTCGATTTTCTTGTATATACACATTTAGCAATCGAAGTCGAAATGCTTCAAATCATTAGTTTAACATGTTTAAGTTAATTAACCTTCTTTAACGTATTGAATTGATAAAGAGCCATGGCGGCATAACGACAGTACATTTGGAAGAATTCCGTAGACTTATATTTAGGTATGAATTCGATTTTCTTGTATATACACATTTGGCAAGCGATATCGAAATGCTTCAAATCATTAGTTTAACATATTTAAGTTAATTAACCTTCTTTAACGTATTGAAGTTGATACAAAGCCATGGCGGCATAATGACAGTAGGATTGGATCTTTTATCTAGGTATAAAGTCAATTTTCTTGTATATACACATTTAGCAATCGATATCGAAATGCTTTAAATCATTAGTTTAACATATTTAAGTTAATAAACCTTCTTTAACGCACTGAAGTCTACATAAAGCAATAACGGCATAACGGTAGTGCATGTAGAAGAACTCCGTTATCTTATATTTAGGTATAAATTCGATTTTCTTGTATATACATATTTGGCAAGCGATATCGAAATGCTTCAAATCATTAGTTTAACATATTTAAGTTAATTAACCTTCTTTAACGTATTGAAGTTGATAAAGAGCCATGGCGGCATAACGACAGTACATTTGGAAGAATTCCGTAGTCTTATATTTAGGTATAAAGTCAATTTTCTTGTATATATGCATTAAGCAATCGATATCGAAATGCTTCAAATAACTGGTTTAACATATTTAAGTAAATCAGCCTTCTTTAACGAACTGAAGTTAACATAAAGCCATAACGGCATAACGGCAGTATATTTATATGAATTCCGTTATCTTATATTTATGTATAAAGTCGATTTTGTTGTACATACACATTTAGCAATAGATATCGAAATGCTTCAAATCATTAGTTTAACATATTTAAGTTAATTAACCTTCTTTAACGTATTGAAGTTGATATAAAGCCATGGCGGCATAACGAGAGCACATTTGGAAAAATTCCGTAATCTTATATTTAGGTACAAAGCCGATTTTCTTGTATATACACATTTAGCTATCGATATCGAAATGCTTCAAATCATTAGTTTAATATATTAAGTTAATAAACATTTTTTAGCTTACTGAAGTCCACATAAAGCCTCAACGGTATAACGGCAGTGCATTTAGAAGAATTCCGTAATTTTTTAATTTTATATTTAGGTATAAATTCGATTTTCTTGTATATACACATTTAGCAATCGAAGTCGAAATGCTTCAAATCATTAGTTTAACATGTTTAAGTTAATTAACCTTCTTTAACGTATTGAAGTTGATAAAGAGCCATGGCGGCATAACGACAGTACATTTGGAAGAATTCCGTAGACTTATATTTAGGTATGAATTCGATTTTCTTGTATATACATATTTGGCAAGCGATATCGAAATGCTTCAAATCATTAGTTTAACATATTTAAGTTAATTAACCTTCTTTAACGTATTGAAGTTGATACAAAGCCATGGCGGCATAATGACAGTAGGATTGGATCTTATATCTAGGTATAAAGTCAATTTTCTTGTATATACACATTTAGCAATCGATATCGAAATGCTTTAAATCATTAGTTTAACATATTTAAGTTAATAAACCTTCTTTAACGCACTGAAGTCTACATAAAGCTTAACGGCATAACGGTAGTGCATGTAGAAGAACTCCGTTATCTTATATTTAGGTATAAATTCGATTTTCTTGTATATACATATTTGGCAAGCGATATCGAAATGCTTCAAATCATTAGTTTAACATATTTAAGTTAATTAACCTTCTTTAACGTATTGAAGTTGATAAAGAGCCATGGCGGCATAACGACAGTACATTTGGAAGAATTCCGTAGTCTTATATTTAGGTATAAAGTCAATTTTCTTGTATATATGCATTAAGCAATCGATATCGAAATGCTTCAAATAACTGGTTTAACATATTTAAGTAAATCAGCCTTCTTTAACGAACTGAAGTTAACATAAAGCCATAACGGCATAACGGCAGTATATTTATATGAATTCCGTTATCTTATATTTATGTATAAAGTCGATTTTGTTGTACATACACATTTAGCAATAGATATCGAAATGCTTCAAATCATTAGTTTAACATATTTAAGTTAATTAACCTTCTTTAACGTATTGAAGTTGATATAAAGCCATGGCGGCATAACGAGAGCACATTTGGAAAAATTCCGTAATCTTATATTTAGGTACAAAGCCGATTTTCTTGTATATACACATTTAGCTATCGATATCGAAATGCTTCAAATCATTAGTTTAATATATTAAGTTAATAAACATTTTTTAGCTTACTGAAGTCCACATAAAGCCTCAACGGTATAACGGCAGTGCATTTAGAAGAATTCCGTAATTTTTTAATTTTATATTTAGGTATAAATTCGATTTTCTTGTATATACACATTTAGCAATCGAAGTCGAAATGCTTCAAATCATTAGTTTAACATGTTTAAGTTAATTAACCTTCTTTAACGTATTGAAGTTGATAAAGAGCCATGGCGGCATAACGACAGTACATTTGGAAGAATTCCGTAGACTTATATTTAGGTATGAATTCGATTTTCTTGTATATACATATTTGGCAAGCGATATCGAAATGCTTCAAATCATTAGTTTAACATATTTAAGTTAATTAACCTTCTTTAACGTATTGAAGTTGATACAAAGCCATGGCGGCATAATGACAGTAGGATTGGATCTTATATCTAGGTATAAAGTCAATTTTCTTGTATATACACATTTAGCAATCGATATCGAAATGCTTTAAATCATTAGTTTAACATATTTAAGTTAATAAACCTTCTTTAACGCACTGAAGTCTACATAAAGCGTTAACGGCATAACGGTAGTGCATGTAGAAGAACTCCGTTATCTTATATTTAGGTATAAATTCGATTTTCTTGTATATACATATTTGGCAAGCGATATCGAAATGCTTCAAATCATTAGTTTACCATATTTAAGTTAATTAACCTTCTTTAACGTATTGCAGTTTATATAAAGCCATAACGGCAGTGCATTTGGAAGAATTCCGTAATCTTATATTTAGGTATAAAGTCGATTTTTTTGTACATACACATTTCGATATCCATATCGAAATGCTTGAAATCATTAGTTTAACATATTAAGTTAATAAACATTTTTTAGCTTACTGAAGTCTACATAAAGCCTTAGCGGTATAACGGCAGTGCCGTAATGTTATAATTTTATATTTAGGTATAAATTCGATTTTCTTGTATATGCAAATTTAGCAATCGATATCGAAATGCTTCAAATCATTAGTTTAACATATTTAAGTTAATTAACCTTCTTTAACGTATTGAACTTGATAAAGAGCCATGGCGGCATAACGACAGTACATTTGGAAGAATTCTGTAGTCTTATATTTAGGTAAAAAGTCGATTTTCTTGTATATATGCATTAAGCAATCGATATCGAAATGCTTCAAATAACTGGTTTAACATATTTAAGTTAATCAACCTTCTTTAACGAACTGAAGTTAATATAAAGCCATAACGGCATAACGGCAGTGCGTTTGGAAGAATTCCCTAGTCTTATATTTATGCATAAAGTCGATTTTCTTGTACATACACATTTTGCAATCGATATCGAAATGATTCAAATAACTGGTTTAGCACATTTAAGTTAATTAACCTTCTTTATCTTACTGAAGTTTACATAAAGCCATAACGGCATAACGGCAGTATATTTGTATGAATTCCGTTATCTTATATTAAGGTATAAAGTCGATTTTGTTGTACATACACATTTAGCAATCGATATCGAAATGCTTCAAATCTTTGGTTTAACATATTTAAGTTAAATTACCTTCTTTAACCTACCAATGGTGACATGAAGCCATGGCGGCATAGCGGCAGTGCATATAGAAGAATTCCATAATCTTATATTTAGGTATAAAGTCGATTTTCTTGTCTATACTCATTTAGCAATAGATATCGAAATGCTTCAAAACATTAGTTTAACATATTTAAGTTAATTAACCCTCTTTTTCATACTGAAGTCTACAAAAGCCTTAACGGCATAACGGCAGGGCATGTAGAATAATTCCGTTATCTGTTATTCAGGTATAAAGTCGATATTGTTGCACATACACATTTAGCAATCGATATCGAAATGCTTCAAATCATTAGTTTTACATTTTCAAGTTATTTATAATAAACCTTCTTTAACGCACTGAAGTTTACATAAAGCCTTAACAGTATAACTGCAGTGCATTTAGAAGAATTCCGTAATCTTATATAAAGGTAAAAAGTCGATTTTCTTGTATTTGCATATTTAGCAATCGATATCGAAATGCTTCAAATCATTAGTTTAACATATTTTAGTTAATTAACCATCCTTAACGTATTGAAGGTGAAATAAAGCCATGGCGGCGTAACGACAGTAATTTGGAAGAATTCCGTAATCTTATATGTAGGTATAAAGTCGATTTTTTTGTATATACACATTTAGCAATCGATATCGAAATGCTTCAAATCATTAGTTTAACATATTTAAGTTAATTAACATCTTTTAACTTAATGAAGTCTGAATAAAGCCTTAACGGCATAACGGCAGTGCATTTGGAAGAATTCCGTAATCTTATATTTAGGTATAAATTCGATTTTCTTGTATATACGGTTATTAAGCAATCGAATCGAAATGCTTCACATCATTAGTTTTAATTTCAAGTTATTATAATAACCTCTTTAACAACTGAAGTTTACATAAAGCTTAAGGTATAACTGCAGTGAATTTAAAAGAAAGTTGTAATCTTATATTTAGGTATTCAAAGTCGATTTTTGTTAGGATAATACAAGCATTTAGCAATCGATATCGAAATGCTTCCAAATCATTAGCTTTAACATATTTTAGTTAATTAAACCATTCTTTAACGTATTGATGTTGAAAAAATCCATGGCGGCATAACGACAGTAATTTGGAAAATTCCGTAATCTTATATTTAGGTATAAAGTCGATTTTTTGTATCATACGCATTTAGCAATCGATGCGATATGCTTCGCATCATTAGTTACGATTTTAAGTTATTTAATCCTTTTATTTACTGAAGTCTACAAAAGACTTAAGTCATAACGGCATGCATTTGAAGAGTTCCGTAATCTTATATTTAGGTAAAATCGATTTTGTTGAATACTGCTATTTGAGCAATCGTATCGAAATGCTCAAATCATTAGTTAACATTTTTAAGTTTAATAAACCTTCTTAACGTATTGATAGTTATAATAAACCATGTGCGGCATAACGCAGCATTTGAAGAATTCCGTAATCTATATTTAGGTAATGAAAGTCGATTTTCCTTGTATTACACATTTAGCAATCGATATCGAAATGCTTCAAATCATTAGTTTACATGTCAATGTTTATAATAAATTCTTTAACTAATGAAGTCTATATAAAGCCTTGCAGTATACTGGCAGTAGCATTTAAAGATTCCGTAATCTTATATAAGGTAAAAATCGATTTTCTTTTTTGAACACTATTTAGCTTTCGAATCGATATGCTTCAAATCATTAGTTTAACATGATTTTAGTTAATTAACATCTTAATATTGAAGTATATAAAGTCCTTGGGGCGTAACGCAGTAATTTGGAAGAATTCCGTAATCTTATATTGTAGGTATAAAGTCGATTTTTTTTATATACACATTAGCTAATGCGAGTATCGAAATGCTTCAAATCATTAGTTAACATATTAAGTTAATAACTTTTAAGATTAATGTCTATAAAAGCCATAACGGCATAGCGGCATGCGTTTAGAAGAATTCCGTTAAAATCTTATATTAGGCATAAAATTCGCATTTTTTTTATATACACATTTAGCTCTCGATATCGAAATGCTTCAAATCATTAGTTTAACATATTTAAGCTAATAAACATTCTTCGAAGAACTGAAGTTGGCATAAAATCATGGCGGCATAACGGCAGTGCATTTAAAAGAATTCCATTATCTTATATTTAGGTATAAAGGCGATTTTCTTGTATTACACATTTAGTAATCGATATCGAAATGCTTCAAATCAGTAGCTTAACATATTTAAGTTAATTAACCTTTTTTAACGTATTGAAGTTTATATAAAGCCATAACGGTATAACGGCAGTGCATTTGGAAGAATTCCGTAATCTTATATTTAGGAATAAAGTCGATTTTTTGTATATACACATTTAGCAATCGATATCGAGATGGTTCAACTCATTAGTTTAACATATTTAAGTTAATATACCTTCTTTAATGATCAGAAGTTTGCATATAGCAATGATGGCATAACGGCAGTGCATGTAGAAGAATTCCGTTATCTCATATTTAGGTACAAAGTCGATTTTCTTGTATATACACATTTAGCAATCGATATCGAAATGCTTCAAATCATTAGTTTAACATATTTAAGTTAATAAACCTTCTTTAACGCACTGAAGTATACATAAAGTGTTAACGGCATAACGGCAGTGCATTAAGAAAAATTCCGTTATCTTATATTTAGGTATAAATTCGATTTTCTTGTAAATACATATTTGGCAAGTGATATCGAAATGCTTCAAATCATTAGTTTAACATATTTAAGTTTATTTACTTTCTTTAACGTATTGAAGTTGTTATAAAGCCATAACGGCAGTGCATTTGGAAGAATTCCGTAATCTTATATTTAGGTATAAAGTGGATTTTCTTTTATATACACACTTAGATATCGATATCGAAATGCTTCAAATCATTAGTTTAACATATTAAGTTAATAAACATTTTTTAGCTTACTGAAGTCTACATAAAGCCTTAACGGCATAACGGCAGTGCATTTAGAAGAATTCCGTAATGTTATAATTTTATATTTAGGTATAAATTCGATTTTCTTGTATATACACATTTAGCAATCGATATCGAAATGCTTCAAATCATTAGTTTAACATATTTAAGTTAATTAACCTTCTTTAACGTATTGAAGTTGATAAAGGGCCATGGCGGCATAACGACAGTACATTTGGAAGAATTCCGTAGTCTTATATTTAGGTATAAAGTCGATTTCCTTGTACATATGCATTAAGCTTTCGATATCGAAATGCTTCAAATAACTGGTTTAAAATATTTAAAATAGTAAACCTTCTTTAACGAACTGAAGTTAATATAAAGCCATAACGGCATAACGGCAGTGCATTTAGAAGAATTACGTAATCTTATATTTAGGTATGAATTCGATTTTCTTGTATATACTCATTTAGCAATCGATATCGAAATGCTTCAAATCATTAGTTTAACATATTTAAGTTCTTCTTTAACGAACTGAAGTTAATATAAAGCCATAACGGCATAACGGCAGTGCATTTAGAAGAATTACGCAATCTTATATTTAGGTATGAATTCGATTTTCTTGTATATACTCATTTAGCAATCGATATCGAAATGCTTCAAATCATTAGTTTAACATATTTAAGTTCTTCTTTAACGAACTGAAGTTGACATGAAGCCATGGCGGCATAACGGCAGTGCAGTTAGAAGAATTCCATAATCTTATATTTAGGTATAAAGTCGATTTTCTTGTATATACTCATTTAGCAATTGATACCGAAATGCTTCAAAATATTAGTTTAACATATTTAATTTAATTAACCCTCTTTTTCATACTGAAGTCTACAAAAGCCTTAACGGCATAACGGCAGTGCGTGTAGAAGAATTCCGTTATCTTTTATTTAGGTATAAATTCGATATTGTTGTACATACACATATAGCAATCTATATCGAAATGCTTCATATCATTAGTTTTATATTTTCAAGTTATTTATAATAAACCTTCTTTAACGCACTGAAGTTAACATAAAGCCTTAACGGTATAACTGCAGTGCATTTAAAAGAATTCCGTAATCTAATATTTAGGTACAAAGTCGATTTTATTGTATTTACACATTTAGCAATCGATATCGAAATGCTTCAAATCATAAGTTTAACATATTTAAGTTAATTATTCCCCTCTATCTTACTAAAGTCTACATAAAGCCTTAAGGGCATAAAGGCAGTGCGTTTAGAAGAGTTCCGTTATCCTATATTTAGGCATAATCTCGATTTTCTTGTATATGCACATTTAGCAAGCGAAATCGAAATGTTTCAAATCATTAGTTTAACATATTTAAGTTAATAAAGCTTCTTTAACGCACTGAAGTTAACTTAAAGCCATGGCGGCATAACGGCAGTGCATGTAGAAGAATTCCGTAATCTTATATTCAGGTATAAAGTCGATTTTCTTGTATATACATATTTAGCTATCGATATCGAAATGCTTCAAATCATTAGTTTAACATATTAAGGTAATAAACATTTTTTAGCTTAATGAGGTCTACATAAACCCTTAACGGTATAACGGCAGTGCATTTAGAAGAAATCCGTAATGTTATAATTTTATATTTAGGTATAAAGTCGATTTTGTTGTATTTACACATTTAGCAGTCGATATCGAAATGCTTCAAACCATTAGTTTAACATATTTAAAATAATTAACCTTCTTTAACGTATTGTAGTTGACACAAACCATGGCGGCATAACGACAGTACATTTGGAAGAATTCCGTAATCTTATATTTAGGTATATGTAACGTCGATTTTCTTGTATATACACATTTAGCAATCGATATCGAAATGCTTCAAATCATTAGTTTTACATATTTAAGTTAACATATTTAAGTTAATTAACCTTCTTTATCTTACTGAAGTTTACATAAAGCCATAACGGTATAACGGCAGTGCATTTGGAAGAATTCCGTAATCTTATATTTGGGTAAACAGTCGGTTTTGTTGTATATACACATTTAGCAATCGATATCGAAATGCTTCAAATCATTTGTTTAACATATTTAAGTTAACATATTTAAGTTAATTAACCTTCTTTATCTTACTGAAGTTAACATAAAGCCATAACGGTATAACGGCAGTGCATTTAGAAGAACTCCGTTATCTTATATTTAGGTATAAAGTCGATTATGTTGTATATACACATTTAGCAATCGATATCGAAATGCTTCAAATCGTTATCTTAATGAAGTCTACAAAAGCCTTAATGGCATAACGGTAGTGCATTTAGAAGAATTAATTAATATTATATTTAGGTATAAAGTCGATTTTCTTGTATACACTCATTTAGCAATCGATATCGAAATGCTTCAAATCATTAGTTTTACATATTTAAGTTAACATATTTAAGTTAATTAACCTTCTTTATCTTACTGAAGTTTACATAAAGCCATAACGGTATAACGGCAGTGCATTTGGAAGAATTCCGTAATCTTATATTTGGGTAAAAAGTCGGTTTTGTTGTATATACACATTTAGCAATCGATATCGAAATGCTTCAAATCATTTGTTTAACATATTTAAGTTAACATATTTAAGTTAACATATTTAAGTTAATTAAACTTCTTTATCTTACTGAAGTTAACATAAAGCCATAACGGTATAACGGCAGTGCATTTAGAAGAACTCCGTTATCTTATATTTAGGTATAAAGTCGATTATGTTGTATATACACATTTAGCAATCGATATCGAAATGCTTCAAATCGTTATCTTAATGAAGTCTACAAAAGCCTTAACGGCATAGCGGTAGTGCATTTAGAAGAATTAATTAATATTATATTTAGGTATAAAGTCGATTTTCTTGTATACACTCATTTAGCAATCGATATCGAAATGCTTCAAATCATTAGTTTTACATATTTAAGTTAACATATTTAAGTTAATTAACCTTCTTTATCTTACTGAAGTTTACATAAAGCCATAACGGTATAACGGCAGTGCATTTGGAAGAATTCCGTAATCTTATATTTGGGTAAAAAGTCGGTTTTGTTGTATATACACATTTAGCAATCGATATCGAAATGCTTCAAATCATTTGTTTAACATATTTAAGTTAACATATTTAAGTTAATTAACCTTCTTTATCTTACTGAAGTTAACATAAAGCCATAACGGTATAACGGCAGTGCATTTAGAAGAACTCCGTTATCTTATATTTAGGTATAAAGTCGATTATGTTGTATATACACATTTAGCAATCGATATCGAAATGCTTCAAATCGTTATCTTAATGAAGTCTACAAAAGCCTTAACGGCATAACGGTAGTGCATTTAGAAGAATTAATTAATATTATATTTAGGTATAAAGTCGATTTTCTTTAATATACTCATTTAGCAATCGATATCGAAATACTTCAAATCATTAGTTTAACATCTTCTTCTTTACTGGCGTAGACACCGCTTACGCGATTATAGCCGAGTCAACAACCGCGCGTTAGTCGTTTCTTCTCTTCGCTACGTGGTGCCAATTGGATATTCCAAGCGAGGCCAGGTCCTTCTCCACTTGGTCCTTCCAACGGAGTGGAGGTCTTCCTCTTCCTCTGCTTCCCGCGGCGGGTACTGCGTCGAATACTTGCAGAGCTGGAGTGTTTTCATCCATCCGGACAACATGACCTAGCCAGCGTAGCCGCTGTCTTTTAATGCGCTGAACTATGTCAATGTCGTAGTATATTTCGTACAGCTCATCGTTCCATCGAATGCGATATTCGCCGTGGCCAACGCGCAAAGGACCATAAATATTTCGCAGAACCTTTCTCCCGAAAACTCGCAACGTCGACTCATCCGTTGTTGACATCGTCCAAGCCTCTGCACCATATAGCAGGACGGGAATTATGAGTGACTTATAGAGTTTGGTTTTTGTTTGTCGAGAGAGGACTTTGCTTCTCAATTGCCTACTTAGTCCGAAGTAGTACCTGTTGGCAAGAGTTATCCTGCGTGGATTTCTAGGCTGACATTGTTGGTGGTGTTTACGCTGGTTCCAAGATAGACGAAATTATCTACAACTTCAAAGTTATGACTGTCAACAGTGACGTGAGTGCCAAGTCACGAGTGCGACGACTGTTTGTTTGACGACAGGAGATATTTCGTCTTGTCCTCGTTCACTGCCAGACCCATTTCTTTTGCTTTCTTGTCCAGTCTGGAGAAAGCAGAACTAACAGCGCGGGTGCTGAGGCCGATGATATCAATATCATCGGCATACGCCAGCAGTTGTACACTCTTATAGAAGATGGTACCTTCTCTGTTGAGTTCTGCAGCTCGAATTATTTTCTCCAGAAGCAGGTTGAAAAAGTCGCTCGATAAGGAATCGCCTTGTCTGAAACCTCGTTTGGTATCGAACGGCTCGGAGAGGTCCTTCCCGATTCTGACGGAGCTTTTCGTGTTGCTCAACGTCAGCTTGCACAGCCGTATTAGTTTTGCGGGGATACCAAACTCAGACATCGCGGCATAAAGGCCGCTCCTTTTCGTGCTGTCGAAAGCAGCTTTGAAATCGACGAAGAGGTGGTGTGTGTCGATTCTCCTTTCACGGGTCTTTTCCAAGATTTGGCGCATCGTGAATATCTGGTCGGTTGTTGATTTACCAGGTCCAAAGCCACACTGATAAGGTCCAATCAGTTTGTTGACGGTGGGCTTTAATCTTTCACACAATACGCTCTACAGAACCTTATATGCGATGTTGAGGAGGCTAATCCCACGGTAGTTGGCGCAGATTGTGGGGTCTCCTTTTTTGTGGATTGGGCATAGCACACTTAAATTCCAATCGCTGGGTATACTTTCGTCCGACCATATTTTGCAAAGAAGCTGATGCATGCACCTTATCAGCTCTTCGCCCCTGCCGCTTTGTTGTTTTTCAGGCGGGCAATTGCTATTCGAACTTCTTCATGGTCGGGCAATGGAACGTCTGCTCCATCGTCATCGATTGGGGTATCGGGTTCGCTTTCTCCTGGTGTTGTGCGTTCACTGCCATTCAGCGGGCTGGAGAAGTGTTCCCTCCGTAATTTAAGTATGCTCTGGGCATCGGTGGCTAGATCACCTTGAGGGGTTCTACAAGAGTATGCTCCGGTCTTGAAACCTTCTGTAAGCCGCCGCATCTTTTCGTAGAATTTTCGAAAATTACCCCTGTCGACCAGCTTATCAAGCTCTTCGTATTCACGCATTTCGGCCTCTATCTTTTTCTGTCTACAAATGCGTCTCGCTTCCCTCTTCAACTCTCGGTATCTATCCCATCCCGCACGTGTTGTGGTCGATCGTAACGTTGCGAGGTAGGCAGCCTGTTTTCTCTCCGCTGCTATACGGCACTCCTCGTCGTACCAGCTGTTCTTTTGCACTTTCCGAAAGCCAATGGTTTCAGTTGCAGCTGTACGTAAGGAATTTGAAATGCCGTCCCCCAGTTTCCTTATACCGAGTTGTTGCCGAGTGCTCTCAGAGAGCAGGAGTGCAAGCCGAGTAGAAAAACGTTCCGCTGTCTGTTGTGATTGCAGCTTCTCGACGTCGAACCATCCTTGTGTTTGTTGGCGTGCGTTTTTTGCTGCACAGAGGCGAGTGCGAATTTTGGCTGCAACAATATAGTGGTCCGAGTCGATGTTAGGACCTCGGAGCGCACGCACATCTAAAACACTGGAGAGGTGTCTTCCGTCTATCACAACATGATCGATCTGGTTGGTGGTTTTTCGATCAGGAGACAGCCAGGTAGCTTATGCTGGAATCTAGTACTACAGATAACCATATTTCGGGCCCCGACGAAGTCGATCAGCCTCAGCCCATTTGGGGATGTTTCCTCGTGGAGGCTGAATTTACCGACCGCAGTGCCAAAGATACCTTCTTTGCCCACCCTGGCATTGAAGTCGCCAAGCACGATTTTGACATCGTGGCGGGGGCATCTCTCATAAGTGCGCTCCAAGCACTCATAAAAGGCATCTTTGGTCACATCGTCCTTCTCTTCCGTCGGGGCGGGGGCGCAAATCAGCGATATGTTGAAGAGCCTCGCTTTAATGCGGATTGTGGCTAGACGTTCATTCTCCGGAGTGAATGATAGTACTCGACGACGTAGTCTCTCTCTCACAACAAATCCAACACCAAACTTGCGCTCCTTTATATGGCCACTGTAGTAAATGTCACAAGGACCTACTCGTCTCTGTCCTTGTCCCGTCCATCGCATTTCTTGGACGGCGGTGATGTCAGCCTTTATCTTTACGAGGACATCTACCAGCTGGGCAGGGGCACCTTCCCAATTAAGGGACCGGACATTCCAGGTGCATGCCCTCAAATCATAGTCCTTATTTCGTTTGCCATGGTCGTCATCAAAAGGGGGGGCTCTCATCCGAGGCTGTTTGTGCTTTTTCATTGGGGGAGTTTTTTTTACGTGGCGGGTCCCAAACCCAGCGCACAACCCTATGCAGGGGTGTTTCGCCTTCTCACTTTAGCTCGCCTTCAAACGGATGTTCTTAGGCTGCCCAGAGGATACTTGGTCAAAGACCGGAAGTCGTGAACTGTTTGAGTCATATGTAGAAGAATCGTTTCTGGCCACTCCCAAGTGAATGGCGATCAGAAAACTTTCCTCACTTGCGTGAACTTTTACACATGACCCCATCCTCCTCATTAGTGTAACATATTTATTTAGGGATTTTCTTGTATATACACATTAAGCAATCGATATCGAAATGCATCAAATCATTAGTTTAACATATTTGAGTTAATTAACCCTCTTTATCTTACTGAAGTATACAAAAGCCTTAAGAAGTTAACATAAAGCCATAAAACATAACGACAGTGCATTTAGAAGAATTCCGTAATCTTATATTAAGGTATAAAGTCGATTTTCTTGTATATACACATTTAGCAATCGATATCGAAATGCTTCAAATAATTGGTTTAACATACTTAAGTTAATAAACCTTCTTTAACGAACTGAGGTTGGCATAAAGCCACGGCGGTATAACAGCAGTGCATTTAGAAGAATTCTGTAATATTATATTAAGTATATAGTCGATTTTCTTGTATATACACATTTAGCAATCGATATCGAAATGCTTCAAATCATTAGTTTAACATATTTAAGTTAATTAACCTTCTTTAACGAACGGAAGTTGGCATAAAGCCATGGCGGCATAACGGCAGTGCATTTAGAAGAATTCCGTAATCTTATACTTGGGTAAAAAGTCGATTTTGTTGTATATACACATTTAGCAATCGATATCGAAATGCTTCAAATCATTTGTTTAACATGTTTAAGTTAATTAACCTTCTTAAACGTATTGAAGTTGATATAAAGCCATGGCGGCATAACGACAGTACATTTGGAAGAATTCCGTAATCTTATATTTAGGTATAAAGTCGATTTTCTTGTATATATGCATTAAGAAATCGATTTCGAAATGCTTCAAATAACTGGTTTAACATATTTAAGTTAATGAACCTTCTTTAACGATCTGAAGTTAACATAAAGCCATAACGGCATAACGGCAGTGCATTTAGAAAAACTTCGTTATCTTATATTTAGGTATAAAGTCGATTTTTTGTATATACACATTTAGCAATCGATATCGAAATGCTTCAAATCGTTAGTTTAACATATTAACATATTAAGTTAATAAATATTTTTTATCATACTGAAGCTAACATAAAGCCATGACGGTATAACGGCAGTGCATTTAGAAGAATTCCGTAACGTTATAATTTTATATTTAGGTATAAAGTCGATTTTCTTGTATATACATTTCGCAATCGATATCGAAATGCTTCTGATAACTGGTTTAACATATTTAATTCAATAAACCTTCTTTAGCGAACTGAAGTTGACAAAAAGCCATAACGGCACTGCATTTGTAAGAATTCCGTAGTCTTATATTTAGGCATAAAGTCGATTTTCTTGTATATACACAATTAGCAATCGATATCGAAATGCTTCAAATCATTAGTTTAACATATTTAAGTTAATTAACCTTCTTAAACGAACGGAAGTTGGCATAAAGCCATGGCGGCATAACGGCAGTGCATTTAGAAGAATTCCGTAATCTTATATTTAGGTATAAAGTCGATTTTCTTGTATATACACATTTAGCAATTGATAACGAAATGCTTCAAATCATTAGCTTAACATATTTAAGTTAATTAACCTTCTTTATCTGACTGAAGTTTACATAAAGCCATAAGGGTATAACGCCAGTGCATTTGGAAGAATTCCGTTAACTCATATTTAGGTATAATGTCGATTTTGATGTATATAGTCATTTAGCAATCGATATCGAGATACTTCAAATCATTAGTTTAACATATTTAAGTTAATTAACCTTATTTTCTTACTGAGGTTTACGTAAAGCCATAACGGTATAACGGCAGTGCATTTGGAAGAATTCCGTTACCTTATATTTAGGTATAAAGTCGATTTTGTTGTATATACACATTTAGCAATCGATATCGAGATGGTTCAACTCACTAGTTTAACATATTTAAGTTAAATAAGCCTCTCTTCTTACTGAAATCTACATAAAGCCTTAACGGCATAACGGCAGTGCATTTATAAGAATTCCGTAATCTTATATTTAGGTATAAAGTCGATTTTCTTGTATATACACATTTAGCAATTGATAACGAAATGCTTCAAATCATTAGTTTAACATATTTAAGTTAATTAACCTTCTTTATCTGACTGAAGTTTACGTAAAGCCATAACGGTATAACGCCAGTGCATTTGGAAGAATTCTGTAAACTTATATTTAGGTATAATGTCGATTTTGTTATATATACACATTTAGCAATCGATATCGAGATGCTTCAATTCATTAGTTTAACATATTTAAGTTAATTAACCTTCTTTATCTGACTGAAGTTTACGTAAAGCCATAACGGTATAACGGCATTGCATTTGGAAGAATTTCGTAATCTTATATTTAGGTATAAAGTCAATTTTGTTGTATATACACATTTATCAATCGATATCGAGATGGTTCAACTCATTAGTTTAAATTATCTAACCAATGCTTTATGTTCGACCCACCTCGTTTCAATAAATTAGCCACTAGAGCGTTAGCAAAGTTGAAACAAAAATGTGACTATTGCCAAGCGCCTGGTAGGAGTAAAAGAAAAATTGAAGACTTTCTTGAGCGCTCTTTAAATTATCTAACCAATGCTTTATGTTTGACCGACCTCGTTCAAATAGTTTACCCGCTAGAACGTTATCAAAAGTGAAACAAAAATGTGACTATTGCCAAGCGCCTGGTAGAAGTAGGAGAAAGATTGAAGGCTTTCCTGAGAGCTCTTTAAATTATCTAACCAATGTTTTATGTTTGACCTACTTCGTTCAAATAGTTATAGTTTTTAAGTTATCTAACCAATGCTTTAAGTTCGGCCCACCTCGTTTCAATAGTTTAGCGACTAGAGCGTTAGAAAAGTTGAAACAAAAATGTGACTATTGCCAAACGCCTGGTTAGAGCAGAAGAAAGATTGAAGACTTTCCTGAAAGCTCTTTAAATTATCTAACCAATGCTTTATGTTTGACTCACCTCGTTCAAATAGTTTACCCGCTAGAGCGATATCAAAAGTTGAAACAAAAATGTGACTATTGTCAAGCCCCTGGTAGGGGTAAACTTCTTTAACGAACAGAAATTTACATAAAGCCATAACTGCATAACGGCAGCGCATTTAGAAGAACTCCGTAATCTTATGTTTAGGTATAAAGTCGATTTTCTTGTATATACACATTTAACAATCGATATCGAAATGCCTCAAATCATTAGTTTGACGTATTTTAGTTAATTAACCTTCTTTAACGTATCGAAGGTGATATAACGCCATGGCGGCATAACGGCAGTGCATTTAGAAGAATTCCGTAATCTTATATTTAGGTATAAAGTCGATTTTCTTGTATATACACATTTAGCAATCGATATCGAAATGCTTCAAATCATTAGTTTAACATATTTAAGTTAATTAACCTTCTTTATCTACTGAAGTTAACATAAAGCCATAACGGCATAACGGCAGTGCATTTAGAAGAATTCCGTTATCTATATTTAGGTATAAAGTCGATTTTTTGTATATACACATTTAGCAATCGATATCGAAATGCTTCAAATCATTAGTTTAACATATTTAAGTTAATAAACCTTTTTTAACATACTGAAGTTACATAAAGCCATGACGGTATAACGGCAGTGCATTTGGAAGAATTCCGTAATCTTATATTTAGGTATAAAGTCGATTTTCTTGTATATACACTTTAGCAATCGATATCGAAATGCTTCAATAACTGGTTTAACATATTTAAGTTAATAACCTCTCTTTAACGACTGAAGTTACATAAAGCCATAACGGCATAACGGCAGTGCATTTAGAAGAATTCCGTTGTCTTATATTTAGGTATAAAGTCGATTTTGTTGTATATACACATTTAGCAATCGATATCGAAATGCTTCAAATCATTAGTTTAACATATTTAAGTTAATTAATTTTTTACATACTGAAGTTACATAAAGCCATGACGGCATAACGGCAGTGCATTTAGAAGAATTCCGTAATCTTTTATTTAGGTATAAAGTCGATTTTCTTGTATATACACATTTAGCAATCGATATCGAAATGCTTCAAATCATTAGTTTAACATATTTAAGTTAATTAACCTCTTTACTGACTGAAGTTGACAAAAAGCCATAACGGCATAACGGCAGTGCATTTGGAAGAATTCCGTGTCTTATATTTAGGTATAAAGTCGATTTTGCTTGTATATACAATTAGCAATCGATATCGAAATGCTTCAAATCATTAGTTTAACATATTTAAGTTAATTAACCTTCTTTAACGAACTGAAGTTGGCATAAAGCCATGGCGGCATAACGGCAGTGCATTTGGAAGAATTCCGTAATCTTATATTTAGGTATAAAGTCGATTTTCTTGTATATACACATTTAGCAATCGATATCGAAATGCTTCAAATCATTAGTTTAACATATTTAAGTTAATAACCTTCTTTACTGACTGAAGTTACATAAAGCCATAACGGCATAACGGCAGTGCATTTGGAAGAATTCCGTTAACTATATTTAGGTATAATGTCGATTTTGATGTATATACACATTTAGCAATCGATATCGAGATGCTTCAAATCATTAGTTTAACATATTTAAGTTAATTAACCTTATTTTCTTACTGAAGTTTACGTAAAGCCATGGCGGCATAACGGGAGTGCATTTAGAAGAATTCCGTAATCTTTTATTTAGGTATAAAGTCGATTTTCTTGTATATACACATTTAGCAATCGATAACGAAATGCTTCAAATCATTAGTTTAACACATTTAAGTTAATTAAGCCTCTCTGTCTTACTGAAATCTACATAAAGCCTTAACGGCATAACGGCAGTGCATTTATAAGAATTCCGTTGTCTTATATTTAGGTATAATGTCGATTTTGTTGTATATAAGTTAGCACCCCATACATTCAAAAGTATCATATGATGCATTAAAATCATATGATACAAAGTAAAATAATATGACACCACTAAATCGCTGAGACTGCGACACGTGTAGTGGCAACCTGTGGGAAGCGCAACGTCAGCGATGTGCCAACCTGTGGGAAGCGCAGCGTCAGCAAACTCCGTACCCGTTGCAGCGGCAAACATAGGTCTAGCGTTAAGTATAATAAATTGTAAACTTTAGTTCTTAAATAGAATTCAATAAAGGAGCATAGCTCCAAGAAAACATTTTTTTTATAAAAACGAACAAAACGTTTTTTAACTGGCGCCCGAGCAGGTACCAGCGCGCGAAAGTGGTTATTGTCTGAAAATCAAAAAGTAAGACAACGCGAGTTTCGAACGGTGTAGGTTGTGAAAAAAAAAAAAGAAAAAAAAGCCTGAAAAAAATAAAAAGTAAGGCTCCGTTAAAAGTGAAAATAAAAAAACCAAATAATACTGTGCTAACGAGCGGCTACTACGCCCAACGGGGGATTTTAAAAAAGCGTCGAGGGACCCAAGTACCAGAAGGAAACAGGACAACGCCGGAACGCAGAAGAATACCCCATGAGAAGCTGGATACCTTTAATGTAAGCTTATAAAAAATACTAAGATTATTATAAAAAATGTTGTCACTGTAAAGAGTACAGAATTTAACTATTAAATTGTTCAACCCAAATAGAGAGAGATTCAAAAATAAAAAAAAGAGAGGTCTTAAACTTAAAGAAAATAGATTTAATTTAAAGGAATTTAATTACTCGAAGAAAAAAAAAGAGGGGGAAAAACAGTCCTCAATTAAATTAAGCTTTTACAAAAAATCTAAAATTGTTAAGGAAAGTACTAGTGCAAAGAAAGGAAATTTAATTATAATTTAATTGTTCGATATAGAAATAAAAAGATTACAATGCCAGACACAGCCGAAGAATTAATTGAGCAGCTAAATCAAATGAGGCTAGATTATGGGCAAACCACCCATCCTCCAAATCCTTCCACCTATCCTCTAAACCCTTCCACCCCTAACCCAACTCTTATAACAACAATAGTTCGAGAAGTACTCGAACGAATGAGTACGCAAACCGTAACAGACTTTACAGAACCCGACCATAGCGTGACACTAAACGCGAACAACATAAGTGAACTAGATAAGATTCCGGACATGGTGAAATGCCTTAGGGAATTCTCAGGACGACCAGGAGAATTTAACTCCTGGAGGAAGAGCGTAGACAGGATTTTTAAAGCCTACGAGGGAGTCAAGAATACCCCTAAATATTTTGCGATACTTCATACGATCAGGCATAAAGTAATTGGTGATGCCGACACCGCATTAGAATCATATAATACTCCACTCGATTGGAGCCAAATTAGAAAATGCCTTATGATGCATTATTCAGATAAAAGGGACATAGGTACCCTAGAATATCAGATGACCACTCTGGTCCAACGCTATGACGACATTCCGACCTTCTACCAAAAGGTCTACCAACACCTTTCACTGATATTGGACAAAATTTCATGTCTCGAACTAAGCATACGGGCTATGACTAACTCCTATAGGGACAAAGCTCTGGACACATTTATCAGAGGGCTAAACGGTGATTTACCTCGTCTTCTCAGCATGAGAGAACCGACAACCTTGCCACAAGCATTGCATTTATGCCAAAAACTTGACAACATGACATATAGAATAAACCACGCGAACAATACACACAAACCCAATATTCAACCACCACCACGACCTCCCCGAAATAACAATTTTAATAATTCCAATAACAACTTTAATAATTTCAATAACAGCAGACCTTTTTACCCGGAATTAACGTATTCCCATTCCCCCAGACGAAACTTCGACCAACAGGCATTCGGTCGTCCATCAAATCGATATCCCCAACACTCTCCCAACTATATGCGAAATAACCAAGGATTCATGCCGAGGTTTAACAATTACCCGAACAACCCCCATATTACCAGAGAAAATACCTCCTTCAATAACAGACCGAATTTACCACCTAAACCACCGACCCCAATGGAAGTAGACCAATCAATACGATCAAGACAAATTAATTATCAGAATAGGCCTAATACATTCCAGGACAACCGAAACGTCCGATTTCCGCACAACTGACTCACCCTCCAAGCAAAATGCAAAGAAATTTTTTTACTAACGCAGTAGAACTAGACCCCAACGGGATATACGATGACAATTCTTACGATAGCAATTACGACAATGCAGGAAAAAATGAGCCTGATACTATTAATTTTTTAGATTACTGCCTTATTACGAATTTAGAACAAGGCGCGGAGACACAATAGATTTTCTTATCGATACCGGATCCAATAAGAATTACATCCAATCCACTAGAATTAGGAACCCAATTCTGAATGAAAAGCCCTTTATAGTAAAATCAGTTGCCGGAACAATTGAAATTACTCACCATACCTTCGTCGACATTTTCGGACCAACAGTAGGGAAAATAAAATTTTTTATATTACCGACTCTAGGGTCGTTCCACGGCATAATAGGCAACGACACTCTTAAACAATTAAAAGCAGTTATTCATACCGACAAAAATTTGCTGACAATTTGTCAAAGTATAAATATACCGTTAAAGCAACGAATATCTCACGAGGTGAATAATGTGGCAATCAATACTCCACATCTCTCATTACAACAACAACACAAAATTAATAATATTATCGATAAATGTCCAAACCTTTTTTCGGATCCTGATGAAAAACTTACCTACACCACCCTCGTTAAAGGTGAAATTCGGACAACAACCGAAACCCCCGTCTATTCCAAGCCATACCCATATCCCATGGCATTAAAATACGAAATCGAACGACAAATTGAAGAACTCTTAGATAACGGAATAATAAGGAGATCGAAATCTCCATATAACTCCCCAATTTGGATAGTTAGGAAAAAATCAGATGCCTCTGGCGAAAAAAAGTTTCGAATGGTCGTAGATTATCGTAAACTCAATTCAGTTACGACCCCCGATAAATACCCCATACCAGAAATAAACGAAGTCCTTGCAAATCTGGGAAACAATAAACTATTTACGGTTATTGACTTAAAAAGTGGGTTCCATCAGATTCCACTTCGCGAGTCAGACATCGAAAAAACAGCATTTTCCGTAAACAACGGAAAATATGAATTCCTCCGCTTACCTTTCGGTTTAAAAAATGCTCCAGCCACATTCCAAAGAGCACTAGACGATATCCTTCGTGAACATATAGGAGTAAGGTGCTATGTTTACATCGATGATGTAATAATATTTGGCAAAAACGAAGAAGAACATTTTAAAAACATAGAATTAGTATTTCAAACCCTAGAAAATGCTAACATGAAAATCCAATTAGATAAATGTACATTTGCTAAAGAAGAGGTAGAATTTTTAGGATACGTAATCAGTTCAAATGGGATAAAAACCAACCCTGAAAAAGTAGAAGCAGTAGCCAAATTTCCAGTTCCACAAACTCTCAAAGAATTAAGGTCCTTCCTAGGTATGTCAGGTTATTACCGACGATTTATCCAGGATTACGCAAAAATAGCTAAACCATTAAAAACACTGCTAAGAGGAGAAGCCGGTCATGTCTCCAAACGGAATTCGAAAAAAATAGAAATAGAATTAGACAGCGAGGCCTTGGAAGCATTTAATAAAATAAAAAATACTTTAGTATCCAAGGATATAGTTTTAGCGCATCCAAATTTCGATAAAGATTTTGAACTAACGACCGACGCCTCAGATTTCGCATTAGGTGCCGTCCTATCGCAAGACGGTAGACCAATAACTTACATATCGAGAACTTTAAGTAAAGCCGAAGAACATTATGCCACCAATGAGAAAGAAATGCTTGGTATAATATGGTCACTAAATTCACTTAGAAATTACCTCTACGGTTCAAAAAAAGTTAAAATTATCACCGATCATCAACCTCTTACCTATGCCTTAAGCCCTAAGAATACTAATAGTAAAATGAAGCGATGGAAAGCCATTTTAGAAGAATATAACTATGAACTAACTTACAAACCTGGTAAAACAAATGTAGTTGCAGACGCCCTTTCAAGGATACCATTACAAATAAATTCACTCACACCTACGATTCATAGCGACGAAAGCTCAAGCCATAATTTAATCCCTTGTACAGAAGTTCCAATCAATGTTTTCAGAAATCAAATCTTTTTCAGAACTGACAAAATATCTTCATATCAATTTAAAATAATTTTTCCAACAGTGCATAGACATATAATTACAGAGCCAGAATACAACGAACAGTCATTGATTTCATACATGAAACGATACCTTAACCCATCCGTTATAAATGGAATTCATACTGAAGAAAGGATAATGGGTATGATACAAAATATCTATCCTATTCATTTTAGTAGCATTAAAAGCCGATATACCCAAAAACTAGTTGAAGATATTAGTGACGAATAAGAGCAGGAGAACGTCATTTTAAAAGAACATTTAAGAGCACATAGGAATGCCACAGAAAACAAAACACAAATTCTCGAAACAAAATATTTTCCCGGTATGTTAAATAAAATAAAACGAATAATAGCCAACTGCACCGTTTGTAAAGAAAATAAGTACGAGAGACATCCCAATCAACCGAAAATTGCAAAAACTCCATTACCAACATATCCAAGGGCACACAGTTCATATCGATATATTCTTAACGGAAGGAAAAATAGTAATGACAGGTTTAGACAAATTTACAAAATACGCAGTAACAAAAAACCTAAGTAGCAGAGCAATAGAAGACGTCAGGAAACCTCTGAGAGATATTATATTTTACTTCGGAGTACCAAAATCAATAGTTATCGACAATGAGCCATCCTTAAATTCAGCATCTTTAAAATTTATGATGAAAGACGAGATAGGAATAGAAGTTTACACCACTCCTCCATACAAAAGCCAAGCTAACGGACAAGTGGAAAGGTTCCACTCTACATTAATCGAAATAATGCGCTGCATAAAAGAAAACGGTGGGCACAGAAATTTTGAAGAACTTTTAGAAAGAGCAGTATCCGAGTATAATCATTCAGTTCATTCCACTACACTTAAAAGACCAGTTGACCTATTTTTTCATAGGAATGTTACATTTACCCCCGAAGACATAGAAAGAACTAGACAAAGCAACTTAGAAAAATTAGCTGAGAAACAAAGAAAGGATATCGAATACCATAACAAAAATAAGAAGGAAATAAAATCATATCTACCAGGACAAATAATATTTGTTAAGAAAAATAGGAGATTAGGAACTAAGTTAAGTAAACCCTACAGTAAGGAAATAGTTAAGGAAGATAGAAATAGTACC
Source organism: Bactrocera correcta (assembly GCA_027475135.1). Lineage (NCBI taxonomy): Eukaryota > Metazoa > Arthropoda > Insecta > Diptera > Tephritidae > Bactrocera > Bactrocera correcta. The sequence goes on along the minus strand of CM050327.1, from coordinate 7,920,478 downwards.
GTGTTAACCGAAAAAGGACAAATAATTTACAAGAGTAGAATACGTAACTAAATATGTACTGACATTTTTTTCCAGAATATTACTACCGCTATGCCTGGCGGAAGTACAAATCCTCGACTACTCAAACTCCCAATTAGTAACAATAGAAAAGGGAACGGCTAGACTACAAACAGGAACATTTAGGATAATACACGAAATTGACATAGAAAAATATACGGACACACTAGACCACATAGAAGCGACTATTAAAACTGAAACTATCCGCAAAAACCCTAACTACCCCTTCATATCCCATATAATAACACAGATAAGAGCCCAACTTAACAATTTAAAAGTAGAGCAAAAAATAAAAAGATCATTAAATTTTCTGGGTAGCGCATGGAAATGGATTGCAGGAAGTCCAGACCATGAAGACTACGAAATAATTTCAAGTAAGATAAATAATGTTTTGCAAAATAATAATAATCAGGTATTAATTAACAAACTTACAATAGGCAAAATTAGCGAGATAACAAATATTACAAATAATATAATTAAAACCATGCAAAAAGAAAATAGTTTAGAAATTGAAGCATTTTTACAGCTAAAATACAAATTAGAAATAATTAAGGAAGAAATTTTAAATATTGCATACGCAATACATTGGGCAAAAGCCAATATAATAAATTCTTTTATCTTATCAAATGAAGAAATAAATATTTTGAAAGAAGTAATAGACAATGACAATATTCCATATGTTAATTTAGACGAAGCACTCGAATTTTCCGAAATAAAAATTGCAACTAATGGCAAAATTATAATTTATATTGTTAGCCTCCCAACAGTAGATAACCAAAATTGTAAAACCTTAGATATTAGAGCAGTAAAAAATAACGGGAGAATCAAAAAAATCAATTTCAATACAATTTTAAACTGTGAAGAGGGAATTTATGGAATAGAAAAATATTGTAAAAAATACAATTCCCTACAAATATGCTTAAGCAATAATGTAACAGATTTAAGTAATGATACTTGTATAAATAACCTTTTAAAAAGTCGTTTGCCAAACTGCACGGAGGTCAACAACCAACATATTCCAACCATAGAGGAAATGGGACCAGGAATAATATTTCTAAATAAATACAACGGAGAAATTTCAGTAAACAACGAACCTACATTTTTAAACGGAACCTTCATAATTTTGTATACCAACGTAACAATTGTTATCAAGGGAAAAAAGTTCTATAACGAAGAAAGAACTGCAAGTAAACCACTACCAGCCATCTTTCAACCGTCATCCGCACCACTCAATATAGAAGAATTCCTCTCGCTGGAGATGCTGAAACAGCTTAACTTCAACAATACAAAAGAAGTAAGTCTGTTAGAAGCAGCAAACAGAGTAAAACACGGAACCAGCATCACGGTAATCATCCTTTTAATATTCATCGCCCTAATTTTCGGGAAGAAACTTCTGATCAAACAAAAAGAAGATGAACCCAACAAACTCTCACAACCGGCAATAGAAGGACTTAACCAAATTTTTAATACACCTAAAGATTCAAACGAGGGCGTTTCAATTTCAAGGGGGGACTAGTTAGCACCCCATACATTCAAAAGTATCATATGATGCATTAAAATCATATGATGCAAAGTAAAATAATATGACACCACTAAATCGCTGAGACTGCGACACGTGTAGTGGCAACCTGTGGGAAGCGCAACGTCAGCGAAGTGCCAACCTGTGGGAAGCGCAGCGTCAGCAAACTCCGTACGCGTTGCAGCGGCAAACATAGGTCTAGCGTTAAGTATTATTAATTTGTAAATTTTAGTTCTTAAATAGAATTCAATAAAGGAGCATAGCTCCAAGAAAACATTTTTTTTATAAAAACGAACAAAAAGTTTTTTAACTTATACACATGTAGCAATCGATATCGAGATGCTTCAAATCATTAGGTTAATATATTTAAGTTAATTAACCTTCTTTATCTGACTGAAGTTTACGTAAAGCCATAACGGTATAACGCCAGTGCATTTGGAAGAATTCTGTAAACTTATATTTAGGTATAATGTCGATTTTGTTATATATACACATTTAGCAATCGATATCGAGATGCTTCAATTCATTAGTTTAACATATTTAAGTTAATTAACCTTCTTTATCTGACCGAAGTTTACGTAAAGCCATAACGGTATAACGGCATTGCATTTGGAAGAATTTCGTAATCTTATATTTAGGTATAAAGTCAATTTTGTTGTATATACACATTTATCAATCGATATCGAGATGGTTCAACTCATTAGTTTAAATTATCTAACCAATGCTTTATGTTCAACCCACCTCGTTTCAATAAATTAGCCACTAGAGCGTTAGCAAAGTTGAAACAAAAATGTGACTATTTCCAAGCGCCTGGTAGGCGTAAAGGAAAAATTGAAGACTTTCCTGAGAGCTCTTTAAATTATCTAACCAATGCTTTATGTTTGACCGATCTCGTTCAAATAGTTTACCCGCTAGAACGTTATCAAAAGTGAAACAAAAATGTGACTATTGCCAAGCGCCTGGTAGGAGTAGGAGGAAGATTGAAGGCTTTCCTGAGAGCTCTTTAAATTATCTAACCAATGTTTTATGTTTGACCCACTTCGTTCAAATAGTTTTAGTTATTAAGTTATCTAACAAATGCTTTAAGTTCGTCCCACCTCGTTTCAATAGTTTAGCCACTAGAGCGTTAGAAAAGTTGAAACAAAAATGTGACTATTGCCAAAAGCCTGGTTAGAGCAAAAGAAAGATTGAAGACTTTCCTGAAAGCTCTTTAAATTATCTAACCAATGCTTTATGTTTGACTCACCTCGTTCAAATAGTTTACCCGCTAGAGCGTTATCAAAAGTTGAAACAAAAATGTGACTATTGCCAAGCCCCTGGTAAAGGTAAACTTCTTTAACGAACAGAAATTTACATAAAGCCATAACTGCATAACGGCAGTGCATTTAGAAGAACTCCGTAATCTTATGTTTAGGTATAAAGTCGATTTTCTTGTATATACACATTTAGCAATCGATATCGAAATGCCTCAAATCATTAGTTTAACATATTTTAGTTAATTAGCCTTCTTTAACGTATCGAAGGTGATATAACGCCATGGCGGCATAACGGCAGTGCATGTAGAAGAATTCCGTAATCTTATATTTAGGTATAAATTCGATTTTCGTGTATATACACATTTAGCAATCGATATCGAAATGCTTCAAATCATTAGTTTAACTTATTTAAGTTAATTAACCCTCTTTATCTTACTGAAGTTAACAAAAAGCCATAACGACATAACGGCAGTGCATTTAGAAGAATTCCGTTATCATATATTCAGGTATAAAGTCGATTTTCTTGTATATACACATTTAGCAATCGATATCGAAATGATTCAAATCATTAGTTTAACATGTTTAAGTTAATTAACCTTCTTTAACGTATTGAAGGTGATAAAAAGCCATGGCAGCATAACGACAGTACATTTGGGAGAACTCCGTAATCTTATATTTAGGTATGAAGAAGATTTTCTTGTATATATGCATTTAGCAATCGATTTCGAAATGCTTCAAATAACTGGTTTAACATATTTAAGTTAATAAACCTTCTTTAACGAACAGAAGTTAACGTAAAGCTACAACGGCATAACGGCAGTGCATTTAGAAGAATTCCGTAATCTTATATTTAAGTATAAAGGCGATTTTCTTGTATATACACATTTAGCAATTGATATCGAAATGCTTCAAATCATTAGTTTAACATATTTAAGTTATTTAACCATCTTAATCTTACTGAGGTCTACAAAAGCCTTAACGGCATAATGGCAGTGCATTTAGAAGAATTACGTAATCTTATATTTAGGTTTAAAGTAGATTTCCTTGTATATACTCATTTAGCAATCGATATCGAAATGCTTCAAATCAGTAGTTTAACATATTTAAGTGAATAAAGCTTCTTTAACGCACTGAAGTTAACATTAAGCCATGGCGGCATAACGGCAGTGCATGTAGAAGAATTCCATAATCTTATATTTAGGTATAAATTCGATTTTCGTGTATATACACATTTAGCAATTGATATCGAAATGCTTCAAATCATTAGTTTAACATATTTAAGTTATTTAACCATCTTAATCTTACTGAGGTCTACAAAAGCCTTAACGGCATAATGGCAGTGCATTTAGAAGAATTACGTAATCTTATATTTAGGTTTAAAATAGATTTCCTTGTATATACTCATTTAGCAATCGATATCGAAATGCTTCCAATCATTAGTTTAATATATTTTAGTTAATTAACCTTCTTTAACAAACTGAAGTTGGCATAAAGCCCTGGCGGCATAACGATAGTGCATTTAGGAGAATTCCGTAATCTTACATTTATGTGTAAAGTCGATTTTCTTGTATTTACATATTTAGCAATCGATATCGAAATGCTTCAAATCATTAGTTTAACATATTTAAGTTAATTAACCATCTTAATCTTACTGAAGTCTACAAAAGCCATGGCGGCATAACGGCAGTGCATTCAGAGAAATTCCGTTATCATATATTTAGGTATAAAGTCGATTTTCTTGTATATAAGCATTAAGCAATCGATATCGAAATGCTTCAAATCATTAGTTTAACATATTTACGTTAATTAACCTTCTTTGACGAACTGAAGTTAACATAAAGCTATAACGGCATAACGGCAGTGCATTTAGAAGAATTCCGTAAGCTTATATTTAGGTATAAAGTCGATTTTGTTGTATATACGCATTTAGCAATCGATATCGAAATGCTTCAAATTATTAGTTTAACATATTTAAGTTAATTAACCTTCTTTAACGTTTTGAAGGTGATAAAAAGCCATGGCAGCATAACGACAGTACATTTGGAAGAATTCCGTAACCTTATGTTTAGGTATAAAAAGATTTTCTTGTATATATGCATTTAGCAATCGATTTCGAAAATCTTCAAATCATTAGTTTAACATATTTAAGTTAATTAACCTTCTTTGACGAACTGAAGTTAACATAAAGTTATAACGGCATAACGGCAGTGCATTTAGAAGAATTCCGTAAGCTTATATTTAGGTATAAAGTCGATTTTGTTGTATATACGCATTAAGCAATCGATATCGAAATGCTTCAAATCATTAGTTTAACATATTTAAGTTAATTAACCTTCTTTAACGTATTGAAGGTGATATAAAGCCATGGCGGCATAACGACAGTACATTCGGAAGAACTCTGTAATCTTATATTTAGGTATGAAGAAGATTTTCTTGTATATATGCATTTAGCAATCGATTTCGAAATGCTTTAAATAACTGGTTTAACATATTTAAGTTAATAAACCTTCTTTAACGAACAGAAGTTAACGTAAAGCTACAACGGCATAACGGCAGTGCATTTAGAAGAATTACGTAATCTCATATTTAGGTATAAAGTCGATTTTCTTATATATACACATTTAGCAATCGATATCGAAATGTTTCAAATCAATTGTTTAACATGTTTAAGTTAATAAACCTTCTTTAACGAACTGAAGTTGGCATAAAGCCATGGCTGCAAAACGCAGTGCATTTAGAAGAATTCCGTAATCTTATATTTAGGTATAAAGTCGATTTTGTTGTATATACACATTTAGCAATCGATATCGAAATGCTTCAAATCATTAGTTTAACACATTTTAGTTAATTCACCTTCTTTAACAAACTGAAGTTGGCATAAAGCCCTGGCGGCATAACGATAGTGCATTTAGGAGAAGTCCGTAATCTTACATTTAGGTGTAAAGTCGATTTTCTTGTATTTACATATTTAGCAATCGATATCGAAATGCTTCAAATCATTAGTTTAATATATTTAAGTTAATTAACCTTCTATAACTTATTGAAGTTGACATAAAGCCATGGCGGCATAACGGCAGTACATTTAGAAGAATGCCGTAATCTTATATTTAGGTATAAAGTCGATTTTCTTAAATTTACATAATAAGCAATCGATATCGAAATGCTTCAAATCATTAGTTTTACATATTTAAGTTAATAAACGTTTTTTACCTTACTGAAGTCTACATAAAGCCATGGCGGTATAACGGCAGTGCATTTAGAAGAATCCCGTAAGCTTATATTTAGGTATAAAGTCGATTTTCTTGTATCTACACATTAAGCAATCGATATCGAAAATCTTCAAATCATTAGTTTAACATATTTAAGCTAATTAACCCTCTTTAGCTTACTGAAGTCTACAAAAGCCATGGCGGCATTACGGCAGTGCATTCAGAGAAATTCCTTTAACATATATTTAGGTATAAAGAAGATTTTCTTGTATATATGCATTAAGCAATCGATATCGAAATGCTTCAAATCACTAGTTTAACATATTTAAGTTAATTAACCTTCTTTGACGAACTGAAGTTAACATAAAGCTATAACGGCATAACGGCAGTGCATTTAGAAGAATTCCGTAAGCTTATATTTAGGTATAAAGTCGATTTTGTTGTATATACGCATTTAGCAATCGATATCGAAATGCTTCAAATCATTAGTTTAACATATTTAAGTTAATTAACCTTCTTTAACATATTGAAGGTGATAAAAAGCCATGGCAGCATAACGACAGTACATTTGGAAGAATTCCGTAACCTTATATTTAGGTATAAAAAAGATTTTCTTGTATATATGCATTTAGCAATCGATTTCGAAAATCTTCAAATCATTAGTTTAAGATATTTAAGCTAATTAACCCTCTTTATCTTACTGAAGTCTACAAAAGCCATGGCGGCATAACGGCAGTGCATTCAGAGAAATTCCGTTATCATATATTTAGGTATAAAGTCGATTTTCTTGTATATATGCATTAAGCAATCGATATCGAAATGCTTCAAATCATTAGTTTAACATATTTAAGTTAATTAACCTTCTTTGACGAACTGAAGTTAACATAAAGCTATAATGGCATAACGGCAGTGCATTTAGAAGAATTCCGTAAGCTTATATTTAGGTATAAAGTCGATTTTGTTGTATATACGCATTTAGCAATCGATACCGAAATGCTTCAAATCATTAGTTTAACATATTTAAGTTAATTAACCTTCTTTAACGTATTGAAGGTGGTGAAAAGCCTTGGCGGCATAACGACAGTACATTTGGAAGAATTCCGTAATCTTATATTTAGGTATAAAAAAGATTTTCTTGTATATATGCATTTAGCAATCGATATCAAAATGCTTCAAATCATTAGTTCAACATATTTAAGTTAATTAACCTTCTTTAACGCACTGAAGTTTACATAAAGCCATGGCGGCATAACGGCAGTGCATTTAGAAGAATTCCGTAAGCTTATATTTAGGTATAAAGCCGATTTTGTTGTATATACACATTTAGCAATAGATATCGAAATGCTTCCAATCATTAGTGTAACATATTTAAGTTAATTAACCTTCTTTATCTTACTGAAGGTAACATGAAGCCATAACGGCATAACGGCAGTGCATTTAGAAGAATTGCGTTTTCATATATTTAGATATAAAGTCGATTTTCTTGTATATACACATTTAGCAATCGATATCGAAATGATTCAAATCATTAGTTTAACATATTTAAGTTAATAAAGCTTCTTTAACGAACTGAAGTTGGCATAAAGCCCTGGCGGCATAACGGCAGTACATTTTGAAGAATGCCGTAATCTTATATTTAGGTATAAAGTCGATTTTCTTAAATTTACATAATAAGCAATCGATATCGAAATGCTTCAAATCATTAGTTTAACATATTTAAGTTAATAAACCTTCTTTAACTAACTGAAGTTAACATAAAGCCATAACGGTATAACGTCAGTGCATTTGGAAGAATTCCGTAAACTTATATTTAGGTCAGTCATCGACTAACTCTCTTGCAGATTAGACGTTTGTTTTTGCGCGTACGGAGTTTTTTGATTTCTTTCTTTCTCAGCTCAGCCTATCCGCTTTTTCTCTTTTTTTCTATTTCTGTGTATACGCATACTTTTGTTTACGTGAACTTTAAAAACACGTGCACCATGGCCCCGGGGCCACCAAACATTAACGCAAATCGATTTGCGTTATTAGATACTGGACCAAAAAGAAAGAAAAACAAAAGTGATTCAAGTGCTCTTCAAACCGATTTTCTCTTTCTGCCTGAAACTAAAGTGAATTATCCAAAATTTGTCGTGATTGAATCAACTGATCCCTCCAAGCCTATTTCATCTTACTCGTGCTTTGCAATTCATCGTGGTATCAAACAAATTAGTAGTGAGGTTCACTCCATTTCTACTCTTCGTGATGGAAAACTACTTATCCTTGTGTGTGCTCTATCTCAGCCAAGCTACACGAATCGCTAAACTACGTGAAAGGAACAGTGTTTGCCCCATTTCTTAACAATGTAGCTGAAGAAGAAATTGTTAAGGAATTAAGCTCCCAAGGAGTTGTAGCAGCATACAAGTTTAAAAAAACTTTCGACGGTAACCTTCACCCCTCCGGAGTAGTGTTACTCACATTTAATCTTTACCATCTTCCCAGTAAGATCGACATTGCGTGGTGCAAAGTTTTGGTTCGCGAATATATACCACTCCCCATGCGCTGCAAATCTTGCCAGCTCCTTGGGCATACGAAAAACAATTGTAAACGGTCACCTCTTTGTGCAAATTGTTCCCTACCTCCCCATTCCCCATCTGACTGTGAACGCACTTTCTGTGCTAACTGCGCACAGCCACATCCCTCCTCTTCCAAAGAATGTCCAAAATTTCTACAAGCCAAAGAGATAATAAAAATAAAAACGATAGACAAATGATCAATGGGAGAAGCTATAAAAAAGCACAAACAACAACTAAATATAACAAATTCACCCAGTTACTCCTACGCCGGCATTGCATCGAGCGCAAATACTAGCAAAACAAATATAATAATGACAGCAGCTACAACAAACAATAAAAGCTCTCCCACTTACTCACAGAGCATTAAAAACTCAAATAGTGTCAACAACAAAAACTACGAAGAAGCAACCATAGATACGAGTATTGAAAATTCCAATTCCTCTTCCAACCAAACTGCCCCCATTGAACAAATTAATTATTCTGACTCCCATATAGTTTAATCAAACAAGACAGCAAAAGCAAACGACAATATTCCCACAACACAAAATACTAACAAACACAACTTAACTTTTAACTCTCCGACTTCCGAATTCCAACGTAATCTCACTGATCGTATCGAGACAGACACTAACTACAATAGCAATCATTTCTCTTCATCCAATTCACATTCCTTTTCCCCACAATTCCAGTCACTCTTCCAACCTCTCCCTTCACTCTCCCAAGTATTAGCTGCTACTATAAACCAGAATACGTCTGATAACGAAATGGAATAAAAAGAAAAACAACAACTAATAAACACTAATAGATACATATTTGCCTCTCCTTTTACTTTGATTTAAGTTTTATGACGTTAAAAATTCTCCAGTGGAATATAAACGGGTATTCCAACAACTATCACGAGCTGCAATTGCTTATCAAAGAGAAAAGCCCAGACGTAATATGTATGCAAGAGACACATATCCCACTAACACCAATATCCAATCCCTTTTATCCCAAACAGTACTTAGGCTATTTCTCTAACTTAAATAACATCCAAACTAACAAACAAGGTGTTGGTATCCTAATAAAAAGATACATTCCACATGAAGTTATAAATATAACTTCATCTCTATCAACCATAGCACTAAAATTAAATCTGAACTTGCCATTTGGTATAGCAAGTACATACATCCACCCCCAGCAAGTTTTCAGTGAAACCGACTTAAGAAACTTATTTCAGCAATTACCCACCCCCATTTTGTGGACTGGCGACTTTAATGCCTGGAACCATCTGTGGGGCTCACGAAAATCTAATGCCAGAGGATCAATAATTGAAAATTTCATATTAAATCATCACTTGGTGTTATTAAATAATGGATCCCCTACTCATTTTTCAACCCATTCAACATTAACTCACGTCGACTTGTCTTTAGCTTCCCCTCAACTTTCTCCCAGAATTAAATGGGATATTTCCACTGATCTGAAAGGCAGCGACCATTTCCCCATCTCTATCACTGTTCAAACCAACCTCCACCCTATCAAATATAACCACCGCCCCATATTCAAAACAGACTTCGCTAAGTGGGATGTATTTCAAGCAGAGATCACAAAAAATATAAAAAGCTCGCCAATCGACAATATCAATTAAGAAAGTGCCTCTATTACCAAAATCATACGCTCTGCAGCCAACAAATCGATACCCCAATCTAAAAAGAAGCTTGCTAAGGACTTTCCAATTTGGTGGAACGCCGATCTTAAATATCTTCGTGACCAGAAAAATAAGTATTGGAAGGTTTTCAAAAATTCTATGTCCGACACTAACCTTATCAACTACAAAAAGTCTAACGCGTGTTTTAAAAGAGCTGTTAAGGCTGCTAAGAGGAGAAGTTTCGAAGCTTTTACCTCACAAATTAATCCTTCTTCAACCCCAAAAAGGATTTGGTCTGACATAAAACGTATAACTGGCATTCCCCACACTCCTGTCACAGCTATTCAAACAAATAATAAAGTCCTGACCAACTCTGAAGAAATCGCTGATACATTCGCTCAACTTTGGGCTCGCTACTCCAACGATGACAACTTTTGCGAGGAATATGTCACGGAAAAGCAACACTGGCTTTCCATGGTGTACGCCCCACAAGGTCTGTCTGTGTCTGCGACTTGCGTAGAAAATAAAATCACACTCTGTGAATTGATATCAGCACTTCAACACGCAAAAGGCAAAACACCGGGTATCGATCGTATATCGTACCCCATGCTCTCAAATCTGCCCCAAATAGCCAAACAAAGACTACTTTCACTATATAATAGCATTTTTGAAAAAGGTTCATACCCACACCCTTGGCGAATAGCGACGGTCATACCCATTATTAAACCAAATAAGCCTGCCGACTTGCCTTCTTCATACAGACCAATTTCTTTGCTATCTTGCCTCAGCAAAATTTTCGAAAAAATCATTGCAAAAAGATTAATCTGGTTCGTTACAAAAAATAAGCACATCAAGCAAAATCAAACCGCATTTAGAAACAAGCGCAGTACTATTGACTCACTTATCCAGCTACAGCATTTTGTTTCTAACACTGTTTCAACCAAAAACCATGCCACAATCTTGTCCACCGATTTCGAAAAAGCGTTCGATCGCGTAGGACTTCACGCAGTGCTGAGCCAACTCGCAGCCTGGAAGGTTGGTCCTAAAGCTTTTATGATAGTAAAGGCCTTCATGACACATCGTCAGTTTCGAGTTCGAGTCAATAATATATTTTCCAATGTAAATTCCCTTAAAAATGGTATACCACAAGGCTCCCCGCTCTCTGTAATTTTATTTATTATTGCTTTTGATAAACTTACCGACATTTGTTTAAATATTAAGAACATTAAGCTAACTTTGTACGCGGATGACGCTATTATTTATACTAATTTAAAAGACCCACTGAAAATTAACGAAGCTTTTCAAAAAATACTTTTAGAATTTAAAAAATGGGGTGCCCGCACCGGAGCATCTATCTCCATTTCAAAATGTAAATTACTACATATTTGCAAAAAGAAAAATTGTAATTATCCTCAACTTATATTTGATAACACTGCAATAGAATCTGTTAATAACTTAAAAATCTTAGGAATTTTTTTTGACAACAAATTCAATTTTAAATACCAATGCCTTAGTCTTCGAAAAAACCTTTTCAAAAGGCTCAATATAATTAAATACTTATCTAGTAAGCGTTCATTTATACATACAAATATTCTAATTAATATTACAAGAGCTATAATACTCTCTAAAGTCGATTATGGCTTACCGATTTATGGATGGTGTGCCAACACAAATATAAAGCAATTGGAGGCTCCATACCATGCTGCGATTCGCCGTAGCATAAATGCGTTTCCTACATCACCAGTAAAAAGCATCTTGGGTGAAAGTGGTCTACCATCAATAAAAGAGAGAGTTTACGAAACGACAGTCAAACTACTTCCAAAACTGCTGAATTCGCCGAACGCTGATCTTCATAAAATGCTTAGAAAAGCCGCAAGACACAAAAAAAAAATTCCAGCTTAAGTCTACGCTTCAACGCTGCCTTGGGTATGGCACAGCCATTAACATACTTCTACCATCCAAGACGAGCAAAATCAACATTCAACCGGAATGGCTAATAAACGAAGTCACTATAGATACCTCATTGCATAATTTCAAAAAATTGAACACCAATAATGCCACCTTCCAACAATATTTTCTTGAAATCGCTAACGAATACAAGTGTAAAAATTTTTTGGCTATTTATACTGATGGCTCCAAAGCAACAAATACAGCTTTCGGAGTTACAACATCCAATGGGACAATCATTACCGGCGGAATTCTTCCTTCTCATTCTTCCGTTTTCACTGCCGAGGTTTTTGCCATCCACAAAGCTTTAGAATATACCACCCGACAAAAAGGCAAGTTCGTAATCTGCTCTGACAGCTTTTCTTGTTTAAATGCAATCCGTAATATACGCAATAACTCTACAATAATATCAAAAATTCGAGACATATGCATCAAAAACAAACGAAAAATAGCATTGCTCTGGGTACCAGGCCACGTCGGAATTGCTGGGAACGAGCATGCAGACAATGCCGCTAAGTACTTTGAATCAGCACCGACTCTTCTCCATGAGTTACTTGACGAAAATGATCTTAGAAAACTGTTACAAAAGCATGTACAGGAAAGAAGACGCGCGGACTGGAGAAATTTCGAACACCCGTATAAAAACTTCAACCCACTTCGGAATAAAATTTACTACCCTAGCAATATATCTCGACTGCAAGCAACCGTATTTACACGTTTAAGAATCGGCCATACACAAATCACACATCAGCACCTACTCACCGGAAATCCTAAGTCATCTTGCCCCTTCTGCTCCAACACACTATCCGTGGATCACATCTTACGCACCTGTAGGGTTAAACACTTCATTTCTGCTCAATATCAAACACTGTTAAAAACACCATCATTTGAAAATATTACATGTATTTATAATTTTCTAGTGGAATGTAACATACATAATATGATATAATATAGATTTGTTATAATATCGGAGTCGATGGCCAAAGCTGCTCGCACTCCTCCTTATCATTAGGTTTAATAGCCTGTATATTTTTCCTAATAAATGTAATAATAATATTTAGGTATAAATTCGATTTTGTTGTATATATGCATTTAGCAATCGATTTCGAAAATCTTCAAATCATTAGTTTAACATATTTAGGTTAATAAAGCTTCTTTAACGCACTGAAGTCCACATAAAGGCTTAACGGCATAACGGCAGTGCATTTAGAAGAATTCCGTTATCTTATATTTAGGTATAAATTCGATTTTCTTGTATATACACATTTAGCAATCGATAACGATATGCTTCCAATCATTAGTTTAACATATTTAACACATTGACGGACAGTAGGAACAAGTAAAGTTCGAAAATTGACACTATGTGTCAGTGTCTGTAAACGACCGTTTCGTTTTAGACGGCTATCGCCGTCATGCCACATAGTTAACTTCGCTTTGACGGCTATAGACGCAAGTGTCCGTCAACGTGTTAAGTAAATTAACCTTCTTTAACGTATTGAAGGTGATATAAAGCCAGCGCGGCATAACGACAGTACATTTGGAAGAATTCCGTAATCTTATATTTAGGTATAAAGAAGATTTTCTTGTATATATGCATTTAGCATCGATTTCGAAATGCTTCAAATAACTGGTTTAACATATTTAAGTTAATAAACCTTCTTTAACGAACAGAAGTTAACATAAAGCCACAACGGCGTAACGGCAGTGCATTTAATTAATCTTATATTTAAGTATAAAGGCGATTTTCTCGTATATACACATTTAGCAATCGATATCGAAATGCTTCAAATCATTAGTTTAACATATTTGAGTTATTTAACCATCTTAATCTTACTGAAGTGTACAAAAGCCTTAACGGCATTATGGCAGTGCATTTAGAAGAATTACGTAATCTTATATTTAGGTTTAAAGTAGATTTTCTTGTATATACTCATTTAGCAATTGATATCGAAATGCTTCAAATCAGGAGTTTAACATTTTTAAGTAAATAAAGCTTCTTTAACGCACTGAAGTTAACATAAAGCCATGGCGGCATAACGGCAGTGCATTTAGAAGAATTCCGTAATCTTATGTTTAGGTATAAAGTCGATTCTTTTGTATATACACATTTGCTTTGCTTCAAATCATTAGTTTAACATATTTTATTTAAATTTAAACCCTTTCTTTATCTTACTGAACTTCACATAATGCCATAACGGTATAACGGCAGCGCATTTGGAAGAATTCCGTAATCTTATATTTAGGTATTCAGGGGTGTTGTGGAATCTGATAGTTGTCAGAATCAGAATTGAAACCGATCAAAAAAAGTAGTAGGTGTCATGAATTCAGATATTATTGGTTTGATGTTCGAAACAGAATTTGTATCGGTTTT
>CM050327.1:7812440-7905440 GCA_027475135.1 Bactrocera correcta | reverse complement strand
TATACACATTTAGCAATCGATATCGAAATGCTTCAAATCATTAGTTTAACATATTTTAGTCAATTAACCTTCTTATCTTTCTGAACTTCGCATAATAACATAACGGTATAACGGCAGCGCATTTGGAAGAATTCCGTAATCATATGTTTAGGTATAAAGTCGTTTTTGTAGTATATACACATTTAGCAATCGATATCGAGATGCTTCAACCCATTAGTTTGACATATTTAAGTTAATAAACCTTCTTTAACGAACTGAAGTTGGCATAACGCCCTGGCGGCATAACTATAGTGCATTTAGGAGAATTCCGTAATCTTCTATTTAGGTGTAAAATCGATCTTCTTGTATTTACATATTTAGCAATCGATATCGAAATGCTTCAAATCATTAGTTTAACATATTTAAGTTAATTAACCTTCTTTAACGTATTGAAGGTGATAAAAAGCCATGGCGGCATAACGACAGTACATTTGGAAGAATTCCGTAACCTTATATTTAGGTATTAAAAAGATTTTCTTGTATATATGCATTTAGCAATCGATTTCGAAATGCTTCAAATAACTGGTTTAACATATTTAAGTTAATAAATCTTCTTTAACGAACAGAAGTTAACATAAAGCCACAACGGCATAACGGCAGTGCATTTAGAAGAATTCCGTAATCTTATATTTGGGTATTAAGTCGATTTTGTTGTATATACACATTTAGCAATCGATATCGAAATGCTTCAAATCATTAGTTTAACATATTTAAGCTAATTAACCCTCTTTATCTTACTAAAGTCTACAAAAGCCTTAACGGCATAACGGCAGTGCATTCAGAGAAATTTCGTTATCATATATTTAGGCATAAAGTCGATTTTCTTGTATATATGCATTAAGCAATCGATTTCGAAATGCTTCAAATAACTGGTGTAACATATTTAAGTTAATAAACCTTCTTTAATGAACAGAAATTAACATAAAGCCATAACTGCATAACGGCAGTGCATTTAGAAGAACTCCGTAATCTTATATTTAGGTATAAAGTCGATTTTCTTGTATATACACATTTAGCAATCGATATCGAAATGCCTCAAATCATTAGTTTAACATATTTAAGTTAATTAACCTTCTTTAACGTATTGAAGGTGCTATAAAGCCATGGCGGCATAACGACAGTACATTTGGAAGTATTCCGTAACCTTATAGTTAGGTATAAAGAAGATTTTCTTGTGTATATGCATTTAGCAATCGATTTCGAAATGCTTCAAATAACTGGTTTAACATATTTAAGTTAATAAATCTTCTTTAACGAACAGAAGTTAACATAAAGCCACAACGGCATAACGGCAGTGCATTTAGAAGAATTCCGTAATCTTATATTTGGGTATTAAGTCGATTTTGTTGTATATACACATTTAGCAATCGATATCGAAATGCTTCAAATCATTAGTTTAACATATTTAAGTTAATTAACCATCTTAATCTTACTGAAGTCTACAAACGCCTTAACGGCATATCGGCAAAGCATTTAGAAGAATTATGTAATCTTATATTTAGGTATAAAGTCGATTTTCTTGTATATACTCATTTAGCAATCGATATCGAAATGCTTCAAATCATTAGTTTAACATATTTAAGTTAACAAACCTACTTTAACGCACTGAAGTTAACACAAAGCTATGGCGGCATAACGGCAGTGCATTTAGAAGAATTACGTAATCTTTTATTTAGGTATAAATTCGATTTTTTTGTATATACACATTTAGCAATCGATATCGAAATGCCTCAAATCATTAGTTTAACATATTTAAGTTAATTAACCTTTTCTAACGTATTGAAGTTGATATAAAGCCATGGCGGCATAACGACAGTACATTCGGAAGAATTCCGTAATCATATATTTAGGTATAAAGTCAATTTTCTTGTATATATGCATTAAGCAATCGATATCGAAATGCTTCAAATAACTGGTTTAACATATTTAAGTTAATAAACCTTCTTTAACTAACTGAAGTTAACATAATGCCATAACGGTATAACGGCAGTGCATTTGGAAGAATTCCGTAATCTTATATTTAGATATAAAGTCGATTTTGTTGTATACATGCATTAAGCAATCGATTTCGAAAATCTTCAAATCATAAGTTTAACATATTTAAGTTAATAAAGCTTCTTTAACGCACTGAAGTTAACATAAAGCCATGGCGGCATAACGGCAGTGCATTTAGAAGAATTCCGTAAGCTTATATTTAGGTATAAAATCGATTTTGTTGTATATACGCATTTAGCAATCGATATCGAAAAGCTTCAAATCATTAGTTTAACATATTTAAGTTAATTAACCTTCTTTAACGTATTGAAGGTGATAAAAAGCCATGGCGGCATAACGACAGTACATTTGGAAGAATTCCATAACCTTATATTTAGGTATAAAAAAGATTTTCTTGTATATATGCATTTAGCAATCGATTTCGAAAATCTTCAAATCATTAGTTTGACATATTTAAGCTAATTAACCCTCTTTTTCTTACTGAAGTCTACAAAAGCCTTAACGGCATAACGGCAGTGCATTCAGAGAAATTCCGTTATCATATATTTAGGTATAAAGTCGATTTTCTTGTATATATGCATTGAGCAATCGATTTCGAAATGCTTCAAATAACTGGTGTAACATATTTAAGTTAATAAACCTTCTTTAATGAACAGAAATTAACATAAAGCCATAACTGCATAACGGCAGTGCATTTAGAAGAACTCCGTAATCTTATATTTAGGTATAAAGTCGATTTTCTTGTATATATGTTAAAAAACGTTTTGTTCGTTTTTATAAAAAAAAATGTGTCTTGGAGCTATGCTCCTTTATTGAATTCTATTTAAGAACTAAAGTTTACAATTTATTATACTTAACGCTAGACCTATGTTTGCCGCTGCAACGGGTACGGAGTTTGCTGACGCTGCGCTTCACACAGGTTGGCACTTCGCTGACGTTGCGCTTCCCACAGGTTGCCACTACACGTGTCGCAGTCTCAGCGATTTAGTGGTGTCATATTATTTTACTTTGTATCATATGATTTTAATGCATCATATGATACTTTTGAATGTATGGGGTGCTAACTTATACACATTTAGCAATCGATATCGAAATGCCTCAAATCATTAGTTTAACATATTTAAGTTAATTAACCTTCTTTAACGCACTGAAGTTAACACAAAGCCATGGCGGCATAACGGCAGTGCATGTAGAAGAATTCCGTAACCTTATATTTAGGTATAAAAAAGATTTTCTTGTATATATGCATTTGGCAATCGATTTCGAAAATCTTCAAATCATTAGTTTAACATATTTAAGCTAATTAACCCTCTTTATCTTACTGAAGTCTACAAACGCCTAAACGGCATAACGGCAGTGCATTCAGAGAAATTCCGTTATCATATATTTAGGTATAAAATCGATTTTCTTGTATATATGCATTAAGAAATCGATTTCGAAATGCTTCAAATAACTGGTGTAACACATCTAAGTTATTAAACCTTCTTTAACGAACTATGTTAACTTCAGCCACAACGGCATAACGGCAGTGCATTTAGAAGAATTCCGTAACCTTATATTTAGGTATTAAGTCGATTTTGTTTTATATACACATTTAGCAATCGATATCGAAATGCTTCAAATCATTAGTTTAACATATTTAAGCTAATTAACCCTCTTTATCTTACTAAAGTCTACAAAAGCCTTAACGGCATAACGGCAGTGCATTCAGAGAAATTCCGTTATCATATATTTAGGCATAAAGTCGATTTTCTTGTATATATGCATTAAGCAATCGATTTCGAAATGCTTCAAATAACTGGTGTAACATATTTAAGTTAATAAACCTTCTTTAATGATTAGAAATTAACATAAAGCCATAACTGCATAACGGCAGTGCATTTAGAAGAACTCCGTAATCTTATATTTAGGTATAAAGTCGATTTTCTTGTATATACACATTTAGCAATCGATATCGAAATGCCTCAAATCATTAGTTTAACATATTTAAGTTAATTAACCTTCTTTAACGTATTGAAGGTGCTATAAAGCCATGGTGGCATAACGACAGTACATTTGGAAGTATTCCGTAACCTTATAGTTAGGTATAAAGAAGATTTTCTTGTATATATGCATTTAGCAATCGATTTCGAAATGCTTCAAATAACTGGTTTAACATATTTAAGTTAATAAATCTTCTTTAACGAACAGAAGTTAACATAAAGCCACAACGGCATAACGGCAGTGCATTTAGAAGAATTCCGTAATCTTATATTTGGGTATTAAGTCGATTTTGTTGTATATACACATTTAGCAATCGATATCGAAATGCTTCAAATCATTAGTTTAACATATTTAAGTTAATTAACCATCTTAATCTTACTGAAGTCTACAAACGCCTTAACGGCATATCGGCAAAGCATTTAGAAGAATTATGTAATCTTATATTTAGGTATAAAGTCGATTTTCTTGTATATACTCATTTAGCAATCGATATCGAAATGCTTCAAATCATAAGTTTAACATATTTAAGTTAACAAACCTACTTTAACGCACTGAAGTTAACACAAAGCCATGGCGGCATAACGGCAGTGCATTTAGAAGAATTAAGTAATCTTTTATTTAGGTATAAATTCGATTTTTTTGTATATACACATTTAGCAATCGATATCGAAATGCCTCAAATCATTAGTTTAACATATTTAAGTTAATTAACCTTTTCTAACGTATTGAAGTTGATATAAAGCCATGGCGGCATAACGACAGTACATTCGGAAGAATTCCGTAATCATATATTTAGGTATAAAGTCAATTTTCTTGTATATGTATATGCATTAAGCAATCGATATCGAAATGCTTCAAATAACTGGTTTAACATATTTAAGTTAATAAACCTTCTTTAACTAACTGAAGTTAACATAATGCCATAACGGTATAACGGCAGTGCATTTGGAAGAATTCCGTAATCTTATATTTAGGTATAAAGTCGATTTTGTTGTATATATGCATTAAGCAATCGATTTCGAAAATCTTCAAATCATAAGTTTAACATATTTAAGTTAATAAAGCTTCTTTAACGCACTGAAGTTAACATAAAGCCATGGCGGCATAACGGCAGTGCATTTAGAAGAATTCCGTAAGCTTATATTTAGGTATAAAATCGATTTTGTTGTATATACACATTTAGCAATCGATATCGAAATGCTTCCAATCATTAGTTTAACATATTTAAGTTAATTAACCTTCTTTAACGTATTGAAGGTGATATAAAGCCATGGCGGCATAACGACAGTACATTTGGAAGAATTCCGTAATCTTATATTTAGGTATAAAGAAGATTTTCGTGTATATATGCATTTAGCAATCGATTTCGAAATGCTTCAAATAACTGGTTTAACATATTTAAGTTAATAAACCTTCTTTAACGAGCAGAAGTTAACATAAAGCCACAACGGCATAACGGCAGTGCATTTAGAAGAATTCCGTAATCTTATATTTGGGTGTAAAGTCGATTTTCTTGTATATACACATTTAGCAATCGATATTGAGATGCTTCAAATCATTAGTTTAACATATTTAAGTTAATTAACCTCCTATAACTTATATAAAGCCATGGCGGCATAACGGCAGTGCATTTAGAAGAATTCCTTAATCTTATATTTAGGTATAAAGTCGATTTTCTTAAATTTACACAATAAGCAATCGATATCGAAATGCTTCAAATCATTAGTTTAATATATTTTAGTTAATGAACTTTTTTAAGCTTACTGAAGTCTACATAAAGCCATGGCGGTATAACGGCAGTGCATTTAGAAGAATTCCGTAACGTTATAATTTTATATTTAGGTATAAAGTCGATTTTCTTGTATTTACACATTTAGCAATCGATATCTAAAATCTTCAAATCATTAGTTTAACATATTAAGTTAATTAACCTTCTTTAACGTATTGAAGGTGATAAAAAGCCATGGCGGCATAACGACAGTACATTTGGAAGAGTTCCATAACCTTATATTTAGGTATAAAAAAGATTTTCTTTTATATATGCATTTAGCAATCGATTTCGAAAATCTTCAAATCATTAGTTTGACATATTTAAGCTAATTAACCCTCTTTATCTTACTGAAGTCTACAAAAGCCTTAACGGCATAACGGCAGTGCATTCAGAGAAATTCCGTTATCATATATTTAGGTATAAAATCGATTTTTTTGTATATATGCATTAAGCAATCGATTTCGAAATGCTTCAAATAACTGGTGTAACATATCTAAGTTAATAAACCTTCTTTAACGAACTGAAGTTATTATAAAGCCATAACGGCATAACGGCATAACGGCAGTGCATTTAGAAGAATTCCGTAAGCTTATATTTAGGTATAAAGTCGATTTTGTTGTATATACGCATTTAGGAATCGATATCGAAAAGCTTCAAATCATTAGTTTAACATATTTAAGTTAATTAACCTTCTTTAACGTATTGAAGGTGATAAAAAGCCATGGCGGCATAACGACAGTACATTTGGAAGAGTTCCATAACCTTATATTTAGGTATAAAAAAGATTTTCTTTTATATATGCATTTAGCAATCGATTTCGAAAATCTTCAAATCATTAGTTTGACATATTTAAGCTAATTAACCCTCTTTTTCTTACTGAAGTCTACAAAAGCCTTAACGGCATAACGGCAGTGCATTCAGAGAAATTCCGTTATCATATATTTAGGTATAAAGTCGATTTTCTTGTATATATGCATTAAGCAATCGATTTCGAAATGCTTCAAATAACTGGTGTAACATATTTAAGTTAATAAACCTTCTTTAATGAACAGAAATTAACATAAAGCCATAACTGCATAACGGCAGTGCATTTAGTAGAACTCCGTAATCTTATATTTAGGTATAAAGTCGATTTTCGTGCATATACACATTAAGCAATCGATATCGAAATGCTTCAAATCATTAGTTCAACATATTTAAGTTAATTAACCTTCTTTATCTTACTGAAGTTAACATAAAGCCATAACGGCATAACGGCAGTGCATTTAGAAGAATTCCGTAAGCTTATATTTAGGTATAAAGTCGGTTTTGTTGTATATACACATTTAGCAATAGATATCGAAATGCTTCCAAACATTAGTTTAACATATTTAAGTTAATAAACCTTCTTTAACGAACAGAAGTTAACATAAAGCCACAACGGCATAACATCAGTGCATTTAGAAGAACTCCGTAATCTTATATTTAGGAATAAAGGCGATTTTCGTGTATATACACATTTAGCAATCGATATCGAAATGCATTAAATCATTAGTTTAACATATTTAAGTTAATTAACCATCTTAATCTTACTGAAGTCTACAAAAGACTTAACGGCATCATGGTAGTGCATTTAGAAGAATTACGTAATCTTATATTTAGGTTTAAGGTCGATTTTCTTGTATATACACATTTAGCAATCGATATCGAAATGCTTCAAATCAGTGGTTTAACATATTTAAGAAAATAAAGCTTCTTTAACGCACTGAAGTTAACATAAAGCCATGGCGGCATAACGGCAGTGCATGTAGAAGAATTCCGTAATCTTATATTTAGGTATAAATTCGATTTTCGTGCATATACACATTAAGCAATCGATATCGAAATGCTTCAAATCATTAGTTCAACATATTTAAGTTAATTAACCTTCTTTATCTTACTGAAGTTAACATAAAGCCATAACGGCATAACGGCAGTGCATTTAGAAGAATTCCGTAAGCTTATATTTAGGTATAAAGTCGATTTTCTTGTATATACACATTTAGCAATCGATATCGAAATGATTCAAATCATTAGTTTATCATATTTAAGCTAATTAACCCTCTTTATCTTACCAAATTCTACAAAAGCCTTAACGGCATAACGGCAGTGCATTCAGAGAAATACCGTTATCATATATTTAGGTATAAAGTCGATTTTCTTGTATATATGCATTAAGCAATCGATTTCGAAATGCTTCAAATAACTGGTGTAACATATTTAAGTTAAAAAACCTTCTTTAACGAACAGAAATTAACATAAAGCCACAACTGCATAACGGCAGTGCATTTAGAAGAACTCCGTAAACTTATATTTAGGTATGAAGTCGATTTTCTTGTATATACACATTTAGCAATCGATATCGAAATGTCTTAAATCATTAGTTTACCATATTTAAGTTAATTAACCCTCTTTATTTTACTGAAGTCTACAAACGCCTTAACGGCATAACGGCAAAGCATTTAGAAGAATTACGTAATCTTATATTTAGGTATAAAGTCGATTTTCTTGTATATACTCATTTAGCAATCGATATCGAAATGCTTCAAATCATTAGTTTAACATATTTAAGTTAACAAACCTTCTTTAACGCACTGAAGTTAACACAAAGCCATGGCGGCATAACGGCAATGCATTTAGAAGAATTCCGTAATCTTTTATTTAGCTATAAAATCGATTTTTTTGTATATACACATTTAGAAATCGATATCTAAATTCTTCAAATCATTAGTTTAACATATTTAAGTTAATTAACCTTTTTTAACGTATTGAAGTTGATATAAAGCCATGGCGGCATAACGACAGTACATTCAGAAGAATTCCGTAATCTTATATTTAGGTATAAAGTCAATTTTCTTGTATATATGCATTAAGCAATCGATATCGAAATGCTTCAAATAACTGGTTTAACATATTTAAGTTAATAAACCTTCTTTAACTAACTGAAGTTAACATAATGCCCTAAAGGTATAACGGCAGTGCATTTGGAAGAATTCCGTGAACTTATATTTAGGTATAAAGTCGATTTTCTTAAATTTACACAATAAGCAATCGATATCGAAATGCTTCAAATCATTAGTTTAACATATTTTATTTAATAAACTTTTTTTAGCTTACTGAAGTCTACATAAAGCCATGGCGGTATAACGGCAGTGCATGTAGAAGAATTCCGTAATCTTATATTTAGGTATAAATTCGATTTTCTTGTATACACACATTTAGCAATCGATATCGAAATGCTTCAAATCATTAGTTTAACATATTTAAGTTAATAAACCTTCTTTACCGAACTGAGGTTGGCATAAAGCCCTGGCGGCATAACGATAGTGCATTTAGGAGAATTCCGTAATCTTATATTTAGGTGTAAAGTCGATTTTCTTGTATTTACATATTTAGCAATCGATATCGAAATGCTTCAAATCATTAGTTTAACATAATTAAGTTAATTAACCTCCAATAACTTATTGAAGTTGATATAAAGCCATGGCGGCATAACGGCAGTGCATTTAGAAGAATTCCGTAATTTTATATCTAGGTATAAAGTCGATTTTCTTAGATTTACACAATAAGCAATCGATATCGAAATGCTTCAAATCATTAGTTTAACATATTTTAGTTAATAAACTTTTTTTAGCTTACTGAAGTCTACATAAAGCCATGGCGGTATAACGGCAGTGCATTTAGAAGAATTCCGTAATGTTATAATTGTATATTTAGGTATAAAGTCGATTATCTTGTATTTACACATTAAGCAATCGATATCGAAAATCTTCAAATCATTAGTTTAACATATTTAAGCTAATTAACCCTCTTTATCTTACTGAAGTCTACAAAAGCCTTGACGGCATAACGGCAGTGCATTCAGAGAAATTCCGTTATCATATATTTAGGTATAAAGTCGATTTTCTTGTATATATGCATTAAGCAATCGATTTCGAAATGCTTCATATAACTGGTTTAACATATTTAAGTTAATAAACCTTCTTTAACTAACTGAAGGTAACATAACGCCATAAAGGTATAACGGCAGTGCATTTGGAAGAATTCCGTGAACTTATATTTAGGTATAAAGTCGATTTTGTTGTATATATGCATTTAGCAAACGATTTCGAAAATCTTCAAATCATTAGTTTAACTATTTAAGTTAATAAAGCTTCTTTAACGCACTGAAGTTAACATAAAGCCATGGCGGCATAAAGGTAGTGCATTTAGAAGAATTCCGTTAGCTTATATTTAGGTATAAAGTCGATTTTGTTGTATATACACATTTAGCAATAGATATCGAAATGCTTTCAATCACTAGTTTAACATATTTAAGTTAATTAACCTTCTTTAACGTATTGAAGTTGATATAAAGCCATGGCGGCATAACGACAGTACATTTGGAAGAATTCCGTAATCTTATATTTAGGTATAAAGAAGATTTTCTTGTATATATGCATTTAGCAATCGATTTCGAAATGTTTCAAATAACTGGTTTAACATATTTAAGTTAACAAACCTACTTTAACGCACTGAAGTTAACACAAAGCCATGGCGGCATAACGGCAGCGCATTTGGAAGAATTCCGTAATCTTATGTTTAGGTATAAAGTCGATTTTGTTGTACATACACATTTAGCAATCGATATCGAGATGCTTCAACCCATTAGTTTAACATATTTAAGTTAATTAACCTTCTTTAACGCACTGAAGTTGGCATAAAGGCCTGGCGGCATAACGATAGTGCATTTAGGAGAATTCCGTAATCTTATATTTAGGTGTAAAGTCGATTTTCTTGTATTTACATATTTAGCAATCGATATCGAAATGCTTCAAATCATTAGTTTAACATATTTAAGTTAATTAACCTCCTATAACTTATTGAAGTTGACAAAAAGCCATGGCGGCATAACGGCAGTTCATTTAGAAGAATTCCGTAATCTTATATTTAGGTACAAAGTCGATTTTCTTGTATTTACACATTTAGCAATCGATATCGAAAATCTTCGAATCATTATTTTAACATATTTGAGCTAATTAACACTCTTTATCATACTAAATTCTACAAAGGCCTTAACGGCATAACGGCAGTGCATTCAGAGAAATTCCGTTATCATATATTTAGGTATAAAGTCGATTTTCTTGTATGTATGCATTAAGCAATCGATTTCGAAATGCTTCAAATAACTGGTGTAACATATTTAAGTTAATAAACCTTCTTTAATGAACAGAAATTAACATAAAGCCATAACTGCATAACGGCAGTGCATTTAGTAGAACTCCGTAATCTTATATTTAGGTATAAAGTCGATTTTCGTGCATATACACATTAAGCAATCGATATCGAAATGCTTCAAATCATTAGTTCAACATATTTAAGTTAATTAACCTTCTTTATCTTACTGAAGTTAACATAAAGCCATAACGGCATAACGGCAGTGCATTTAGAAGAATTCCGTAAGCTTATATTTAGGTATAAAGTCGGTTTTGTTGTATATACACATTTAGCAATAGATATCGAAATGCTTCCAAACATTAGTTTAACATATTTAAGTTAATAAACCTTCTTTAACGAACAGAAGTTAACATAAAGCCACAACGGCATAACATCAGTGCATTTAGAAGAACTCCGTAATCTTATATTTAGGAATAAAGGCGATTTTCGTGTATATACACATTTAGCAATCGATATCGAAATGCATTAAATCATTAGTTTAACATATTTAAGTTAATTAACCATCTTAATCTTACTGAAGTCTACAAAAGACTTAACGGCATCATGGTAGTGCATTTAGAAGAATTACGTAATCTTATATTTAGGTTTAAGGTCGATTTTCTTGTATATACACATTTAGCAATCGATATCGAAATGCTTCAAATCAGTGGTTTAACATATTTAAGAAAATAAAGCTTCTTTAACGCACTGAAGTTAACATAAAGCCATGGCGGCATAACGGCAGTGCATGTAGAAGAATTCCGTAATCTTATATTTAGGTATAAATTCGATTTTCGTGCATATACACATTAAGCAATCGATATCGAAATGCTTCAAATCATTAGTTCAACATATTTAAGTTAATTAACCTTCTTTATCTTACTGAAGTTAACATAAAGCCATAACGGCATAACGGCAGTGCATTTAGAAGAATTCCGTAAGCTTATATTTAGGTATAAAGTCGATTTTCTTGTATATACACATTTAGCAATCGATATCGAAATGATTCAAATCATTAGTTTATCATATTTAAGCTAATTAACCCTCTTTATCTTACCAAATTCTACAAAAGCCTTAACGGCATAACGGCAGTGCATTCAGAGAAATACCGTTATCATATATTTAGGTATAAAGTCGATTTTCTTGTATATATGCATTAAGCAATCGATTTCGAAATGCTTCAAATAACTGGTGTAACATATTTAAGTTAAAAAACCTTCTTTAACGAACAGAAATTAACATAAAGCCACAACTGCATAACGGCAGTGCATTTAGAAGAACTCCGTAAACTTATATTTAGGTATGAAGTCGATTTTCTTGTATATACACATTTAGCAATCGATATCGAAATGTCTTAAATCATTAGTTTACCATATTTAAGTTAATTAACCCTCTTTATTTTACTGAAGTCTACAAACGCCTTAACGGCATAACGGCAAAGCATTTAGAAGAATTACGTAATCTTATATTTAGGTATAAAGTCGATTTTCTTGTATATACTCATTTAGCAATCGATATCGAAATGCTTCAAATCATTAGTTTAACATATTTAAGTTAACAAACCTTCTTTAACGCACTGAAGTTAACACAAAGCCATGGCGGCATAACGGCAATGCATTTAGAAGAATTCCGTAATCTTTTATTTAGCTATAAAATCGATTTTTTTGTATATACACATTTAGAAATCGATATCTAAATTCTTCAAATCATTAGTTTAACATATTTAAGTTAATTAACCTTTTTTAACGTATTGAAGTTGATATAAAGCCATGGCGGCATAACGACAGTACATTCGGAAGAATTCCGTAATCTTATATTTAGGTATAAAGTCAATTTTCTTGTATATATGCATTAAGCAATCGATATCGAAATGCTTCAAATAACTGGTTTAACATATTTAAGTTAATAAACCTTCTTTAACTAACTGAAGTTAACATAATGCCCTAAAGGTATAACGGCAGTGCATTTGGAAGAATTCCGTGAACTTATATTTAGGTATAAAGTCGATTTTCTTAAATTTACACAATAAGCAATCGATATCGAAATGCTTCAAATCATTAGTTTAACATATTTTATTTAATAAACTTTTTTTAGCTTACTGAAGTCTACATAAAGCCATGGCGGTATAACGGCAGTGCATGTAGAAGAATTCCGTAATCTTATATTTAGGTATAAATTCGATTTTCTTGTATACACACATTTAGCAATCGATATCGAAATGCTTCAAATCATTAGTTTAACATATTTAAGTTAATAAACCTTCTTTACCGAACTGAGGTTGGCATAAAGCCCTGGCGGCATAACGATAGTGCATTTAGGAGAATTCCGTAATCTTATATTTAGGTGTAAAGTCGATTTTCTTGTATTTACATATTTAGCAATCGATATCGAAATGCTTCAAATCATTAGTTTAACATAATTAAGTTAATTAACCTCCAATAACTTATTGAAGTTGATATAAAGCCATGGCGGCATAACGGCAGTGCATTTAGAAGAATTCCGTAATTTTATATCTAGGTATAAAGTCGATTTTCTTAGATTTACACAATAAGCAATCGATATCGAAATGCTTCAAATCATTAGTTTAACATATTTTAGTTAATAAACTTTTTTTAGCTTACTGAAGTCTACATAAAGCCATGGCGGTATAACGGCAGTGCATTTAGAAGAATTCCGTAATGTTATAATTGTATATTTAGGTATAAAGTCGATTATCTTGTATTTACACATTAAGCAATCGATATCGAAAATCTTCAAATCATTAGTTTAACATATTTAAGCTAATTAACCCTCTTTATCTTACTGAAGTCTACAAAAGCCTTGACGGCATAACGGCAGTGCATTCAGAGAAATTCCGTTATCATATATTTAGGTATAAAGTCGATTTTCTTGTATATATGCATTAAGCAATCGATTTCGAAATGCTTCATATAACTGGTTTAACATATTTAAGTTAATAAACCTTCTTTAACTAACTGAAGGTAACATAACGCCATAAAGGTATAACGGCAGTGCATTTGGAAGAATTCCGTGAACTTATATTTAGGTATAAAGTCGATTTTGTTGTATATATGCATTTAGCAAACGATTTCGAAAATCTTCAAATCATTAGTTTAACTATTTAAGTTAATAAAGCTTCTTTAACGCACTGAAGTTAACATAAAGCCATGGCGGCATAAAGGTAGTGCATTTAGAAGAATTCCGTTAGCTTATATTTAGGTATAAAGTCGATTTTGTTGTATATACACATTTAGCAATAGATATCGAAATGCTTTCAATCACTAGTTTAACATATTTAAGTTAATTAACCTTCTTTAACGTATTGAAGTTGATATAAAGCCATGGCGGCATAACGACAGTACATTTGGAAGAATTCCGTAATCTTATATTTAGGTATAAAGAAGATTTTCTTGTATATATGCATTTAGCAATCGATTTCGAAATGTTTCAAATAACTGGTTTAACATATTTAAGTTAACAAACCTACTTTAACGCACTGAAGTTAACACAAAGCCATGGCGGCATAACGGCAGCGCATTTGGAAGAATTCCGTAATCTTATGTTTAGGTATAAAGTCGATTTTGTTGTACATACACATTTAGCAATCGATATCGAGATGCTTCAACCCATTAGTTTAACATATTTAAGTTAATTAACCTTCTTTAACGCACTGAAGTTGGCATAAAGGCCTGGCGGCATAACGATAGTGCATTTAGGAGAATTCCGTAATCTTATATTTAGGTGTAAAGTCGATTTTCTTGTATTTACATATTTAGCAATCGATATCGAAATGCTTCAAATCATTAGTTTAACATATTTAAGTTAATTAACCTCCTATAACTTATTGAAGTTGACAAAAAGCCATGGCGGCATAACGGCAGTTCATTTAGAAGAATTCCGTAATCTTATATTTAGGTACAAAGTCGATTTTCTTGTATTTACACATTTAGCAATCGATATCGAAAATCTTCGAATCATTATTTTAACATATTTGAGCTAATTAACACTCTTTATCATACTAAATTCTACAAAGGCCTTAACGGCATAACGGCAGTGCATTCAGAGAAATTCCGTTATCATATATTTAGGTATAAAGTCGATTTTCTTGTATGTATGCATTAAGCAATCGATTTCGAAATGCTTCAAATAACTGGTGTAACATATCTCAGTTAATAAACCTTCTTTAACGAATTGGTTTCACATATTTAAGTTAATAAACCTTCTCTAACTAACTGAAGTTAACATAAAGCCATGGCGGCATAACGGCAGTGCATTTGGAAGAATTTTGTAATCTTATATTTAGTTATAAAGTCGATTTTTTGTATATACACATTTAGCAATCGATATCGAGATGCTTCAACTCAAAAGTTTAACATATTTAAGTTAATTAACCATATTTATCTTACCTAAGTCTACAAAAGCCTTAACGGCAAAACGGCAGTGCATTCGGAAGGATTCCGTAATCTCGTATTTAGGTATAAAATCAATTTTGTTGTATATACACATTTAGCAATCGATATCGAAATGCTTCAAATCATTAGTTTAACATATTTTAGTAAATTAACCTTCTTTATCTTATTGAACTTCACATAATGCCGTACCGGTATAACGGCAGCGCATTTGGAAGAATTCCGTAATCTTATGTTTAGGTATAAAGTCGATTTTGTTGTACATACACATTTAGCAATCGATATCGAGATGCTTCAACCCATTAGCTTAACATATTTATGTTAATTAACCTTCTTTAACGCACTGAAGTTGGCATAAAGGACTGGCGGCATAACGATAGTGCATTTAGGAGAATTCCGTAATCTTATATTTAGGTGTAAAGTCGATTTTCTTGTATTTACATATTTAGCAATCGATATCGAAATGCTTCAAATCATTAGTTTAACATATTTAAGTTAATTAACCTCCGTTAATCGTTAGTTTAACATATTTAAGTTAATTAACCCTCTCTATCTTACTTAAGTCTGCAAAAGCCTTAACGGCATAACGGCAGTGCATTTAGAAGAATCAATTAATATTATATTTAGGTATAAATTCGATTTTCTTGTATTTGCACATTTAGCAATCGATATCGAAATGCTTCAAATCATTAGTTTAACATATTTAAGTTTATTAACCATCTTAATCTTACTGAAGTCTACAAAAGACTTAACGGCATCATGACAGTGCATTTAGAAGAATTACGTAATCTTATATATAGGAATAAAGGCGATTTTCGTGTATATACACATTTAGCAATCGATATCGAAATGCTTTAAATCATTAGTTTAACATATTTAAGTTTATTAACCATCTTAATCTTACTGAAGTCTACAAAAGACTTAACGGCATCATGACAGTGCATTTAGAAGAATTACGTAATCTTATATTTAGGTATAAATTCGATTTTCTTGTATATACACATTTAGCAATCGATATCGAAATGCTTCAAATCAGTGGTTTAACATATTTAAAAAAATAAAGCTTCTTTAACGCACTGAAGTTAACATAAAGCCATGGCGGCATAACGGCAGTGCATTTAGAAGAATTCCGTTATCATATATTTTGGTATAAAGTCGATTTTCTTATATATACACATTTAGCAATCGATATCGAAATGATTCAAATCATTAGTTTAACATATTTAAGTTAATAAACCTTCTTTAACGAACGAAAGTTGGCATAAAGCCATGGCGGCATAACGGCAGTGTATTTAGAAGAATTCCGTAATCTTATATTTAGGTATAAAGTCGATTTTGTTGTATATACATATTTAGCAATCGATATCGAAATGCTTCAAATCATTAGTTTAACATATTTTAGTTAATTAACCTTCTTTATCTTACTGAACTTCACATAATGCCGTACCGGTATAACGGCAGCGCATTTGGAAGAATTCCGTAATCTTATGTTTAGGTATAAAGTCGATTTTGTTGTACATACACATTTAGCAATCGATATCGAGATGCTTCAACCCATTAGTTTAACATATTTAAGTTAATTAACCTTCTTTAACGCACTGAAGTTGGCATAAAGGCCTGGCGGCATAACGATAGTGCATTTAGGAGAATTCCGTAATCTTATATTTAGGTGTAAAGTCGATTTTCTTGTATTTACATATTTAGCAATCGATATCGAAATGCTTCAAATCATTAGTTTAACATATTTAAGTTAATTAACCTCCTATAACTTATTGAAGTTGACAAAAAGCCATGGCGGCATAACGGCAGTTCATTTAGAAGAATTCCGTAATCTTATATTTAGGTACAAAGTCGATTTTCTTGTATTTACACATTTAGCAATCGATATCGAAAATCTTCGAATCATTATTTTAACATATTTGAGCTAATTAACACTCTTTATCATACTAAATTCTACAAAGGCCTTAACGGCATAACGGCAGTGCATTCAGAGAAATTCCGTTATCATATATTTAGGTATAAAGTCGATTTTCTTGTATGTATGCATTAAGCAATCGATTTCGAAATGCTTCAAATAACTGGTGTAACATATCTCAGTTAATAAACCTTCTTTAACGAATTGGTTTCACATATTTAAGTTAATAAACCTTCTCTAACTAACTGAAGTTAACATAAAGCCATGGCGGCATAACGGCAGTGCATTTGGAAGAATTTTGTAATCTTATATTTAGTTATAAAGTCGATTTTTTGTATATACACATTTAGCAATCGATATCGAGATGCTTCAACTCAAAAGTTTAACATATTTAAGTTAATTAACCATATTTATCTTACCTAAGTCTACAAAAGCCTTAACGGCAAAACGGCAGTGCATTCGGAAGGATTCCGTAATCTCGTATTTAGGTATAAAATCAATTTTGTTGTATATACACATTTAGCAATCGATATCGAAATGCTTCAAATCATTAGTTTAACATATTTTAGTAAATTAACCTTCTTTATCTTATTGAACTTCACATAATGCCGTACCGGTATAACGGCAGCGCATTTGGAAGAATTCCGTAATCTTATGTTTAGGTATAAAGTCGATTTTGTTGTACATACACATTTAGCAATCGATATCGAGATGCTTCAACCCATTAGCTTAACATATTTATGTTAATTAACCTTCTTTAACGCACTGAAGTTGGCATAAAGGACTGGCGGCATAACGATAGTGCATTTAGGAGAATTCCGTTATCTTATATTTAGGTGTAAAGTCGATTTTCTTGTATTTACATATTTAGCAATCGATATCGAAATGCTTCAAATCATTAGTTTAACATATTTAAGTTAATTAACCTCCGTTAATCGTTAGTTTAACATATTTAAGTTAATTAACCCTCTCTATCTTACTTAAGTCTGCAAAAGCCTTAACGGCATAACGGCAGTGCATTTAGAAGAATAAATTAATATTATATTTAGGTATAAATTCGATTTTCTTGTATTTGCACATTTAGCAATCGATATCGAAATGCTTCAAATCATTAGTTTAACATATTTAAGTTTATTAACCATCTTAATCTTACTGAAGTCTACAAAAGACTTAACGGCATCATGACAGTGCATTTAGAAGAATTACGTAATCTTATATATAGGAATAAAGGCGATTTTCGTGTATATACACATTTAGCAATCGATATCGAAATGCTTTAAATCATTAGTTTAACATATTTAAGTTTATTAACCATCTTAATCTTACTGAAGTCTACAAAAGACTTAACGGCATCATGACAGTGCATTTAGAAGAATTACGTAATCTTATATTTAGGTATAAATTCGATTTTCTTGTATATACACATTTAGCAATCGATATCGAAATGCTTCAAATCAGTGGTTTAACATATTTAAAAAAATAAAGCTTCTTTAACGCACTGAAGTTAACATAAAGCCATGGCGGCATAACGGCAGTGCATTTAGAAGAATTCCGTTATCATATATTTTGGTATAAAGTCGATTTTCTTATATATACACATTTAGCAATCGATATCGAAATGATTCAAATCATTAGTTTAACATATTTAAGTTAATAAACCTTCTTTAACGAACGAAAGTTGGCATAAAGCCATGGCGGCATAACGGCAGTGTATTTAGAAGAATTCCGTAATCTTATATTTAGGTATAAAGTCGATTTTGTTGTATATACATATTTAGCAATCGATATCGAAATGCTTCAAATCATTAGTTTAACATATTTTAGTTAATTAACCTTCTTTATCTTACTGAACTTCACATAATGCCGTACCGGTATAACGGCAGTGCATTTGGAAGAATTCCGTAATCTTATGTTTAGGTATAAAGTCGATTTTGTTGTACATACACATTTAGCAATCGATATCGAGATGCTTCAACCCATTAGTTTAACATATTTAAGTTAATTAACCTTCTTTAACGCACTGAAGTTGGCATAAAGGCCTGGCGGCATAACGATAGTGCATTTAGGAGAATTCCGTAATCTTATATTTAGGTGTAAAGTCGATTTTCTTGTATTTACATATTTAGCAATCGATATCGAAATGCTTCAAATCATTAGTTTAACATATTTAAGTTAATTAACCTCCTATAACTTATTGAAGTTGACAAAAAGCCATGGCGGCATAACGGCAGTTCATTTAGAAGAATTCCGTAATCTTATATTTAGGTACAAAGTCGATTTTCTTGTATTTACACATTTAGCAATCGATATCGAAAATCTTCGAATCATTATTTTAACATATTTGAGCTAATTAACACTCTTTATCATACTAAATTCTACAAAGGCCTTAACGGCATAACGGCAGTGCATTCAGAGAAATTCCGTTATCATATATTTAGGTATAAAGTCGATTTTCTTGTATATATGCATTAAGCAATCGATTTCGAAATGCTTCAAATAACTGGTGTAACATATCTCAGTTAATAAACCTTCTTTAACGAATTGGTTTCACATATTTAAGTTAATAAACCTTCTCTAACTAACTGAAGTTAACATAAAGCCATGGCGGCATAACGGCAGTGCATTTGGAAGAATTTTGTAATCTTATATTTAGTTATAAAGTCGATTTTTTGTATATACACATTTAGCAATCGATATCGAGATGCTTCAACTCAAAAGTTTAACATATTTAAGTTAATTAACCATATTTATCTTACCTAAGTCTACAAAAGCCTTAACGGCAAAACGGCAGTGCATTCGGAAGGATTCCGTAATCTCGTATTTAGGTATAAAATCAATTTTGTTGTATATACACATTTAGCAATCGATATCGAAATGCTTCAAATCATTAGTTTAACATATTTTAGTAAATTAACCTTCTTTATCTTATTGAACTTCACATAATGCCGTACCGGTATAACGGCAGCGCATTTGGAAGAATTCCGTAATCTTATGTTTAGGTATAAAGTCGATTTTGTTGTACATACACATTTAGCAATCGATATCGAGATGCTTCAACCCATTAGCTTAACATATTTATGTTAATTAACCTTCTTTAACGCACTGAAGTTGGCATAAAGGACTGGCGGCATAACGATAGTGCATTTAGGAGAATTCCGTAATCTTATATTTAGGTGTAAAGTCGATTTTCTTGTATTTACATATTTAGCAATCGATATCGAAATGCTTCAAATCATTAGTTTAACATATTTAAGTAAATTAACCTCCGTTAATCGTTAGTTTAACATATTTAAGTTAATTAACCCTCTCTATCTTACTTAAGTCTGCAAAAGCCTTAACGGCATAACGGCAGTGCATTTAGAAGAATAAATTAATATTATATTTAGGTATAAATTCGATTTTCTTGTATTTGCACATTTAGCAATCGATATCGAAATGCTTCAAATCATTAGTTTAATATATTTAAGTTAGTAAAGCTTTTTTAACGCACTGAAGTTAACATAAAGCCATGGCGGCATAACGGCAGTGCATGTAAAAGAATTCCGTAATCTTATATTTAGGTATAAAGTCGATTTTTTTGTATATACGCATTTAGCAATCGATATCGAAATGCTTCAAATCATAGGTTTAACATATTTAAGTTAATTAACCTTCTTTAACGTATTGAAGGTGATATAAACCCTATGGCGGCATAACGATAGTACATTTGGAAGAATTCCGTAGTCTTATATTTAGGCATAAAGTCGATTTTCTTGGTATATATGCATTAGGCAATCGATATCGAAATAACTGGTTTTACATATTTAAGTTAATAAACCTTCTTTAACGAACAGAAGTTAACATAACCCATAACGGCATAACGGCAGTGCATTTAGAAGAATTCCGTAATCTTATATTTAGGTATAAAGTCGATTTTCTTGTATATACACATTTAGCAGTCGATATCGAAATGCTTCAAATCATAAGTTTAACATATTTAAGGTAATTAACCCTCCTTGTCTTACTGAAGTCTACAAAAGCCTTAACGGCATAACAGCAGTGCATTTAGAAGAATTACGTAATCTTATATTTAGGTATAAAGTCGATTTTCTTGCATATACTCATTTAGCAATCGATATCGAAATGCTTCAAATCATTAGTTTAACATATTTAAGTTAATAATTCTTCTTTAACGAACTGAAGTTGGCATAAAGCCATGGGGGCATAACGGCAGTGCATTTAGAAGAATTCCGGAATCTTATGTTTAGGTATAAAGTCGATTTTCTTCTATATAAGCTTTAAGCAATCGATATCGAAATGCTTCAAATAACTGGTTTAACATATTTAAGTTAATAAACCTTCTTTAACGAACTGAAGTTAACATAAAGCCATAACGGCATAGCGGAAGTGTATTTAGAAGAATTCCGTTATCATATATTTAGGTATAAAATCGATTTTGTTGTACATACACATTTAGCAATCGATATCGAGATGCTTCAACCCATTAGTTTAACATATTTAAGTTAATTAACCTTCTTTAACGCACTGAAGTTGGCATAAAGGCCTGGCCGCATAACGATAGTGCATTTAGGAGAATTCCGTAATCTTATATTTAGGTGTGAAGTCGATTTTCTTGTATTTACATATTTAGCAATCGATATCGAAATGCTTCAAATCATTAGTTTAACATATTTAAGTTAATTAACCTCCGTTAATCGTTAGTTTAACATATTTAAGTTAATTAACCCTCTCTATCTTACTTAAGTCTGCAAAAGCCTTAACGGCATTACGGCAGTGCATTTAGAAGAATAAATTAATATTATATTTAGGTATAAATTCGATTTTCTTGTATTTGCACATTTAGCAATCGATATCGAAATGCTTCAAATCATTAGTTTAATATATTTAAGTTAGTAAAGCTTCTTTAACGCACTGAAGTTAACATAAAGCCATGGCGGCATAACGGCAGTGCATGTAAAAGAATTCCGTAATCTTATATTTAGGTATAAAGTCGATGTTTTTGTATATACGCATTTAGCAATCGATATCGAAATGCTTCAAATCATAGGTTTAACATATTTAAGTTAATTAACCTTCTTTAACGTATTGAAGGTGATATAAAGCCATGGCGGCATAACGATAGTACATTTGGAAGAATTCCGTAGTCTTATATTTAGGCATAAAGTCGATTTTCTTGGTATATATGCATTAGGCAATCGATATCGAAATAACTGGTTTTACATATTTAAGTTAATAAACCTTCTTTAACGAACAGAAGTTAACATAACCCATAACGGCATAACGGCAGTGCATTTAGAAGAATTCCGTAATCTTATATTTAGGTATAAAGTCGATTTTCTTGTATATACACATTTAGCAGTCGATATCGAAATGCTTCAAATCATAAGTTTAACATATTTAAGGTAATTAACCCTCCTTGTCTTACTGAAGTCTACAAAAGCCTTAACGGCATAACAGCAGTGCATTTAGAAGAATTACGTAATCTTATATTTAGGTATAAAGTCGATTTTCTTGCATATACTCATTTAGCAATCGATAT
Source organism: Bactrocera correcta (assembly GCA_027475135.1). Lineage (NCBI taxonomy): Eukaryota > Metazoa > Arthropoda > Insecta > Diptera > Tephritidae > Bactrocera > Bactrocera correcta. Next base: position 7,882,575 of record CM050327.1, on the reverse strand, counting down.
CGAAATGCTTCAAATCATTAGTTTAACATATTTAAGTTAATAATTCTTCTTTAACGAACTGAAGTTGGCATAAAGCCATGGGGGCATAACGGCAGTGCATTTAGAAGAATTCCGGAATCTTATGTTTAGGTATAAAGTCGATTTTCTTCTATATAAGCTTTAAGCAATCGATATCGAAATGCTTCAAATAACTGGTTTAACATATTTAAGTTAATAAACCTTCTTTAACGAACTGAAGTTAACATAAAGCCATAACGGCATAGCGGAAGTGTATTTAGAAGAATTCCGTTATCATATATTTAGGTATAAAATCGATTTTGTTGTACATACACATTTAGCAATCGATATCGAGATGCTTCAACCCATTAGTTTAACATATTTAAGTTAATTAACCTTCTTTAACGCACTGAAGTTGGCATAAAGGCCTGGCGGCATAACGATAGTGCATTTAGGAGAATTCCGTAATCTTATATTTAGGTGTGAAGTCGATTTTCTTGTATTTACATATTTAGCAATCGATATCGAAATGCTTCAAATCATTAGTTTAACATATTTAAGTTAATTAACCTCCGTTAATCGTTAGTTTAACATATTTAAGTTAATTAACCCTCTCTATCTTACTTAAGTCTGCAAAAGCCTTAACGGCATTACGGCAGTGCATTTAGAAGAATAAATTAATATTATATTTTGGTATAAATTCGATTTTCTTGTATTTGCACATTTAGCAATCGATATCGAAATGCTTCAAATCATTAGTTTAATATATTTAAGTTAGTAAAGCTTCTTTAACGCACTGAAGTTAACATAAAGCCATGGCGGCATAACGGCAGTGCATGTAAAAGAATTCCGTAATCTTATATTTAGGTATAAAGTCGATGTTTTTGTATATACGCATTTAGCAATCGATATCGAAATGCTTCATATCATAAGTTTAACATATTTAAGTTAATTAACCTTCTTTAACGTATTGAAGGTGATATAAAGCCATGGCGGCATAACGATAGTACATTTGGAAGAATTCCGTAATCTTATATTTAGGTAAAAAGTCGATTTTTTGGTATATATGCATTAAGCAATCGTAATCGAAATAACTAATTTAACACATTTAAGTTAATAAACCTTCTTTAACGAACAGAAGTTAACATAAACCATAACGGCATAACGGCAGTGCATTTAGAAGAATTCCGTAATCTTATATTTAGGTATAAAGTCGATTTTCTTGTATATACACATTTAGCAGTCGATATCGAAATGCTTCAAATCATAAGTTTAACATATTTAAGGTAATTAACCCTCCTTGTCTTACTGAAGTCTACAAAAGCCTTAAAGGCATAACAGCAGTGCATTTAGAAGAATTACGTAATCTTATATTTAGGTATAAAGTCGATTTTCTTGCATATACTCATTTAGCAATCGATATCGAAATGCTTCAAATCATTAGTTTAACATATTTAAGTTAGTAATTCTTCTTTAACGAACTGAAGTTGGCATAAAGCCATGGGGGCATAACGGCAGTGCATTTAGAAGAATTCCGTAATCTTATGTTTAGGTATAAAGTCGATTTTCTTCTATATAAGCATTAAGCAATCGATATCGAAATGCTTCAAATAACTGGTTTAACATATTTAAGTTAATAAACCTTCTTAAACGAACTGAAGTTAACATAAAGCCATAACGGCATAGCGGCAGTGTATTTAGAAGAATTCCGTTATCATATATTTAGGTATAAAATCGATTTTTTTGTATATACACATTTAGCAATCGATATCGAAATGCTTCAAATAATTAGTTTAACATATTTAAGTTAATAAACCTTCTTTAACGAACTGAAGTTGGCATAAAGCCATGGGGGCATAACGGCAGTGCATTTAGAAGAATTCCGGAATCTTATGTTTAGGTATAAAGTCGATTTTCTTCTATATAAGCTTTAAGCAATCGATATCGAAATGCTTCAAATAACTGGTTTAACATATTTAAGTTAATAAACCTTCTTTAACGAACTGAAGTTAACATAAAGCCATAACGGCATAGCGGCAGTGTATTTAGAAGAATTCCGTTATCATATATTTAGGTATAAAATCGATTTTTTTGTATATACACATTTAGCAATCGATATCGAAATGCTTCAAATCATTAGTTTAACATATTTTAGTTAATTAACCTTCTTTATCTTACTGAACTTCACATAATGCCGTACCGGTATAACGGCAGCGCATTTGGAAGAATTCCGTAATCTTATGTTTAGGTATAAAGTCGATTTTGTTGTACATACACATTTAGCAATCGATATCGAGATGCTTCAACCCATTAGTTTAACATATTTAAGTTAATTAACCTTCTTTAACGCACTGAAGTTGGCATAAAGGCCTGGCGGCATAACGATAGTGCATTTAGGAGAATTCCGTAATCTTATATTTAGGTGTAAAGTCGATTTTCTTGTATTTACATATTTAGCAATCGATATCGAAATGCTTCAAATCATTAGTTTAACATATTTAAGTTAATTAACCTCCGTTAATCGTTAGTTTAACATATTTAAGTTAATTAACCCTCTCTATCTTACTTAAGTCTGCAAAAGCCTTAACGGCATAACGGCAGTGCATTTAGAAGAATAAATTAATATTATATTTAGGTATAAATTCGATTTTCTTGTATTTGCACATTTAGCAATCGATATCGAAATGCTTCAAATCATTAGTTTAATATATTTAAGTTAGTAAAGCTTCTTTAACGCACTGAAGTTAACATAAAGCCATGGCGGCATAACAGCAGTGCATTTAGAAGAATTACGTAATCTTATATTTAGGTATAAAGTCGATTTTCTTGCATATACTCATTTAGCAATCGATATCGAAATGCTTCAAATCATTAGTTTAACATATTTAAGTTAATAATTCTTCTTTAACGAACTGAAGTTGGCATAAAGCCATGGGGGCATAACGGCAGTGCATTTAGAAGAATTCCGTAACCTTATGTTTAGGTATAAAGTCGATTTTCTTCTATATAAGCATTAAGCAATCGATATCGAAATGCTTCAAATAACTGGTTTAACATATTTAAGTTAATAAACCTTCTTTAACGAACTGTAGTTAACATAAAGCCATAACGGCATAGCGGCAGTGTATTTAGAAGAATTCCGTTATCATATATTTAGGTATAAAATCGATTTTTTTGTATATACACATTTAGCAATCGATATCGAAATGCTTCAAATCATTTGTTTAACATATTTAAGTTAATTAACCTTCTTTATCTTACCTAAGTTTACATATTGCCACAACGGTATAACGGCAGCGCATTTGGAAGAATTCCGTAATCTTATATTTAGGTATGAAGTCGATTTTCTTGTATATAAACATTAAGCAATCGATATGGAAATGCTTCAACCCATTAGTTTAACATATTTAAGTTAATAAACCTTCTTTAACGAACTGAAGTTGGAATAAAGCCATGGCGGCATAACGACAGTGCATGTAGAAGAATTCCGTTATCTTATATTTAGGTATAAAGCCGATTTTCTTGTATTTACACAATTAGCAATCGATCTCGATATGCTTCAAATCATTAGTTTAACATATTTAAGATAGTAAACTTCTGTAACTTATTGAGGGTGATATAAAGCCATGGCGGCATAACGGCAGTGCATTTAGAAGAATTCCGTAATCTTATATTTAGGTATAAAGTCGATTTTCTTGTATATACTCATTTATCAATCGATATCGAAATGCTTCAAATCATTAGTTTAATATATTAAAGTTAATAAAGCTTCTTTAGCGCACTGAAAATAACATAAAGCCATGGTGGCATAACGGCAGTGCATGTAGAAGAATTCCGTAATCTTATATTTAGGTATAAAGTCGATTTTCTTGTATATACACATTTAGCAATCGATATCGAAATGCTTCAAATCATTAGTTTAACATATTTAAGTTAATAAACCTTCTTTAATGCACTGAAGTCTTCATAAAGCCTTAACGGTATAACTGCAGCGCATTTAGAAGAGTTCCGTAATCTTATATTTAGGTATAAAGTCGATTTTGTTGTATATACGCATTTAGCAATCGACATCGAAATGCTTCAGCTCATAAGTTTAACATATTTAAGTTAATTAACCTTCTTTAACGTAATAGAGGTGATATAAAGCCATGGCTGCATAACGACAGTGCATTTAGAAGAATTCCGTAATCTTATATTCAGGTATAAAGTTGATTTTCTTGTATATACGCATTTAGCAATCGATATCGAAATGATTCAAATCGATAGTTTAACATATTTAAGGTTATTAACCTTCTTTATCTTACTGAAGTTGGCATATAGCCATGGCGGCATAACGGCAGTGCATGTAGAAGAATTCCGTAATCTCATATTTAGGTATAAGGTCGATTTTCTTGTATATACACATTTAGCTATCGATATCGAAATCCTTCAAATCATTAGTTTAACATATTTAAGTTAATTGACCTCCTATAGCGAACTAAAATTGACATATTTAGGTATAAAGTCGATTTTGTTGTACATACACATTTAGCAATCGATATCGAAATGCTTCAAATCATTAGTTTAACATATTTAAGTTAATTAACCTTCTTTAACGTAATAGAGGTGATATAAAGCCATGACGGCATAACGACAGTACATTTGGAAGAATTCCGTAATCTTATGTTTAGGTATAAATTCGGTTTTCTTTTATATACACATTTAGCAAGCGATATCGAAATGCTTCAAGTCATTAGTTTACCAAATTTAAGTTAATTAACCTTCTTTAACGTATTGAAGTTGATATAAAGCCATGGCGGCATAACCACAGTACATTTGGAAGAATTCCGTAGTCTTATATTTAGGTATAAAGTCGATTTTCTTGTATATATGCATTAAGCAATCGATATCGAAATACTTCAAATAACTGGTTTAACATATTTAAGCTAATAAACCTTCTTTAACGATCAGAAGTTTGCATATAGCCATGATGGCATAACGGCAGTGCATGTAGAAAAATTCTGTAATCTTATATTTAAGTATAAAGTCGATTTTCTTGTATATACGCATTAAGCAATCGATATCGATATGCCTCAAATCATTAGTTTAACATATTTAAGTTAATTATCCTTCTTTTTCTTACTGAAGTTTACATAAAGCCATAACGGTATAACGGCAGTGCATTTCCAAGAACTCGGTAATCTTATATTTAGGAATAAAGCCGATTTTGTTGTATATACACATTTAGCAATCTTAATAAACCTTCTTTAACGATCAGAGGTTTGCATATAGCCATGATGGCATAACGGCAGTGCATGTGGAAGAATTCCGTAATCTTATATTTAGGTATAAAGTCGATATTCTTGTATATACACATTTAGCTATCGATATCGAAATGCTTCAAATCGTTAGTTTACCATATTTAGTTAATAAACATTTTTTAGCTTACTGAAGTCTTCATAAAGCCTTAACGGTATAACGGCAATGCATTTAGAAGAATTCCGTAAGGTTGTAATTTTATGTTTAGGTATAAAGTCGCTTTTCTTGTATTTACACATTTAGCAATCGATATCGAAATGCTTCAAACCATTAGTTTAACATATTTAAAGTAATCAACCTTCTTTAACGGATTGAAGGTAATATAAAGCCATGGCGGTATAACGACAGTACATGTGAAAGAATTCCGTAAACTTATATTTAGGTATAAAGTCGATTTTCTTGTATATATACATTTCGCAATCGATATCGAAATGCTTCATAAAACTGGTTTAACATATTTAAGTTAATAAACCTCCTTTAGTGAACTGAAGTTGACATAAAGCCACAACGGCACTGCATTTGGAAGAATTCCGTAGTCTTATATATAGGCTTAAAGTCGATTTTCTTGTATATACACATTTTGCAATCGATATCAAAATGCTTCAAATAACTGGTTTAGCATATTTAAGTTAATTAACCTTCTTTATCTTGCTGAAGTTTACATAAAGCCATAACGACATAACGGCAGTATGTTTGGGTGAATTCCGTAATCTTTTATTTAGGTATAAAATCGATTTTCTTGTACATACACATTTAGCAATCAATTACGAAATGCTTCAAATCATTAATTTAGCATATTTAAGTAAATTAACCTTCTTTAACGTATTGAAATTTATATAAAGCCATAACGGCATAACGGCAGTGTATTTCGATGAATTCCGTAATCTTATATTTAGATATAAAGCCGAATTTGTTGTATATACGCATTTAACAACCGATATCGAAATTCTTGAAATCATTAGTTTAAAATATTTAAAATAATTAACCTTCTTTAACGTATTGAAGTTGATATAAAGCCATGGTGGCATAACGACAGTACATTTGGGTGAATTCCGTAATCTTTTATTTAGGTACAAAATCGATTTTCTTGTATATACACATTTAGCCATCGATATCGAAATGCTTCAAATCATTAGTTTAATATATTAAAGTTAATAAAGCTTCTTTAACGTATTGAAGTGTATATGAAGCCATGGCGGCATAACGACAGTACATTTGGAAGAATTCCGTAATCTTATGTTAAGTCTATATAAAGCCTTAACGGTATAACTGCACTGCATTTAGAAGAATTCCGTTATCTTATACTTAGGTATAAATTCGATTTTCTTTTATATACACATTTAGCAAGCGATATCGAAATGCTTCAAATCATTAGTTTAACATATTTAAGTTAATTAACCTTCTTTAACGTATTGAAGTTGATATAAAGCCATGGTGGCATAACGACAGTACATTTGGGTGAATTCCGTAATCTTTTATTTAGGTACAAAATCGATTTTCTTGTATATACACATTTAGCCATCGATATCGAAATGCTGCAGCTCACAAGTTTAACATATTTAAATTAATAAACCTTCATAAACGATCTGAAGTGGGTATATAGCCATGGCGGCATAACGGCAGTGCATATAGAAGAATTCCAGAAACTTATATTTAGGTATAAAGTCGATTTTCTTGTTTATACTCATTTAGCAATCGATATCAAAATTCTTTAAATCATTAGTTTTAACATATTTAAGTTAAGTAACCTTCTTTAACTTACTGAAGGAGATATAAAGCCATGGCGGCATAACGACAGTACATTTGGAAGATTTCCCTAATCTTATATTTTGGTATAAAGTCGATTTTCTTGAGTATACACATTTAGCAAGCGATATCAAGATGCTTCAAATCATTAGTTTAACATATTTAAGTTAATAAACCTTCTTTAACGTATTGAAGTTGATATATAGCCATGGCGGCATAACGACAGTACAGTTGGAAGAATACCGTAATCTTATAATTAGGTATAAATTCGATTTTCTTGTATATACACATTTAGCAATCGATATCGAAATGCTTCAAATCATTAGTTTAACATATTTAAGTTAATTAACCTTTTTTAACGTATTGAAGTTGATATAAAGCCATGGCGGCATAACGGCAGTGCATTTAGAAGAATTCTGTAATCTCATATTTAGGTATAAAGTCGATTTTCTTGTATATACACATTTAGCAATCGATATCGAAATGCTTCAAATCATTAGTTTAACATATTTAAGTTAATTAACCTTCTTTAACGTATTGAAGTGTATATAAAGCCATGGCGGCATAACGGCAGTGCATTTAGAAGAATTCTGTAATCTCATATTTAGGTATAAAGTCGATTTTCTTGTATATAGACATTTAGCAATCGATATCGAAATGCTTCAAATCATTAGTTTAACATATTTAAGTTAATTAACCTTTTTTAACGTATTGAAGTGTATATAAAGCCATGGCGGCATAACGGCAGTGCATTTAGAAGAATTCTGTAATCTCATATTTAGGTATAAAGTCGATTTTCTTGTATATACACATTTAGCTATCGATATCGAGATGCTTCAAATCATTAGTTTAACATATTTAAGTTAATAAACCTTCCTTATCGCACTGAAGTCTACATAAAGCCTTAACGGTATAACTGCACTGCATTTAGAAGATTTACGTTATCATATATTTAGGTATAAAATTGAGTTTCTTGTATATATATATTTCGCAATCGATATCGAAATGCTTCAGATAACTGGTTTAACATAATAAACTTCCTTTAGCGAACTGAAGTTGACATATTTAGGTATAAAGTCGATTTTGTTGTACATACACATTTAGCAATCGATATCGAAATGCTTCAAACCATAAGTTTAAAATATTTAAAATAATTAACCTTCTTTATTGAAGTTGATACAAAGCCATGGCGGCATAACGACAGTACATTTGGAAGAATAACGTAATCTTATATTTAGGTATACAGTCGAATTTCTTGTATATACACATTTAGCAATCGATATCGAAATGCTTCAAATCATTAGTTTAACATATTTAAGTAAATAAACCTTCTTTAACGCACTGAAGTCTACATAAAACCTCAACGGTATAACTGCACTGCATTTAGAAGAATTCCGTTATCTTATATTTAGGTATAAATTCGACTTTCTTGTATATACTCATTTAGCAAGCGATATCGAAATTCTTCAAATCATTAGTTTAACATATTAAAGTTAATTAACCTTCTTTAACGTAATGAAGGTGATATAAAGCCATGGCGGCATAACGACAGTGCATTTAGAAGAATTCCGTAATCTTATATTTGGGTATAGAGTCGATTTTGTTGTATATACGCATTTAGCAATCGACATCGAAATGCTTCAAATCATTAGTTTAACATATTTAAGTTAATTAACCTTCTTTAACGTATTGAAGTTGATATAAAGCCATGGCGACATAACGACAGTACATTTGGAAGAATTCCGTAATCTTATGTTAAGGTATAAATTCGATTTTCTTTTATATACACATTTAGCAAGCGATATCGAAATGCTTCAAATCATTAGTTTAACATATTTAAGTTAATTAACCTTCTTTAACGTATTGAAGTTGATAAAAAGCCATGGTGGCATAACGACAGTACATTTGGGTGAATTCCGTAATCTTTTATTTAGGTACAAAATCGATTTTCTTGTAGATACACATTTAGCAATCGATATCGAAATGCTTCAGCTCACAAGTTTAACATATTTAAATTAATAAACCTTCTGTAACGATCTGAAGTGGGCATATAGCCATGGCGGCATAACGGCAGTGCATACAGAAGAATTCCATAAACTTATATTTAGGTATAAAGTCGATTTTCCTGTAAATACACATTTAGCTATCGATATCGAAATGCTTCAAATCATTAGTTAAACATACTAAGTTAATAAATATTTTTTAGCTTACTGAAGTCTACATAAAGCCTTAACGGTATAACGGCAGTGCATTTAGAAGAATTCCGTAATGTTATAATTTTATATTTAGGTATAAAGTCGATTTTCTTGTATCTACACATGTAGCAGTCGATATCGAAATGCTTCAAACCATTAGTTTAACATATTTAAAATAATTAACCTTCTTTAACGTATTGAAGTTGATACAAAGCCATGGCGGCATAACGACAGTACATTTGGAAGATTTCCCTAACTTTATATTTAGGTATAAAGTCGATTTTCTTGAGTATACACATTTAGCAATCGATATCGAGATGCTTCAAATCATTAGTTTAACATATTTAAGTTAAGAAACCTTCTTTAACGCACTGAAGTCTACATAAAGCCTTAACGGTATAACTGCACAGCATTTAGAAGAATTCCGTTATCATATATTTAGGTATAAATTCGACTTTCTTGTATACACTCATTTAGCAAGCGATATCGAAATGCTTCAAATTATTAGTTTAACATATTTAAGTTAATTAACCTTCTTTAACGTATTGAAGTTGATATATAGCCATGGCGGCATAACGGCAGTGCATTTAGAAGAATTCTGTAATCTCATATTTAGGTATAAAATCGATTTTCTTGTATATACACATTTAGCAATCGATATCGAAATGCTTCAAATCATTAGTTTAACATATTTAAGTTAATTAACCTTCTTTAACGTATTGAAGTTTATATAAAGCCATGGCGGCATAACGGCAGTGCATTTAGAAGAATTCTGTAATCTCATATTTAGGTATAAAGTCGATTTTCTTGTATATACACATTTAGCAATCGATATCGAAATGCTTCAAATCATTAGTTTAACATATTTAAGTTAATTAACCTTCTTTAACGTACTGAAGTTGATATAAAGCCATGGCGGCTTAACGGCAGTGCATTTAGAAGAATTCTGTAATCTCATATTTAGGTATAAAGTCGATTTTCTTGTATATACACATTTAGCTATCGATATCGAGATGCTTCAAATCATTAGTTTAACATATTTAAGTTAATAAACCTTCTTTAACGCACTGAAGTCTACATAAAGCCTTAACGGTATAACTGCACTGCATTTAGAAGATTTCCGTTATCATATATTTAGGTATAAAGTCGATTTTTTTGTATATATATATTTCGCAATCGATATCGAAATGCTTCAGATAACTGGTTTAACATAATAAACTTCCTTTAGCGAACTGAAGTTGACATATTTAGGTATAAAGTCGATTTTGTTGTACATACACATTTAGCAATCGATATCGAAATGCTTCAAATCATTAGTTTAACATATTTAAGTTAATTAACCTTCTTTAACGTACTGAAGTTGATATAAAGCCTTAACGGTATAACTGCACTGCATTTAGAAGATTTCCGTTATCATACATTAAGGTATAAAGTCGATCTCCTTGTATATATATATTTCGCAATCGATATCGAAATGCTTCAAATAACTGGTTTAACATATTTAAGTTAATAAACTTCCTTTAGCGAACTGAAGTTGACATATTTAGTTATAAAGTCGATTTTGTTGTACATACACATTTAGCAATCGATATCGAAAGGCTTCAAATCATTAGTTTAACATATTTAAGTTAATTAACCTTCTTTAACGTACTGAAGGCGATATAAAGCCATGGTTGCATAACGACAGTGCATGTAGAAGAATTTCGTAATCTTATATTTAGGTATACAGTCGATTTTCTCATATTAACAAATTTAGCAGTCGATATCGAAAATCTTCAGATCATTAGTTTAACATATTTAAGTTAATTAACCTTCTTAAACGTAATGAAGGTGATATAAAGCCATAGCGGCATAACGACAGTGCATTTAGAGGAATTCCGTAATCTTATTTTTAGGTATAAAGTCGATTTTGTTGTATATACGCATTTAGCAATCGATATCGAAATGCTTCAAATCATTAGTTTAACATATTTAAGTTAATAAACCTTCTTTAACGTACTGAAGTTGATATAAAGCCATGGCGGCATAACGGCAGTGCATTTAGAAGAATTCTGTAATCTCATATTTAGGTATAAAGTCGATTTTCTTGTATATACACACTTAGCTATCGATATCGAGATACTTCAAATCATTAGTTTAACATATTTAAGTTAATAAACCTTCTTTAACGCACTGAAGTTTACATAAAGCCTTAACGGTATAACTGCACTGCATTTAGAAGATTTCCGTTATCATATATTTAGGTATAAAGTCGATTTTCTTGTATATATATATTTCGCAATCGATATCGAAATGCTTCAGATAACTAGTTTAACATATTTAAGTTAATAAACTTCCTTTAGCGAACTGAAGTTGACATATTTAGGTATAAAGTCGATTTTGTTGTACATACACATTTAGCAATCGATATCGAAATGCTTCAAATCATTAGTTTAACATATTTAAGTTAATTAACCTTCTTTAACGTACTGAAGGCGATATAAAGCCATGGTTGCATAACGACAGTGCATGTAGAAGAATTTCGTAATCTTATATTTAGGTATATAGTCGATTTTCTTATATTAACAAATTTAGCAGTCGATATCGAAAATCTTCAAATCATTAGTTTAACATATTTAAGTTAATTAACCTTCTTAAGCGTAATGAAGGTGATATAAAGCCATGGCGGCATAACGACAGTGCATTTAGAAGAATTCTGTAATCTCATATTTAGGTATAAAGTCGATTTTCTTGTATATACACATTTAGCAAACGATATCGAAATGCTTCAAATCCTTAGTTTAACATATTTAAGTTAATTAACCTTCTTTAACGTATTGAAGAGTATATAAAGCCATGGCGGCATAACGGCAGTGCATTTAGAAGAATTCTGTAATCTCATATTTAGGTATAAAGTCGATTTTCTTGTATATACACATTTAGCAATCGATATCGAAATGCTTCAAATCATTAGTTTAACATATTTAAGTTAATTAACCTTCTTTAACGTACTGAAGGCGATATAAAGCCATGGTTGCATAACGACAGTGCATGTAGAAGAATTTCGTAATCTTATATTTAGGTATACAGTCGATTTTCTTATATTAACAAATTTAGCAGTCGATATCGAAAATCTTCAAATCATTAGTTTAACATATTTAAGTTAATTAACCTTCTTAAACGTAATGAAGGTGATATAAAGCCATGGCGGCATAACGATAGTGCATGTAGAAGAATTTCGTAATCTTATATTTAGGTATACAGTCGATTTTCTTATATTAACAAATTTAGCAGTCGATATCGAAAATCTTCAAATCATTAGTTTAACATATTTAAGTTAACGATAGTGCATTTAGAGGAATTCCGTAATCTTATTTTTAGGTATAAAGTCGATTTTGTTGTATATACGCATTTAGCAATCGATATCGAAATGCTTCAAATCATTAGTTTAACATATTTAAGTTAATTAACCTTCTTAAACGTAATGAAGGTGATATAAATGCATAACGACAGTGCATTTAGAGGAATTCTGTAATCTCATATTTAGGTATAAAGTCGATTTTCTTGTATATACCCATTTAGCTATCGATATCGAGATGCTTTAAATCATAAGTTTAACATATATAAGTTAATAAACCTTCTTTAACGTACTGAAGTTGATATAAAGCCATGGCGGCATAACGGCAGTGCATTTAGAGGAATTCTGTAATCTCATATTTAGGTATAAAGTCGATTTTCTTGTATATACACATTTAGCAATCGATATCGAAATGCTTCAAATCATAAGTTTAACATATTTAAGTTAATTAACCTTCTTTAACGTACTGAAGTTGATATAAAGCCTTAACGGTATAACTGCACTGCATTTAGAAGATTTCCGTTATCATATTTTAAGGTATAAAGTCGATTTTCTTGTATATATATATTTCGCAATCGATATCGAAATGCTTCAGAAAACTGGTTTAACATATTTAAGTTAATAAACTTCCTTTAGCGAACTGAAGTTGACATATTAAGTTATAAAGTCGATTTTGTTGTACATACACATGTAGCAATCGATATCGAAATGCTTCAAATCATTAGTTTAACATATTTAAGTTAATTAACCTTCTTTAACGTACTGAAGGCGATATAAAGCCATGGTTGCATAACGACAGTGCATGTAGAAGAATTTCGTAATCTTATATTTAGGTATACAGTCGATTTTCTTATATTAACAAATTTAGCAGTCGATATCGAAAATCTTCAAATCATTAGTTTAACATATTTAAGTTAATTAACCTTCTTAAACGTAATGAAGGTGATATAAAGCCATGGCGGCATAACGATAGTGCATTTAGAGGAATTCCGTAATCTTATTTTTAGGTATAAAGTCGATTTTGTTGTATATACGCATTTAGCAATCGATATCGAAATGCTTCAAATCATTAGTTTAACATATTTAAGTTAATTAACCTTCTTAAACGTAATGAAGGTGATATAAATGCATAACGACAGTGCATTTAGAGGAATTCTGTAATCTCATATTTAGGTATAAAGTCGATTTTCTTGTATATACCCATTTAGCTATCGATATCGAGATGCTTCAAATCATTAGTTTAACATATTTAAGTTAATAAACCTTCTTTAACGTACTGAAGTTGATATAAAGCCATGGCGGCATAACGGCAGTGCATTTAGAAGAATTCTGTAATCTCATATTTAGGTATAAAGTCGATTTTCTTGTATATACACATTTAGCTATCGATATCGAGATGCTTCAAATCATTAGTTTAACATATTTAAGTTAATAAACCTTCTTTAACGCACTGAAGTCTACATAAAGCCTTAGCGGTATAACTGCACTGCATTTAGAAGATTTCCGTTATCATATATTTAGGTATAAAGTCGATTTTCTTGTATATATATATTTCGCAATCGATATCGAAATGCTTCAGATAGCTGGTTTAACATATTTAAGTTAATAAACTTTCTTTAGCGAACTGAAGTTGACATATTTAGGTATAAAGTCGATTTTGTTGTACATACAGATTTAGCAATCGATATCGAAATGCTTCAAATCATTAGTTTAACATATTTAAGTTAATTAACCTTCTTTAACATACTGAAGGCGATATAAAGCCATGGTTGCATAACGACAGTGCATGTAGAAGAATTTCGTAATCTTATATTTAGGTATATAGTCGATTTTCTTATATTAACAAATTTAGCAGTCGATATCGAAAATCTTCAAATCATTAGTTTAACATATTTAAGTTAATTAACCTTCTTAAACGTAATGAAGGTGATATAAAGCCATGGCGGCATAATGACTGTGCATTTAGAGGAATTCCGTAATCTTACAGTTAGGTATAAAGTCGATTTTGTTGTATATGCGCATTTAGCAATCGATATCGAAATGCTTCAAATCATTAGTTTAACATATTTAAGTTAATTAACCTTCTTAAACGTAATGAAGGTGATATAAAGCCATAACGACAGTGCATTTAGAGGTATTCCGTAATCTTATATTTAGGTATAAAGCCAATTTTGTTGTACATACGCATTTAGCAATCGATATCGAAATGCTTCAAATCATTAGTTTAACATATTTAAGTTAATTAACCTTCTTTAACATACTGAAGTTGATATAAAGCCTTAACGGTATAACTGCACTGCATTTAGAAGATTTCCGTTATCATATATTTAGGTATAAAGTCGATTTTCTTGTATATATATATTTCGCAATCGATATCGAAATGCTTCAGATAACTGGTTTAACATATTTAAATTATTAAACTTCCTTTAGCGAACTGAAGTTGACATATTTAGGTATAAAGTCGATTTTGTTGTACATACACATTTAGCAATCGATATCGAAATGTTTCAAATCATTAGTTTAATATATTTAAGTTAATTAACCTTCTTTAACGTACTGAAGGCGATATAAAGCCATGGTTGCATAACGACAGTGCATGTAGAAGAATTCCGTAATCTTATAATTATGTATAAATTCGATTTTCTTGTATATACACATTTAGCAATCGATATCGAAATGCTTCAAATCATTAGTTTAACATATTTAAGTTAATTAACCTTCTTTAACGTACTGAAGTTGGTATAAAGCCATGGCGGCATAACGGCAGTGCATTTAGAAGAATTCTGTAATCTCATATTTAGGTATAAAGACGATTTTCTTGTATATACACTTTTAGCAATCGATATCGAAATGCTTCAAATCATTAGTTTAACATATTTAAGTTAATTAACCTTCTTTAACGTACTGAAGTTGATATAAAGCCATGGCGGCATAATGGCAGTGCATTTAGAAGAATTCTGTAATCTCATATTTAGGTATAAAGTCGATTTTCTTGTATATACACATTTAGCTATCGATATCGAGATGCTTCAAATCATTAGTTTAACATATTTAAGTTAATAAACCTTCTTTAACGTACTGAAAATGATATAAAGCCATGGCGGCATAATGGCAGTGCATTTAGAAGAATTACGTAATCTTATATTTAGATATAAAGTCGAGTTTCTTGTATATACACATTTAGCAATCGATATCGAGATGCTTCAAATCATTAGTTTAAATATTTAAGTTTATAAACCTTCTTTAACGCACTGAAGTCTACATAAAGCCTTAACGGTATAACTGCTCTGCATTTAGAAGATTTCCGTTATCATATATTTAGGTATAAAGTCGATTTTCTTGTATATATATATTTCGCAATCGATATCGAAATGCTTCAGATAACTGGTTTAACATATTTAAGTTAATAAACTTCCTTTAGCGAACGGAAGTTGACATATTTAGGTATAAAGTCGATTTTGTTGTACATACACATTTAGCAATCGATATCGAAAATCTTCAAATCATTAATTTAACATATTTAAGTTAATTAACCTTCTTAAACGTAATGAAGGTGATATAAAGCCATGGCGGCATAACGACAGTGCATTTAGAGGAATTCCGTAATCTTATATTTAGGTATAAAGTCGATTTTGTTGTATATACGCATTTAGCAATCGATATCGAAATGCTTCAAATCATTAGTTTAACATATTTAAGTTAATTAACCTCCTTAAAGGTAATGAAGGTGATATAAAGCCATGGCGGCATAACGACAGTACATTTGAAAGAATTCCGTAGTCTTATATTTCGGAATAAAGTCGATTTTCTTGCATATACAAATTTAGCAATCGATATCGAAATGCTTCAAGTCATTAGTTTAACGTATTTAAGTTAATTAACCTTCTTTAACGTATTGCAGTTGATATAAAGCCATGGCGGCATAACAGCAGTGCATTTAGAAGAATTCTGTAATCTTATATTTAGGTATAAAGTCGATTTTCTTGTATATACACATTTAGCAATCGATATCGAAATGCTTCAAATCATTAGTTTAACATATTTAAGTTAATTAACCTTCTTTAACGTACTGAAGTTGGTATAAAGCCATGGCGGCATAACGGCAGTGCATTTAGAAGAATTCTGTAATCTCATATTTAGGTATAAAGACGATTTTCTTGTATATACACTTTTAGCAATCGATATCGAAATGCTTCAAATCATTAGTTTAACATATTTAAGTTAATTAACCTTCTTTAACGTACTGAAGTTGATATAAAGCCATGGCGGCATAATGGCAGTGCATTTAGAAGAATTCTGTAATCTCATATTTAGGTATAAAGTCGATTTTCTTGTATATACACATTTAGCTATCGATATCGAGATGCTTCAAATCATTAGTTTAACATATTTAAGTTAATAAACCTTCTTTAACGTACTGAAAATGATATAAAGCCATGGCGGCATAATGGCAGTGCATTTAGAAGAATTACGTAATCTTATATTTAGATATAAAGTCGAGTTTCTTGTATATACACATTTAGCAATCGATATCGAGATGCTTCAAATCATTAGTTTAACATATTTAAGTTTATAAACCTTCTTTAACGCACTGAAGTCTACATAAAGCCTTAACGGTATAACTGCTCTGCATTTAGAAGATTTCCGTTATCATATATTTAGGTATAAAGTCGATTTTCTTGTATATATATATTTCGCAATCGATATCGAAATGCTTCAGATAACTGGTTTAACATATTTAAGTTAATAAACTTCCTTTAGCGAACGGAAGTTGACATATTTAGGTATAAAGTCGATTTTGTTGTACATACACATTTAGCAATCGATATCGAAAATCTTCAAATCATTAATTTAACATATTTAAGTTAATTAACCTTCTTAAACGTAATGAAGGTGATATAAAGCCATGGCGGCATAACGACAGTGCATTTAGAGGAATTCCGTAATCTTATATTTAGGTATAAAGTCGATTTTGTTGTATATACGCATTTAGCAATCGATATCGAAATGCTTCAAATCATTAGTTTAACATATTTAAGTTAATTAACCTCCTTAAAGGTAATGAAGGTGATATAAAGCCATGGCGGCATAACGACAGTACATTTGAAAGAATTCCGTAGTCTTATATTTCGGAATAAAGTCGATTTTCTTGCATATACAAATTTAGCAATCGATATCGAAATGCTTCAAGTCATTAGTTTAACGTATTTAAGTTAATTAACCTTCTTTAACGTATTGCAGTTGATATAAAGCCATGGCGGCATAACAGCAGTGCATTTAGAAGAATTCTGTAATCTCATATTTAGGTATAAAGTCGATTTTCTTGTATATACACATTTAGCAATCGATATCGAAATGCTTCAAATCATTAGTTTAACATATTTAAGTTAATTAACCTTCTTTAACGTATTGAAGTTGATATAAAGCCATGGCGGCATAACGGCAGTGCATTTAGAAGAATTCTGTAATCTCATATTTAGGTATAAAGTCGATTTTCTTGTATATACACATTTAGCAATCGATATCGAAATGCTTCAAATCATTAGTTTAACATATTTAAGTTAATTAACCTTCTTTAACGTACTGAAGTTGATATATAGCCATGGCGGCATAACAGCAGTGCATTTAGAAGAATTCTGTAATCTCATATTTAGGTATAAAGTCGATTTTCTTGTATATACACATTTAGCAATCGATATCGAAATGCTTCAAATCATTAGTTTAACATATTTAAGTTAATTAACCTTCTTTAACGTATTGCAGTTGATATAAAGCCATGGCGGCATAACAGCAGTGCATTTAGAAGAATTCTGTAATCTCATATTTAGGTATAAAGTCGATTTTCTTGTATATACACATTTAGCAATCGATATCGAAATGCTTCAAATCATTAGTTTAACATATTTAAGTTAATTAACCTTCTTTAACGTATTGAAGTTGATATAAAGCCATGGCGGCATAACGGCAGTGCATTTAGAAGAATTCTGTAATCTCATATTTAGGTATAAAGTCGATTTTCTTGTATATACACATTTAGCTATCGATATCGAGATGCTTCAAATCATTAGTTTAACATATTTAAGTTAATAAACCTTCTTTAACGCACTGAAGTCTACATAAAGCCTTATCGGTATAACTGCACTGCATTTAGAAGATTTCCGTTATCATATATTTAGGTATAAAGTCGATTTTCTTGTATATATATATTTCGCAATCGATATCGAAATGCTTCAGATAACTGGTTTAACATATTTAAGTTAATAAACTTCTTTTAGCGAAGTGAGGTTGACATATTTAGGTATAAAGTCGATTTTGTTGTACATACACATTTAGCAATCGATATCGAAATGCTTCAAATCATTAGTTTAACATATTTAAGTTAATTAACCTTCTTTAACGTACTGAAGGCGATATAAAGCCATGGCTGCATAACGACAGTGCATATAGAAGAATTTCGTAATCTTATATTTAGGTATATAGTCGATTTTCTTATATTAACAAATTTAGCAGTCGATATCGAAAATCTTCAAATCATTTGTTTAACATATTTAAGTTAATTAACCTTCTTAAACGTAATGAAGGTGATATAAAGCCATGGCGGCATAACGACAGTGTATTTAGAGGAATTCCGTAATCTTATATTTAGGTATAAAGTCGATTTTGTTGTATATACGCATTTAGCAATCAATATCGAAATGCTTCAAATCATTAGTTTAACATATTTAAGTTAATTAACCTTCTTAAACGTAATGAAGGTGATATAAAGCCATGGCGGCATAACGACAGTGCATTTAGAGGAATACCGTAATCTTATATTTAGGTATAAAATTGATTTTGTTGTATATACGCATTTAGCAATCGATATCGAAATGCTTCAAATCATTAGTTTAACATATTTAAGTTAATTAACCTTCTTTAACGTATTGAAGTTGATATAAAGCCATGGCGGCATAACGACAGTACATTTGAAAGAATTCCGTAGTCTTATATTTAGGAATAAAGTCGATTTTCTTGTATATCCAAATTTAGCAATCGATATCGAAATGCTTCAAGTCATTAGTTTAACATATTTAAGTTAATTAATCCTCTTTATCTTACTGAGGTCTACAAAAGCCATAACGGCAGTATATTTGGGTGAATTCCGCAATCTTATATTTAGGTATAAAGTCGATTTTCTTGTATATACACATATAGCAATCGATATCGAAATGCTTCAAATCATTAGTTTAAAATATTTAAGTTCATAAACCTTCTTTAACGGACTGAAGTGTGCATAAAGCAATGGCGGCATAACATCAGCGCATTTAGAAGAATTCCTTAATCTTATATTTAGGTATAAAGGCGATTTTGTTGTATAAATATACGCATTTAGCAATCGACATCGAAATGCTTCAAATCATTAGTTTAACATATTTAGGTTAATTAACCTTCCTTAACGTATTGAAGTTGATATTAAGCCATGGCGGCATAACGACAGTACATTTGGAAGAATTCCGTAGTCTTATATTTAGGTATAAAGTCGATTTTCTGGTATATATGCATTAAGCAATCGATATGGAAATGCTTCAAATAACTGGTTTAACATATTTAAGTTAATAAACCTTCTCTAACGAACTGAAGTTGGCTAAAGGCCATGGCGGCATAACGGCAGTGCATTTAGAAGAACTCCGCAATCTTATATTTAGGTATAAAGTCCATTTTCTTGTATATACACATTTAGCTATCGATATCGAAATGCTTCAAATCATTAGTTTAACATATTTAAGTTAATTAACCTTCTTTAACGTATTGAAGTTGATATAAAGCCATGGCGGCATAACGACAGTACATTTGGAAGAATTCCGTAGTCTTATATTTATGTAAAAAGTCGATTTTCTTGTATATACACATTTAGCGATCGAGATGCTTCAACTCATTAGTTAAACATATTTATGTTAATAAACCTTCTCTAACGATCTGAAGTTGGCATATGGCCATGGGGGCAAAACGGCAGTGCATTTAGAAGAATTCCGTTATCTTATTTTTAGGTATAAAGTCGATTTTCTTGTATATACACATTTAGCTATCGATATCGAAATGCTTCAAATCATTAATTTAACATATTAAGTTAATAAACGCTTTTTAGCTTACTGAAGTCTACATAAAGCCTTAACGGTAAAACGGCAGTGCATTTAGAAGAATTCCGTAATGTTATAATTTTATATTTAGGTATAAAATCGATTTTTTTGTATATACACATTAAGCTATCGATATCGAAATACTTCAGATAACTGGTTTAACATATTTAAGTTAATAAACCCCCTTTAGCGAACTGAAGTTGACATAAAGCCAAAACGGCACTGCATTTGGAAGAATTCCGTGGTCTAATATTTAGGCATAAAGTCGATTTTTTGTATATACACATTTTGCAATCGATATCGAAATGCTTCAAATAACTGGTTTAGAATATTCAAGTTAATTAACCTTTTTTATCTTACTGAAGTTTACATAAAGCCATAACGGCAGTGCATTTAGAAGAATTCCGTAATCTTATATTTAGGTATAAATTCGATTTTTTTTGTATATACGCATTTTGCAATCGATAACAAAATGCTTCAAATCATTAGTTTAAGATATTTAAGTTAATAAACCTTCTTTAACGAACTGAAGTTAACATAAAGCTTTAACGGCATAACGGCAGTGCATTTACAAGAATTCCGTTATCGTATATTTTATATAAAGTCGATATTCTTGTATATTCACATTTAGCAATCGATAACGAAATGCTTCAAATCATTAGTTTAAGATATTTAAGTTAATAAACCTTCTTTAACGAACTGAAGTTAACATAAAGCTATAACGGCATAACGGCAGTGCATTTACAAGAATTCCGTTATCGTATAATTTATATAAAATCGATTTTTTTGTATATACACATTTAGCTATCGATATCGAAATGCTTCAGATAACTGGTTTAACATATTTAAATTAATTAACCTTCTTTAACGTACTGAAGGCGATATAAAGCCATGGTTGCATAACGACAGTGCATGTAGAAGAATTTCGTAATCTTATATTTAGGTATATAGTCGATTTTCTTATATTAACAAATTTAGCAGTCGATATCGAAAATCTTCAAATCATTAGTTTAACATATTTAAGTTAATTAACCTTCTTAAACGTAATGAAGTTGATATAAAGCCATGGCGGCATAACGGCAGTGCATTTAGAAGAATTCTGTAATCTCATATTTAGGTATAAAGTCGATTTTCTTGTATATACACATTTAGCTATCGATATCGAGATGCTTCAAATCATTAGTTTAACATATTTAAGTTAATAAACCTTCTTTAACGCACTGAAGTCTACATAAAGCCTTAGCGGTATAACTGCACTGCATTTAGAAGATTTCCGTTATCATATATTTAGGTATAAAGTCGATTTTCTTGTATATATATATTTCGCAATCGATATCGAAATGCTTCAGATAGCTGGTTTAACATATTTAAGTTAATAAACTTTCTTTAGCGAACTGAAGTTCACATATTTAGGTATAAAGTCGATTTTGTTGTACATACACATTTAGCAATCGATATCGAAATGCTTCAAATAATTAGTTTAACATATTTAAATTAATTAACCTTCTTTAACGTACTGAAGGCGATATAAAGCCATGGTTGCATAACGACAGTGCATGTAGAAGAATTTCGTAATCTTATATTTAGGTATATAGTCGATTTTCTTATATTAACAAATTTAGCAGTCGATATCGAAAATCTTCAAATCATTAGTTTAACATATTTAAGTTAATTAACCTTCTTAAACGTAATGAAGGTGATATAAAGCCATGGCGGCATAACGACAGTGCATTTAGAGGAATTCCGTAATCTTATATTTATGTATAAAGTCGATTTTGTTGTATATACGCATTTAGCAATCGATATCGAAATGCTTCAAATCATTAGTTTAACATATTTAAGTTAATTAACCTCCTTAAAGGTAATGAAGGTGATATAAAGCCATGGCGGCATAACGACAGTACATTTGAAAGAATTCCGTAGTCTTATATTTAGGAATAAAGTCGATTTTCTTGCATATACAAATTTAGCAATCGATATCGAAATGCTTCAAGTCATTAGTTTAACGTATTTAAGTTAATTAACCTTCTTTAACGTATTGAAGTTGATACAAAGTCATGGCGGCATAACGACAGTACATTTGGAAAAATTCCCTAATCTTATAATTAGGTATAAAGTCGAATTTCTTATATATACACATTTAGCAATCGATATCGAAATGATTCAAATCATTAGTTTAACATATTTAAGTTAATTAACCTTCTTTAACGTATTGAAGTTGATATAAAGCCATGGCGGCATAACGACAGTACATTTGGAAGAATTCCGTAATCTTATATTTAGGTATAAATTCGATTTTCTTTTATATACACATTTAACAAGCGATATCGAAATGCTTCAAATCATTAGTTTAACATATTTAAGTTAATTAACCTTCTTTAACGTATTTAAGTTGATACAAAGCCATGGCGGCATAACGACAGTACATTTGGAAGAATTCCCTAATCTTATAGTTAGGTATAAAGTCGAATTTCTTGTATATACACATTTAGCAATCGATATCGAAATGCTTCAAATCATTAGTTTAACATATTTAAGTTAATAAACCTTCTTTAACGCACTGAAGTCTACATAAAGCCTCAACGGTATAACTGCACTGCATTTAGAAGAATTCCGTTATCTTATATTTAGGTATAAATTCGACTTTCTTGTATATACTCATTTAGCAAGCGATATCGAAATGATTTAAATCTTTAGTTTAACATATTTAAGTAAATTAACCTTCTTTAACGTAATGAAGGTGACATAAAGCCTTGGCGGCATAACGACAGTGCATTTAGAAGAATTCCGTAATCTTATATATAGGTATAAAGTCGATTTTGTTGTATATACGCATTTAGCAATCGACATCGAAATGCTTCAAATAATTAGTTTAACATATTTAAGTTAATTAACCCTCTTTAGCGTATTGAAGTTGATATAAAGACTTGGCGGCATAACGGCAGTATATTTGGGTGAATTCCGTAATCTTATATTTAGGTATAAAGTCGATTTTCTTGTATATACACATATAGCAATCGATATCGAAATGCTTCAAATCATTAGTTTAAAATATTTAAGTTCATAAACCTTCTTTAACGGACTGAAGTGTGCATAAAGCAATGGCGGCATAACATCAGCGCATTTAGAAGAATTCCTTAATCTTATATTTAGGTATAAAGTCGATTTTGTTGTATAAATATACGCATTTAGCAATCGACATCGAAATGCTTCAAATCATTAGTTTAACATATTTAGGTTAATTAACCTTCCTTAACGTATTGAAGTTGATATAAAGCCATGACGGCATAACGACAGTACATTTGGAAGAATTCCGCAGACTTATATTTAGGTATAAAGTCGATTTTCTGGTATATATGCATTAAGCAATCGATATGGAAATGCTTCAAATAACTGGTTTAACATATTTAAGTTAATAAAACTTCTCTAACGAACTGAAGTTGGCTAAAGGCCATGGCGGCATAACGGCAGTGCATTTAGAAGAACTCCGCAATCTTAAATTTAGGTATAGAGTCCATTTTCTTGTATATACACATTTAGCTATCGATATCGAAATGCTTCAAATCATTAGTTTAACTTATTTAATTTAATAAACCTTCTTTAACGAACGGAAGTTGGCGCAAAGCCATGGCGGCATAACGACAGTACATTTGGAAGAATTCCGTAGTCTTATATTTATGTAAAAAGTCGATTTTCTTGTATATACACATTTAGCGATCGAGATGCTTCAACTCATTAGTTTAACATATTTATGTTAATAAACCTTCTTTAACGATCTGAAGTTGGCATATGGCCATGGGGGCAAAACGGCAGTGCATTTAGAAGAATTCCGTTATCTTATATTTAGGTAAAAAGTCGATTTTCTTGTATATACACATTTAGCTATCGATATCGAAATGCTTGAAATCATTAATTTAACATATTAAGTTAATAAACGCTTTTTAGCTTACTGAAGTCTACATAAAGCCTTAACGGTAAAACGGCAGTGCATTTAGAAGAATTCCGTAATGTTATAATTTTATATTTAGGTATAAAATCGATTTTTTTGTATATACACATTTAGCTATCGATATCGAAATACTTCAGATAACTGGTTTAACATATTTAAGTTAATAAACCTCCTTTAGCGAACTGAAGTTGACATAAAGCCAAAACGGCACTGCATTTGGAAGAATTCCGTAGTCTTATATTTAGGCATAAAGTCGATTTTCTTGTATATACACATTTTGCAATCGATATCGAAATGCTTCAAATAACTGGTTTAGAATATTCAAGTTAATTAACCTTTTTTATCTTACTGAAGTTTACATAAAGCCATAACGGCAGTGCATTTAGAAGAATTCCGTAATCTTATATTTAGGTATAAATTCGATTTTTTTTGTATATACACATTTTGCAATCGATAACAAAATGCTTCAAATCATTAGTTTAAGATATTTAAGTTAATAAACCTTCTTTAATGAACTGAAGTTAACATAAAGCTATAACGGCATAACGGCAGTGCATTTACAAGAAATCCGTTATCGTATATTTTATATAAAGTCGATATTCTTGTATATTCACATTTAGCAATCGATATCGAGATGCTTCAAATCATTAGTTTAACATATTTAAGTTAATTAACCTTCTTTTTCTTACTGAAGTTTACGTAAAGCCATAACGAAATAACGGCAGTGCATTTGGAAGAATTCCGTAATCTTATGTTAAGGTATAAAGTCGAATTTGTTTTATATACACATTAGCAATCGATATCGAGATGGTTCAAATCATTAGTTTAACATATTTAAGTTAATTAAGCCTCTCTGTCTTACTGAAATCTACATAAAGCCTTAACGGCATAGCGGCAGTGCATTTATAAGAATTCCGTAATCTTATATGTAGGTATAAAGTCGATTTTCTTGTATTTACACATTTAGCAATCGATATCGAAATGCATCAAATAACTGGTTTAGCATATTAAGGTTAATTAACCTTCTTTATCTTACTGAAGTTTACATAAAGCCATAACGGCATAACGGCAGTATATTTATATAAATTCCGTTATCTTTTATTTAGGTATACAGTAGATTTTGTTGAACATACACATTTATCAATCGATATCGAAATGCTTCAAATCATTAATTTAACATATTTAAGTTAATAAACCTTCTTTAACTCACTGAGGACTACATAAAGCCTTAACGGCATAACGGCAGTGCATTTAGAAGAATTATGTTATCTTATATTTAGGTATAAATTCGATTTTCTTGTATATACACATTAAGCAATCGATATCGAAATGCCTCAAATCATTAGTTTAACATATTTAAGTTAATAAACCTTTTTAGCGCACTAAAGTCTACATAAGGCCCTAATGGCATAACGGCAGTGCATTTAGAAGAATTCCATAATGTTATAATTTTATATTTAGGTGATTTTCTTGTATTTACACATTAAGCAGTCGATATCGAAATGCTTCAAATAACTGGTTTAACATATTTAAGTTAATAAACATTCTTTAACGAACTGCAGTTGATACAAAGCCATGGCGGCATAACGACAGTACATTTGGAAGAATTCCGTAGTCTTATAATTAGGTATAAAGTCGAATTTCTTATATATACATATTTAGCTATCGATATCGAAATGCTTCAAATCATTAGTTTAATATATTTAAGTTAATTAACCTTCTTTAACGTATTGAAGTTAATATAAAGCCATGGCGGCATAACGACAGTACATTTGGAAGAATTCCGTAGTCTTATATTTATGTAAAAAGTCGATTTTCTTGTATATACACATTTAGCGATCGAGATGCTTCAACTCATTAGTTTAACATATTTATGTTAATAAACCTTCTTTAACGATCTGAAGTTGGCATATGGCCATGGGGGCAAAACGGCAGTGCATTTAGAAGAATTCCGTTATCTTATATTTAGGTATAAAGTCGATTTTCTTGTATTTACACATTTAGCAATCGATATCGAAATGCATCAAATAACTGGTTTAGCATATTAAGGTTAATTAACCTTCTTTATCTTTCTGAAGTTTACATAAAGCCATAACGGCATAACGGCAGTATATTTTATGAATTCCGTTATCTTATATTTAGGTATACAGTCGATTTTGTTGTACATACACATTTAGCAATCGATATCGAAAACGGCACTGCATTTGGAAGAATTCCGTAGTCTAATACTTAGGCATAAAGTCGATTTTCTTGTATATACACATTTTGCAATCGATATCGAAATGCTTCAAATAACTGGTTTAGAATATTCAAGTTAATTAACCTTTTTTATCTTACTGAAGTTTACATAAAGCCATAACGGCAGTGCATTTAGAAGAATTCCGTAATCTTATATTTAGGTATAAATTCGATTTTTTTTGTATATACACATTTTGCAATCGATAACAAAATGCTTCAAATCATTAGTTTAAGATATTTAAGTTAATAAACCTTCTTTAACGAACTGAAGTTAACATAAAGCTATAACGGCATAACGGCAGTGCATTTACAAGAAATCCGTTATCGTATATTTTATATAAAGTCGATATTCTTGTATATTCACATTTAGCAATCGATATCGAGATGCTTCAAATCATTAGTTTAACATATTTAAGTTAATTAACCTTCTTTTTCTTACTGAAGTTTACGTAAAGCCATAGCGAAATAACGGCAGTGCATTTGGAAGAATTCCGTAATCTTATGTTTAGGTATAAAGTCGAATTTGTTTTATATACACATTAGCAATCGATATCGAGATGGTTCAAATCATTAGTTTAACATATTTAAGTTAATTAAGCCTCTCTGTCTTACTGAAATCTACATAAAGCCTTAACGGCATAGCGGCAGTGCATTTATAAGAATTCCGTAATCTTATATTTAGGTATAAAGTCGATTTTCTTGTATTTACACATTTAGCAATCGATATCGAAATGCATCAAATAACTGGTTTAGCATATTAAGGTTAATTAACCTTCTTTATCTTACTGAAGTTTACATAAAGCCATAAAGGCATAACGGCAGAATATTTATATAAATTCCGTTATCTTATATTTAGGTATACAGTCGATTTTGTTGTACATACACATTTATCAATCGATATCGAAATGCTTCAAATCATTAATTTAACATATTTAAGTTAATAAACCTTCTTTAACGAACGGAAGTTGGCTTAAAGCCATGGCGGCATAACGGCAGTGCATTTAGAAGAACTCCGCAATCTTAAATTTAGGTATAGAGTCCATTTTCTTGTATATACACATTTAGCTATCGATATCGAAATGCTTCAAATCATTAGTTTAACTTATTTAATTTAATAAACCTTCTTTAACGAACGGAAGTTGGCGAAAGCCATGGCGGCATAACGACAGTACATTTGGAAGAATTCCGTAGTCTTATATTTATGTAAAAAGTCGATTTTCTTGTATATACACATTTAGCGATCGAGATGCTTCAACTCATTAGTTTAACATATTTATGTTAATAAACCTTCTTTAACGATCTGAAGTTGGCATATGGCCATGGGGGCAAAACGGCAGTGCATTTAGAAGAATTCCGTTATCTTATATTTAGGTAAAAAGTCGATTTTCTTGTATATACACATTTAGCTATCGATATCGAAATGCTTGAAATCATTAATTTAACATATTAAGTTAATAAACGCTTTTTAGCTTACTGAAGTCTACATAAAGCCTTAACGGTAAAACGGCAGTGCATTTAGAAGAATTCCGTAATGTTATAATTTTATATTTAGGTATAAAATCGATTTTTTTGTATATACACATTTAGCTATCGATATCGAAATACTTCAGATAACTGGTTTAACATATTTAAGTTAATAAACCTCCTTTAGCGAACTGAAGTTGACATAAAGCCAAAACGGCACTGCATTTGGAAGAATTCCGTAGTCTTATATTTAGGCATAAAGTCGATTTTCTTGTATATACACATTTTGCAATCGATATCGAAATGCTTCAAATAACTGGTTTAGAATATTCAAGTTAATTAACCTTTTTTATCTTACTGAAGTTTACATAAAGCCATAACGGCAGTGCATTTAGAAGAATTCCGTAATCTTATATTTAGGTATAAATTCGATTTTTTTTGTATATACACATTTTGCAATCGATAACAAAATGCTTCAAATCATTAGTTTAAGATATTTAAGTTAATAAACCTTCTTTAATGAACTGAAGTTAACATAAAGCTATAACGGCATAACGGCAGTGCATTTACAAGAAATCCGTTATCGTATATTTTATATAAAGTCGATATTCTTGTATATTCACATTTAGCAATCGATATCGAGATGCTTCAAATCATTAGTTTAACATATTTAAGTTAATTAACCTTCTTTTTCTTACTGAAGTTTACGTAAAGCCATAACGAAATAACGGCAGTGCATTTGGAAGAATTCCGTAATCTTATGTTAAGGTATAAAGTCGAATTTGTTTTATATACACATTAGCAATCGATATCGAGATGGTTCAAATCATTAGTTTAACATATTTAAGTTAATTAAGCCTCTCTGTCTTACTGAAATCTACATAAAGCCTTAACGGCATAGCGGCAGTGCATTTATAAGAATTCCGTAATCTTATATTTAGGTATAAAGTCGATTTTCTTGTATTTACACATTTAGCAATCGATATCGAAATGCATCAAATAACTGGTTTAGCATATTAAGGTTAATTAACCTTCTTTATCTTACTGAAGTTTACATAAAGCCATAACGGCATAACGGCAGTATATTTATATAAATTCCGTTATCTTTTATTTAGGTATACAGTAGATTTTGTTGAACATACACATTTATCAATCGATATCGAAATGCTTCAAATCATTAATTTAACATATTTAAGTTAATAAACCTTCTTTAACTCACTGAGGACTACATAAAGCCTTAACGGCATAACGGCAGTGCATTTAGAAGAATTATGTTATCTTATATTTAGGTATAAATTCGATTTTCTTGTATATACACATTAAGCAATCGATATCGAAATGCCTCAAATCATTAGTTTAACATATTTAAGTTAATAAACCTTTTTAGCGCACTAAAGTCTACATAAGGCCCTAATGGCATAACGGCAGTGCATTTAGAAGAATTCCATAATGTTATAATTTTATATTTAGGTGATTTTCTTGTATTTACACATTTAACAGTCGATATCGAAATGCTTCAAATAACTGGTTTAACATATTTAAGTTAATAAACATTCTTTAACGAACTGCAGTTGATACAAAGCCATGGCGGCATAACGACAGTACATTTGGAAGAATTCCGTAGTCTTATATTTAGGTATAAAGTCTATTTTCTTGTATATACACATTTAGCTATCGATATCGAAATGCTTCAAATCATTAGTTTAATATATTTAAGTTAATTAACCTTCTTTAACGTATTGAAGTTAATATAAAGCCATGGCGGCATAACGACAGTACATTTGGAAGAATTCCGTAGTCTTATATTTATGTAAAAAGTCGATTTTCTTGTATATACACATTTAGCGATCGAGATGCTTCAACTCATTAGTTTAACATATTTAAGTTAATAAACCTTCTTTAACGATCTGAAGTTGGCTTAAAGCCATGGCGGCATAACGGCAGTGCATTTAGAAGAATTCCGTAATCTTATATTTAGGTATAAAGTCGATTTTCTTGTATTTACACATTTAGCAATCGATATCGAAATGCATCAAATAACTGGTTTAACATATTAAGGTTAATTAACCTTCTTTATCTTTCTGAAGTTTACATAAAGCCATAACGGCATAACGGCAGTATATTTTATGAATTCCGTTATCTTATATTTAGGTATACAGTCGATTTTGTTGTACATACACATTTAGCAATCGATATCGAAAACGGCACTGCATTTGGAAGAATTCCGTAGTCTAATACTTAGGCATAAAGTCGATTTTCTTGTATATACACATTTTGCAATCGATATCGAAATGCTTCAAATAACTGGTTTAGAATATTCAAGTTAATTAACCTTTTTTATCTTACTGAAGTTTACATAAAGCCATAACGGCAGTGCATTTAGAAGAATTCCGTAATCTTATATTTAGGTATAAATTCGATTTTTTTTGTATATACACATTTTGCAATCGATAACAAAATGCTTCAAATCATTAGTTTAAGATATTTAAGTTAATAAACCTTCTTTAACGAACTGAAGTTAACATAAAGCTATAACGGCATAACGGCAGTGCATTTACAAGAAATCCGTTATCGTATATTTTATATAAAGTCGATATTCTTGTATATTCACATTTAGCAATCGATATCGAGATGCTTCAAATCATTAGTTTAACATATTTAAGTTAATTAACCTTCTTTTTCTTACTGAAGTTTACGTAAAGCCATAGCGAAATAACGGCAGTGCATTTGGAAGAATTCCGTAATCTTATGTTTAGGTATAAAGTCGAATTTGTTTTATATACACATTAGCAATCGATATCGAGATGGTTCAAATCATTAGTTTAACATATTTAAGTTAATTAAGCCTCTCTGTCTTACTGAAATCTACATAAAGCCTTAACGGCATAGCGGCAGTGCATTTATAAGAATTCCGTAATCTTATATTTAGGTATAAAGTCGATTTTCTTGTATTTACACATTTAGCAATCGATATCGAAATGCATCAAATAACTGGTTTAGCATATTAAGGTTAATTAACCTTCTTTATCTTACTGAAGTTTACATAAAGCCATAAAGGCATAACGGCAGAATATTTATATAAATTCCGTTATCTTATATTTAGGTATACAGTCGATTTTGTTGTACATACACATTTATCAATCGATATCGAAATGCTTCAAATCATTAATTTAACATATTTAAGTTAATAAACCTTCTTTAACGAACGGAAGTTGGCTTAAAGCCATGGCGGCATAACGGCAGTGCATTAAGAATAATTCCGTAATCTTATATTTAGGTATAAAGTCGATTTTTTTGTTTATAGACATTTAGCTATCGATATCGAAATGCTTCAAATCATAAGTTTAACATATTAAGTTAATAAACATTTTTTAGCATACTGAAGCTTACTTAAAGCCATGACGGTATAACGGCAATGCATTTAGAAAAATTCCGTAATGTTATAGATTTATATTTAGGTATAAAGTCGATTTTCTTGTATATATACATTTCGCAATCGATATCGAAATGTTTCAGATAACTGGT
The DNA here is from genome assembly GCA_027475135.1 of Bactrocera correcta. NCBI lineage: Eukaryota > Metazoa > Arthropoda > Insecta > Diptera > Tephritidae > Bactrocera > Bactrocera correcta. The sequence goes on along the minus strand of CM050327.1, from coordinate 7,850,709 downwards.
TTAAAATATTTAATTTAATAAACCTCCTTTAGCGAAATGAAGTTGACAAAAAGCCATAACGGCACTGCATTTGGAAGAATTCCGTAGTCTTATATTTAGGCATAAAGTCGATTTTCTTGTATATACAAATTTAGCAATCGATATCGAAATGCTTCAAATCATTAGTTTAATATATTTAAGATAATTAACCTTCTTTAACGAACGGAAGTTGGCATAAAGCCATGGCGGCATAACGGCAGTGCATTTAGAAGAATTCCGTAATCTTATATTTAGGTATAAAGTCGATTTTCTTGTATATACAAATTTAGCAATCGATAACGAAATGCTTCAAATCATTAGTTTAACATATTTAAGTTAATTAACCTTCTTTATATGACTGAAGTTTACATAAAGGCATAACGGTATAACGCCAGTGCAATTGGAAGAATTCCGTTAACTTATATTTAGGTATAATGTCGATTTTGATGTATATACACATTTAGCAATCGATATCGAGATGCTTCAAATCATTGGTTTAACATATTTAAGTTAATTAACCTTATTTTCTTACTGAAGTTTACGTAAAGCCATAACGGTATAACGGCAGTGCATTTGGAAGAATTCCGTAATCTTAAATGTAGGTATAAAGTCGATTTTGTTGTATATACACATTTAGCAATCGATATCGAGATGGTTCAGCTAATTAGTTTAATATATTTAAGTTAATTAAGCCTCTCTGTCTTACTGAAATCTACATAAAGCCTTAACGGCATAACGGCAGTGCATTTATAAGAATTCCGTTGTCTTATATTCAACTTTGATGTCGATTTTGTTGTATATACACATTTAGCAATCGATATCGAGATGCTTCAAATCATTAGTTTAACATATTTAAGTTAATTAAGCCTCTCTGTCTTACTGAAATCTACATAAAGCCTTAACGGCATAGCGGCAGTGCATTTATAAGAATTCCGTAATCTTATATTTAGGTATAAAGTCGATTTTCTTGTATATACACATTTAGCAATTGATAACGAAATGCTTCAAATCATTAGTTTAACATATTTAAGTTAATTAACCTTATTTTCTTACTGAAGTTTACGTAAAGTCATAACGGTATAACGGCAGTGCATTTGGAAGAATTCCGTAATCTTAAATGTAGGTGTAAAGTCGATTTTGTTGTATATACACATTTAGCAATCGATATCGAGATGGTTCTACTCATTAGTTTAACATATTTAAGTTAATTAAGCCTCTCTGTCTTACTGAAATCTACATAAAGCCTTAACGGCATAACGGCAGTGCATTTATAAGAATTCCGTTGTCTTATATTTAGGTATAATGTCGATTTTGTTGTATATACACATTTAGCAATCGATATCGAGATGCTTCAAATCATTTGTTTAACACATTTAAGTTAATTATCCTTCTTTATCTGACTGAAGTTTACGTAAAGCCATAACGGTATAACGCCAGTGCATTTGGAAGAATTCTGTAAACTTATATTTAGGTATAATATCGATTTTGTTATATATACACATTTAGCAATCGATATCGAGATGCTTCATTTCATTAGTTTAACATATTTAAGTTAATTAACCTTCTTTATCTGACTGAAGTTTACGTAAAGCCATAACGGTATAACGGCAGTGCATTTGGAAGAATTCCGTAATCTTAAATGTAGGTATAAAGTAGATTTTGTTGTATATACACATTTAGCAATTGATAACGAAATGCTTCAAATCATTAGTTTAACATATTTAAGTTAATTAACCTTCTTTATCTGACTGAAGTTTACATAAAGCCATAACGGTATAACGCCAGTGCATTTGGAAGAATTCCGTTAACCTATATTTAGGTATAATGCCGGTTTTGTTGTATATGCACATTTAGCAATCGATATCGAGATGCTTCAAATCATTAGTCTAACATATTTAAGTTAATTAACCTTCTTTTTCTTACTGAAGTTTACGTAAAGCCATAACGGTATAAGGGCAGTGCATTTGGAAGAATTCCGTAATCTTATGTTTAGGTATAAAGTCGATTTTGTTGTATATACACATTAGCAATCGATATCGAGATGGCTCAACTCATTAGTTTAACATATTTAAGTTAATAAACATTTTTTAGCTTACTGAAGTTGGCTTAACGCCATGGCGGCATAACGGCAGTGCATTTAGAAGAATTCCGTAATCTTATATTTAGGTATAAAGTCGATTTTCTTGTATTTACACATTTAGCAATCGATATCGAAATGCATCAAATAACAGGTTTAGCATATTAAGGTTAATTAACCTTCTTTATCTTACTGAAGTTTACGTAAAGCCATAACGGCAGTATATTTATCTGAATTCCGTTATCTTATATTTAGGTAAACAGTCGATTTTGTTGTACATACACATTTAGCAATCGATATCGAAATGCTTCAAATCATTAGTTTTACATATTTAAGTTAGTTAACCTTCTTTAACGTAATGAAGGTGATATAAAGCCATGGCGGCATAACGACAGTGCATTTAGAAGAATTCCGTAATCTTATATTTAGGAATAAAGTCGATTTTGTTCTATATACGCATCTTGCAATCGATATCGAAATGCTTCAAATCATTAGTTTAACATATTTAAGTTAATTAACCTTCGTTAACGTAATGAAGGTGATATAAAGCCATGGCGGCATAACGACAGTGCATTTAGAAGAATTCCGTAAGCATATATTTAGATATAAAGTCGATTTTGTTGTATATACACATTAAGCAGTCGATATCGAAATGCTTCAAATCATTAGTTTAACATATTTAAGTTAATTAACCTTCTTTAACGTATTGTAGTTGATATAAAGCCATGACGGCATAACGACAGTACATTTGGAAGAATTCCGTAGTCTTATATTTATGTATAAAGTCGATTTTGTTGTATATACGCATCTAGCAATCGATATCGAAATGCTTCAAATAATTAGTTTAACATATTTAAGTTAATAAACCTTCTTTAACGAACGGAAGTTGGCTTAAAGCCATGGCGGCATAACGGCAGTGCATTTAGAAGAATTCCGTAATCTTATATTTAGGTATAAAGTCGACACACATTTAGCTATCGATATCGAAATGCTTCAAATCAGAAGTTTAACATATTAAGTTAATAAATATTTTTTAGCATACTGAAGCTTACATAAAGCCATGACGGTATAACGGCAGTGCATTTAGAAGAATTCCGTAATATCATAATTTTATATTTAGTGCTGGTATTGTCACTGGCGAAGCGAATGCATTGGCGAGTCGAATGTTTTAGGCGAAAATTCGCCATGTTCATATTGTGACTGGCGAATGAACACATTCGCTCAACTTTTTTGTTGCCATACTAAAATAATTGAGAAATGTCACACGAGTTCATCCGAAATTGACATATTGACGTATTAAAATTGATTATTGTGTGTTTGAAATTTTACGGTGATTTTAAAAAAGTGAATAAAAATGTTTAACAACGTGGATTTATATTTTGAAGACAGTTATGTTGAAAGGACAACAACGAAGTTACTTAGGCAGCGACGGTTCATCAGAGATCACTCCAATCCCATGGAACTTTCTTCAGTGTTGTAAGTATCTATTGCTATAAAAGTGCATAAACAAATTTCACGTCACATAAGTTTTTTTAAACAGATTTAAAGAAAACTGTCGGTTAAAGCGGCCCACTCACGACAAATTTGTTTGACAAATTTGTTTGAGTTTGAAGTGGTTTTTGTCGTGAGTAGGCATGTTGTCAAACGGATTGAAGGTTTGCGACAAATTTCAAAAACTAACAACCGATTTGTGGATTCGTTTGTCGTGAGTGGCGTGGTTTGCAAACATTTATTAAGTTGGTTGAAATTTTTGCAGAGTAAACATCAGCGGATAAAAAAATGGCAAGCGTGAGCAAAAATTTTTTGGAAGAGCTTTTTGAAGTATTTAAAAATGAACCGGCCTTATTGCCTCAATGTTGCGGAGAGTCTCTCATTTGCAGTAATCGCTTCACACATTCCTGTGTCTTCCTTTTTTATTACAGGAGTGACTGCAGTAAGGAGATCTATATACGTTTTGGAATCCTTCTTCAGGATGGATTTTAAAATCGTCAGGAGCAGTCAGCTCCATTGAATTTAACAGTTTTACATGTGAGTGGTTATATGCCTCACATAACCACTCTTTCATCCATTCTTTCTTCAATATTTTGTTTTTTTTGCATTTGGCTTTTTTCGCTTCATGCACTGGTGTATTACTAGCAGCGCAATTACATCATCCGCGTTATAATCAGACATGTTCACTCCGCGAAGCACACAATGGAAATAAATTTTGTCAAATCGGTTTGTCGTGAGTGCTCAACCGTCTTCAAACAGATTTGTCAAACAAATTTGTCGTGAGTGGGCCGCTTAAGTAAGGATGCATTTATGTATGTGCTAGACAGCGTAAAGGAAAAATGTCCGACTAACCTCGTCGTCAATATCGCCGATGTTGAAATTGTGCTGTCCTCAGATTTTTGGCTCATGGGAGCTATCAGCAAACAGTCGGAAATGATTTCCAACTAGGTATTGCGCAGCCCACTGTTTCGTTGATTTTTAAGGAAATGCTTCCAATATTGGAATCCACTCTGTGCAGTGTCTGGATCAAAACGGACATAACTGAAGAGCAAAAACGAACAACAAGAAGGAAATTTTTCACCAGATCAGGAATTCCAAATGTGGTTGGTTGCGTTGATGGAACCCATGTTGCAATTATTGCTCCATGTGAGAACAAGCACTTATATCTGAATCGAAAAGGATTTTACAGCATAAATGCGATGATTGTAAGTAGTAACTAAATAAATAAATTATTACTTATTATTAATAAATAAATAAAATAATTTTTATCAGGCGTGCGATCAAGATATGGTTATACGGTGTGTTGATGCAAGATATGGAGGATCTAGCCACGACTCATTTGTGTGGAACAATAGCGCATTAAAAACACATCTGGAGCAAACATACCAAAGAGGAGTTTACTTAGGTAACTTCAATTTATATGTGTATGTACATACATAAATACTAAAATTAAATATATTTTAGGTGATTCTGGTTATCCACTACACGAGTATCTATGAACGCCCTTCCGAAACGCTTTACTAGGAACAGTAGAATCAAATTTTAATAAGAAACATGCAAAGGCAAGGAACGTAGTTGAAAGGACAATTGGAGTGCTGAAATGCCGTTTTCGTTGTATACTAGGAGAACGTAAACTACGATATCCTTCTAGTAAAGCAACTGTTGTTGTAAATGTTTGTTGTGCTTTACACAATATTTGCAAACAATATAATGTGAATGATCCTGAAGAAGAAACTTTTGTTGATGTGGTAGTACCACTGGAACCAGTTGAAGGAAACTTCAGTGGAACAGCAGCAGATCATCGCCGAAGACAAATTGCGAATGCATTGTCATAGTATAGTTGCATCCTTAAAATATATGTAAAATATATGTACATATATGTAACATAACTACAATAAAATAACAAATTAATTTTTAATATGCAGAAAATACTATTTTTTATTTTGAAAATTTTTTACTTTGAGTATATAAGTTTTTTTAATTCTAACTGTTTTAGTTTTATCTCAATTTTTTCTTTATGTCGCCTATTTTTTTCTTTCCTTCTTTCTTTCTTCTTTCATTTTATAAAGCGCCAATTTTTCTTTTTTTAATTCATAAATTTTTCGGTTGTATCTTGAAATTTCATTACAAGCCGAACTAATGTTTTGCAGAATACCGACAAGGCTTTCTTGCGTTTCTGTTTGCTTTTCCAAAGCCTTCATACGCAAATTTTCGCGCTCTTCCACTCTGCTTGTAGGTGCCTGTCTGGACGTAATACTAACATTTGCAGCCTGTTCAGGCTGAACCTCGACATCTTCCAGATGTTCTTCTTCTACATATGCAGGTGCAGGTGCAGGTGCAGTGCTTCCAAATGCGGCTCCGCTTGGATTCACTGCCTGTTGCAAGCTGAGCAACTCGTCCACGGCCTGCTCCAAAGGCGTTAAACTACGTTGGGTGTATGGTCCTCCACCTGTGGCTGCAATCTCTTTTCGATTATCTGCAATTTTCCTTTTTAATTTTAGTTTGTAGTCCAACCAAATCTAAGAAATACACAAATCAATACAGATATGTACATATATGCAATCAAAATTGTTTATTCTTACCTTATTCCACTCGCTGCCACTACGTATTGGAGGGCCGATATTGTTTAGCTCTGAAGCAATACCCTCCCACAACTCCATCCTATTTTTTTTGGTTGAGCCAAACGGTGCCATTCCTCTCGCTAACTCCGGATTTCCTTCCACTAACTTCACCAGTACCTCAAATTGCTTTTGAGTAGTTCGTTTTATTCTAAAAATAATTAAATTTGTAATTAATTAAATACAATAAATAAATTTTTAAAATTTTACTAACGTTTTCTCCATTTTCAATTAGATTCTCGAATCAAATAAACGTTCGCTAAATTTTGACAGTTGAGGCGAAGCGAATCTTTCCTGAGAGCTCTTTAAATTATCTAACCAATGCTTTATGTTTGACCCACCTCGTTCCAATAGTTTAGCCTCAGAGCGTTAGCAAAGTTGAAACAAAAATGTGAAGAAGACTTCCCTGAGAGCTCTTTAAATTATCTAACCAATGCTTTATGTTTGACCCACCTCGTTCCAATAGTTAAGCCTCAGAGCATTAGCAAAGTTGAAACAAAATTGTGACTATTACCACGCCCTTGGTAGGAGTAGAAGAAAGATTGAGGACTTTCCTGAGAGCTCTTTAAATTATCTAACCAATGCTTTATGTTTGACTCACCTTGTTCAAATAGTTTAGCCTCAGAGCGTTAGCAAATTTGAAACAAAAATGTGACTATTGCCAAGCCCCTGGTAGGAGTAGAAGAAAAATTGAAGACTTTCCTGAGAGCTCTTTAAATTATCTAACCAATGCTTTATGTTTGACCCACCTCGTTCCAATAGTTTTGCCGATAGAGCGTTAGCAAAGTTGAAACAAAAATGTGACTATTGCCGAGCCCCTGATAGGAGTAGAAGAAAGATTGAAGACTTTCCTGAGAGCTCTTTAATTTATCTAGCCAATGCTTTATGTTTGACTCACCTCGTTCCAATAGTTTAGCCCAGAACGTTAGCAAAGTTGAAACAAAATGTGACTATTGCCAAGCCCCTGTAGGGTAGAAAAAGATTGAAGACTTTGGTCAGAGCTCTTTAGATTATCTAACCAATGCTTTATGTTTGACTCACCTCGTTCCAATAGTTTAGCCGCTAGAACGTTAGCAAAGTTGAAAAAAAATGTGACTATTGCCAAGCCCCTATAGGAGTAGAAGAAAGATTGAAGACTTTGGTCAGAGCTCTTTAGATTATCTAACCAATGCTTTATGTTTGACCACCTCGTTCCAATAGTTTAGCCGCTAGAACGTTAGCAAAGTTGAAACAAAAATGTGACTATTGCCAAGCCCCGATAGGAGTTGAAGAAAGATTGAAGACTTTGGTCAGAGCTCTTTAGATTATCTAACCAATGCCTTATGTTCGACCCCACTCGTTCAAATAGTTTAGCCGCTAGAGCGTTAGCAAAGTTGAAACAAAAATGTGACTATTGCCAAGCCCCTGGTAGGAGTAAAGAAAGATTGAAGATTTCCCTAAGAATTCTTTAAATTATCTAACCAATGCTTTATGTTTGACCCACCTCGTTCAAATAGTTTAGCCTCAGAGCGTTAGCAAAGTTGAAACAAAAATGTGACTATTGCCAAGCCCCTGGGAGGGTAGAAGAAAGATTGAAAACTTTGCTGAGAGCTCTTTAAATTATCTAACCAATGCTTTATGTTTGACTCACCTCGTTGAAATAGTTTAGCCGCTAGAACGTTAGCAAAGTTGAAACAAAAATGTGACTATTGCCAAGCCCCTGATAGGAGTAGAAGAAAGATTGAAGACTTTGGTCAGAGCTCTTTAGATTATCTAACCAATGCTTTATGTTCGACCCAACTCGTTCAAATAGTTTAGCCTCAGAGCGTCAGCAAAGTTGAAACAAAAATGTGACTATTGCCAAGCCCCTGGTAGGGGTAGAATTAAGATTGAAGACTTTCCTGAGAGCTCTTTAATTATCTAACCAATGCTTTATGTTTGACTCACCTCGTTCCAATAGTTTAGCCGCTAGAGCGTTAGCAAAGTTGAAACAAAAATGTGACTATTGCCGAGCCCCTGGTAGGAGTAGAAGAAAGATTGAAAATTTTTCTGAGAGCTCTTAAAATTATCTTACCAATGCTTTATGTTTGCCTCACCTCGTTGAAATATTTTACCCGCTGGAGCGTTATCAAAAGTGAAACAAAAATGTCACTATTTCCAAGCCCCTGATAGGAGTAGAAAAAAGAGTGAAGATTTTCCTAAGAGCTCTTTACATTATCTAACCAATGCTTTATGTTTGACTCACCTCGTCCCAAACGTTTAGCCGATAGCGCGTTAGCAAATTTGAAACAAAAATTTGACTATTGCCAAGCCCCTGATAAGAGTAGAATTAAGATTAAAGACTTCAACTCATTAGTTTAACATATTTAAGTTAATTAAGCCTCTCTGCCTTACTGAAATCTACATAAAGCCTTAACGGCATAACGGCAGTGCATTTATAAGAATTCCGTTGTCTTATATTTAGGTATAATGTCGATTTTGTTGTATATACACATTTAGCAATCGATATCGAGATGCTTCAAATCATTAGTTTAACATATTTAAGTTAATTAATCTTCTTTATCTGAGTGAAGTTTACGTAAAGCCATAACGGTATAACGACAGTGCATTTGGAAGAATTCTGTAAACTTATATTTAGGTATAATGTCGATTTTGTTATATATACACATTTAGCAATCGATATCGAGATGCTTCAACTCATTAGTTTAACATATTTAAGCTAATTAACCTTATTTTCTTACTGAAGTTTACGTAAAGCCATAACTGTATAACGGCATTGCATTTGGAAGAATTTCGTAATCTTATATTTAGGTATAAAGTCGATTTTGTTGTATATATACATTTAGCAATCGATATCGAGATGGTTCAACTCATTAGTTTAAATTATCTAACCAATGCTTTATGTTCGACTTACCTCGTTTCAATAAATTAGCCACTAGAGCGTTAGCAAAGTTGAAACAAAAATGTGACTATTGCCAAGCGCCTGGTAGGAGTAAAAGAAAAATTGAAGGCTTTCCTGAGAGCTCTTTAAATTATCTAACCAATGCTTTATGTTTGACCCACCTCGTTCAAATAGTTTACCCGCTAGAACGTTATCAAAAGTGAAACAAAAATGTGACTATTGCCAAGCGCCTGGTTCGAAATGCTTCAAATAACTGGTTTAACATATTTAAGTTAATAAACCTTCTTTAACGAACTTAAGTTAACATAAAGCTATAACGGCATAACGGCAGTGCATTCTGAAGAATTCCGTTATCGTATATTTTATATAAAGTCGATTTTCTTGTATATTTACATTTAGCAATCGATAACGAAATGCTTCAAATCATTAGTTTAACATATTTAAGTTAATTAACCTTCTTTATCTTACTGAAGTTTACATAAAGCCATAACGGTATAACGGCAGTGCATTTGGGAGAATTGCGTAAACTTATATTTAGGTATAATGCCGGTTTTGTTGTATATACACATTTAGCAATCGATATCGAGATGCTTCAAATCATTAGTCTAACATATTTAAGTTAATTAACCTTCTTTTTCTTACTGAAGTTTACGTAAAGCCATAACGGTATAACGGCAGTGCATTTGGAAGAATTCCGTAATCTTATGTTTAGGTATAAAGACGATTTTGTTGTATATACACATTAGCAATCGATATCGAGATGGCTCAACTCATTAGTTTAACATATTTAAGTTAATAAACATTTTTTAGCTTACAGAAGTTGGCTTATCGCCATGGCGGCATAACGGCAGTGCATTTAGAAGAATTCCGTAATCTTATATTTAGGTATAAATTCGATTTTCTTGTATTTACACATTTAGCAATCGATATCGAAATGCATCAAATAACTGGTTTAGCATATTAAGGTTAATTAACCTTCTTTATCTTACTGAAGTTTACATAAAGCCATAACGGCATAACGGCAGTATATTTATCTGAATTCCGTTATCTTATATTTAGGTAAACAGTCGATTTTGTTGTACTTACACATTTAGCAATCGATATCGAAATGCTTCAAATCATTAGTTTAACATATTTAAGTTAGTTAACTTTCTTTAACGTAATGAAGGTGATATAAAGCCATGGCGGCATAACGACAGTGCATTTAGAAGAATTCCGTAATCTTATATTTAGGAATAAAGTCGATTTTGTTCTATATACGCATCTAGCAATCGATATCGAAATGCTTCAAATCATTAGTTTAACATATTTAAGTTAATTAACCTTCTTTAACGTAATGAAGGTGATATAAAGCCATGGCGGCATAACGACAGTGCATTTAGAAGAATTCCGTAATCTTATATTTAGATATAAATTCGATTTTGTTCTATATACGCATCTAGCAATCGATATCGAAATGCTTCAAATCATTAATTTAACATATTTAAGTTAATTAACCTTCGTTAACGTAATGAAGGTGATATAAAGCCATGGCGGCATAACGACAGTGCATTTAGAAGAATTCCGTAAGCATATATTTAGATATAAAGTCGATTTTGTTGTATATACACATTAAGCAGTCGATATCGAAATGCTTCAAATCATTAGTTTAACATATTTAAGTTAATTAACCTTCTTTAACGTATTGTAGTTGATATAAAGCCATGACGGCATAACGACAGTACATTTGGAAGAATTCCGTAGTCTTATATTTATGTATAAAGTCGATTTTGTTGTATATACGCATCTAGCAATCGATATCGAAATGCTTCAAATAATTGGGTTTAACATATTTAAGTTAATAAACCTTCTTTAACGAACGGAAGTTGGCTTAAAGCCATGGCGGCATAACGGCAGTGCATTTAGAAGAATTCCGTAATCTTATATTTAGGTATAAAGTCGATTTTTTTGTTTAAACACATTTAGCTATCGATATCGAAATGCTTCAAATCAGAAGTTTAACATATTAAGTTAATAAATATTTTTTAGCATACTGAAGCTTACATAAAGCCATGACGGTATAACGGCAGTGCATTTAGAAGAATTCCGTAATATCATAATTTTATATTTAGTGCTGGTATTGTCACTGGCGAAGCGAATGCATTGGCGAGTCGAATGTTTTAGGCGAAAATTCGCCATGTTCATATTGTGACTGGCGAATGAACACATTCGCTCAACTTTTTTGTTGCCATACTAAAATAATTGAGAAATGTCACACGAGTTCATCCGAAATTGACATATTGACGTATTAAAATTGATTATTGTGTGTTTGAAATTTTACGGTGATTTTAAAAAAGTGAATAAAAATGTTTAACAACGTGGATTTATATTTTGAAGACAGTTATGTTGAAAGGACAACAACGAAGTTACTTAGGCAGCGACGGTTCATCAGAGATCACTCCAATCCCATGGAACTTTCTTCAGTGTTGTAAGTATCTATTGCTATAAAAGTGCATAAACAAATTTCACGTCACATAAGTTTTTTTAAACAGATTTAAAGAAAACTGTCGGTTAAGTAAGGATGCATTTATGTATGTGCTAGACAGCGTAAAGGAAAAATGTCCGACTAACCTCGTCGTCAATATCGCCGATGTTGAAATTGTGCTGTCCTCAGATTTTTGGCTCATGGGAGCTATCAGCAAACAGTCGGAAATGATTTCCAACTAGGTATTGCGCAGCCCACTGTTTCGTTGATTTTTAAGGAAATGCTTCCAATATTGGAATCCACTCTGTGCAGTGTCTGGATCAAAACGGACATAACTGAAGAGCAAAAACGAACAACAAGAAGGAAATTTTTCACCAGATCAGGAATTCCAAATGTGGTTGGTTGCGTTGATGGAACCCATGTTGCAATTATTGCTCCATGTGAGAACAAGCACTTATATCTGAATCGAAAAGGATTTTACAGCATAAATGCGATGATTGTAAGTAGTAACTAAATAAATAAATTATTACTTATTATTAATAAATAAATAAAATAATTTTTATCAGGCGTGCGATCAAGATATGGTTATACGGTGTGTTGATGCAAGATATGGAGGATATAGCCACGACTCATTTGTGTGGAACAATAGCGCATTAAAAACACATCTGGAGCAAACATACCAAAGAGGAGTTTACTTAGGTAACTTCAATTTATATGTGTATGTACATACATAAATACTAAAATTAAATATATTTTAGGTGATTCTGGTTATCCACTACACGAGTATCTATGAACGCCCTTCCGAAACGCTTTACTAGGAACAGTAGAATCAAATTTTAATAAGAAACATGCAAAGGCAAGGAACGTAGTTGAAAGGACAATTGGAGTGCTGAAATGCCGTTTTCGTTGTATACTAGGAGAACGTAAACTACGATATCCTTCTAGTAAAGCAACTGTTGTTGTAAATGTTTGTTGTGCTTTACACAATATTTGCAAACAATATAATGTGAATGATCCTGAAGAAGAAACTTTTGTTGATGTGGTAGTACCACTGGAACCAGTTGAAGGAAACTTCAGTGGAACAGCAGCAGATCATCGCCGAAGACAAATTGCGAATGCATTGTCATAGTATAGTTGCATCCTTAAAATATATGTAAAATATATGTACATATATGTAACATAACTACAATAAAATAACAAATTAATTTTTAATATGCAGAAAATACTATTTTTTATTTTGAAAATTTTTTACTTTGAGTATATAAGTTTTTTTAATTCTAACTGTTTTAGTTTTATCTCAATTTTTTCTTTATGTCGCCTATTTTTTTCTTTCCTTCTTTCTTTCTTCTTTCATTTTATAAAGCGCCAATTTTTCTTTTTTTAATTCATAAATTTTTCGGTTGTATCTTGAAATTTCATTACAAGTCGAACTAATGTTTTGCAGAATACCGACAAGGCTTTCTTGCGTTTCTGTTTGCTTTTCCAAAGCCTTCATACGCAAATTTTCGCGCTCCTCCACTCTGCTTGTAGGTGCCTGTCTGGACGTAATACTAACATTTGCAGCCTGTTCAGGCTGAACCTCGACATCTTCCAGATGTTCTTCTTCTACATATGCAGGTGCAGGTGCAGGTGCAGTGCTTCCAAATGCGGCTCCGCTTGGATTCACTGCCTGTTGCAAGCTGAGCAACTCGTCCACGGCCTGCTCCAAAGGCGTTAAACTACGTTGGGTGTATGGTCCTCCACCTGTGGCTGCAATCTCCTTTCGATTATCTGCAATTTTCCTTTTTAATTTTAGTTTGTAGTCCAACCAAACCTAAGAAATAAACAAATCAATACAGATATGTACATATATGCAATCAAAATTGTTTATTCTTACCTTATTCCACTCGCTGCCACTACGTATTGGAGGGCCGATATTGTTTAGCTCTGAAGCAATACCCTCCCACAACTCCATCCTATTTTTTTTGGTTGAGCCAAACGGTGCCATTCCTCTCGCTAACTCCGGATTTCCTTCCATTAACTTCACCAGTACCTCAAATTGCTTTTGAGTAGTTCGCTTTATTATAAAAATAATTAAATTTGTAATTAATTAAATACAATAAATAAATTTTTAAAATTTTACTAACGTTTTCTCCATTTTCAATTAGATTATCGAATCAAATAAACGTTCGCTAAATTTTGACAGTTGAGGCGAAGCGAATCTTTCCTGAGAGCTCTTTAAATTATCTAACCAATGCTTTATGTTTGACCCACCTCGTTCCAATAGTTTAGCCTCAGAGCGTTAGAAAAGTTGAAACAAAAATGTGAAGAAGACTTCCCTGAGAGCTCTCTAAATTATCTAACCAATGCTTTATGTTTGACCCACCTCGTTCCAATAGTTAAGCCTCAGAGCATTAGCAAAGTTGAAACAAAATTGTGACTATTACCACGCCCTTGGTAGGAGTAGAAGAAATATTGAGGACTTTCCCGAGAGCTCTTTAAATTATATAACCAATGCTTTATGTTTGATTCACCTTGTTCAAATAGTTTAGCCTCAGAGCGTTAACAAATTTGAAACAAAAGTGTGACTATTGCCAAGCCCCTGGTAGGAGTAGAAGAAAAATTGAAGACTTTCCTGAGAGCTATTTAAATTATCTAACCAATGCTTTATGTTTGACCCACCTCGTTCCAATAGTTTAGCCGCTAGAGCGTTAGCAAAGTTGAAACAAAAATGTGACTATTGCCGAGCCCCTGGTAGGAGTAGAAGAAAGAATGAAGACTTTCCTGAGAGCTCTTTAATTTATCTAGCCAATGCTTTAGGTTTGACTCACCTCGTTCCAATTGTTTAGCCGCTAGAACGTTAGCAAAGTTGAAACAAAAATGCGACTATTGCCAAGCCCCTGATAGGACTAGAAGAAAGATTGAAGACTTTGGTCAGAGCTCTTTAGATTATCTAACCAATGCTTTATGTTTGACTCACCTCGTTCCAATAGTTTAGCCGCTAGAACGTTAGCAAAGTTGAAAGAAAAATGTGACTATTGCCAAGCCCCTGATAGGAGTAGAAGAAAGATTGAAGACTTTCCTTAGAGCTCTTTAAATTATCTAACCAATGCTTTATGTTTGACTCACCTCGTTCCAATAGTTTAGCCGCTAGAACGTTAGCAAAGTTGAAACAAAAATGTGACTATTGCCAAGCCCCTAATAGGAGTAGAAGAAAGATTGAAGACTTTGGTCAGAGCTCTTTAGATTATCTAACCAATGCTTTATGTTCGACCCAACTCGTTCAAATAGTTTAGCCGCTAAAACGTTAGCAAAGTTAAAACAAAAATGTGACTATTGCCAAGCCCCCGATAGGAGTAGAAGAAAGATTGAAGACTTTGGTCAGAGCTCTTTAGAATATCTAACCAATGCTTTATGTTCGACCCCACTCGTTCAAATAGTTTAGCCGCTAGAGCGTTAGCAAAGTTGAAACAAAAATGTGACTATTGCCAAGCCCCTGGTAGGAGTAAAAGAAAGATTGAAGATTTCCCTAAGAATTCTTTAAATTATCTAACCAACGCTTTATGTTTGACCCACCTCGTTCAAATAGTTTAGCTTCAGAGCGTTAGCAAAGTTGAAACAAAAATGTGACTATTGCCAAGCCCCTGATAGGAGTAGAAGAAAGATTGAAGACTTTGGTCAGAGCTCTTTAAATTATCTAACCAATGCTTTATGTTTGACTCACCTCGTTGAAATAGTTTAGCCGCTAGAACGTTAGCAAAGTTGAAACAAAAATGTGACTATTGCCAAGCCCCTGATAGGAGTAGAAGAAAGATTGAAGACTTTGGTCAGAGCTCTTTAGATTATCTAACCAATGCTTTATGTTCGACCCAACTCGTTCAAATAGTTTAGCCGCTAGAACGTTAGCAAAGTTGAAACAAAAATGTGACTATTGCCAAGCCCCTGATAGGAGTAGAAGAAAGATTGAAGACTTTGGTCAGAGCTCTTTAGATTATCTAACCAATGCTTTATGTTCGAAGGGGTAGAATTAAGATTGAAGACTTTCCTGAGAGCTCTTTAATTATCTAACCAATGCTTTATGTTTGACTCACCTCGTTCCAATAGTTTAGCCGCTAGAGCGTTAGCAAAGTTGAAACAAAAATGCGACTATTGCCGAGCCCCTGGTAGGAGTAGAAGAAAGTTTGAAGACTTTCCTGAGAGCTCTTTAAATTATCTAGCCAATGCTTTATGTTTGACCCACCTCGTTCCAATAGTTTAGCCGCTAGAACGTTAGCAAAGTTGAAACAAAAATGTGACTATTGCCAAGCCCCTGGTAGGAGTAGAAGAAAGATTGAAAATTTTTCTGAGAGCTCTTAAAATTATCTTACCAATGCTTTATGTTTGCCTCACCTCGTTCCAATAGTTTAGCCTCAGAGCGTTAGCAAAGTTGAAACAAAAATGTGACTATTGCCAAGCCCCTGGTAGGAGTAGAAGAAAAATTGGGGACTTTCCTGAGAGCTATTTAAATTATCTAACCAATGTTTTATGTTTGACCCACCTCGTTCAAATTGTTTAGCCTCAGAGCGTTGGCAAAGTTGAAACAAAAATGTGAGTAGGAGTAGAAGAAAGATTGAAGACTTTCCTGAGTGCTCTTTAGCCTCAGAGCGTTAACAAAGTTGAAAAAAAAATGTGACTATTGCCAAGCCCCTGATAGGAGTAGAAGAAAGATTGAAGACTTTCCTGAAAGCTCTTTAAATTATCTAACCAATGCTTTATGTTTGACTCACCTCGTTGAAATATTTTACCCGCTAGAGCGTTATGAAAATTTGAAACAAAAATGTGACTATTTCCAAACCCCTGATAGGAGTAGAAAAAGATTGAAGATTTTCCTAAGAGCTCTTTACATTATCTAACCAATGCTTTATGTTTGACTCACCTCGTCCCAAAAGTTTAGCCGATAGCGCGTTAGCAAAGTTGAAACAAAAATGTGACTATTGCCAAGCCCCTGAAAAGGAGTAGAATTAAGATTAAAGACTTTCCTGAGAGCTCATTAAATTATCAAACCCAAAGTGCTTTATTTTTGCCCCACCTCTTCACTCATTTTTTACCCTATCAGAGCTTGGAAATAGAAAAATTTTTGTTTACTTTTGATAACGCTCTAGCGGGTAAAATATTTCAACGAGGTGAGGCAAACATTCAAGCATTGTTAGATTATTTTAAAGAGCTTTATTTTGAACTCTTCAATCTTTCTTCTCTCTTATCAGGGGCTTGGCAATAGTCACATTTTTGTTTCAACTTTGCTAACGCTCTAGCGGCTAAACTATTGAAGAGGTGGGTCAAACATAAAGCATTGGTTAGATAATTTAAAGAGCTCTTAGGAAAGTCTTCATTTTCTTCTACTCTTATCAGGGGCTTGGAATAGTCACATTTTTGTTTCACTTTTGATAACGCTCTAGCGGTAAACTATTTGAACGAGGTGAGTCAAACATAAAGCATTGGTTAGATAATTTAAGAGCTTAGGAAAGTCTTCAATCTTTCTTCTACTCTATCAGGGGCTTGGCAATAGTCACATTTTTGTTTCACTTTTGATAACGCTCTGCGGCTAAACTATTGGAACGAGGTGGGTCAAACATAAAGCATTGGTTAGATAATTTAAAGAGCTCTCAGGAAAGTCTTCAATCTTTCTTCTACTCCTATCAGGGGCTTGGAAATAGTCACATTTTTGTTTCAACTTTGTTAACGCTCTGAGGCTTAACTATTGGAGCGAGGTGGGTCAGACATAAAGCATTGGTTAGATAATTTAAAGAGCTCTAAGGAAAGTCTTCAATCTTTCTTCTCCTCCTACCAGGGGTTTGGCAATAGTCACATTTTTGTTTCAACTTTGCTATCGCTCTGAGGCTAAACAATTGGAACGAGGTGTGTCAAACATAGAGCATTGGTTAAATTATTTAAAGAACTCTCAGGAAAGTCCCCAATTTTTCTTTTACTCCTACCAAGGGCTTGGCAATAGTCACATTTTTGTTTCAACTTTGATAACGCTCTGAGGCTAAACTATTGGAACGAGGTGTGTCAAACATAAAGCATTGGTTAAATAATTAAGAGCTCTTAGGAAAGCCTTTAATCTTAATTCTACCCCTACCAGGGGCTTGGCAATAGTCACATTTTGGTTTCAACTTTGATATCGCTCTGAGGCTAAACTGTTGGAACGAGGTGTGTCAAACATAAAGCATTGGTTAGATAATCTAAAGAGCTCTGACGCAAGTCTTCAATCTTTCTTCTACTCCTATCAGGGGCTTGGCAATAGTCACATTTTTGTTTCAACTTTGCTAACGCTCTAGCGGCTAAACTGTTGGAACGAGGTAGGTCAAAGCATAAAGCATTGGTAAGATAATTTAAAGAGCTCTCAGGAAAGTCTTCCATCTTGCTTCTACACCTACCAGGGGCTTGGCAATAGTCACATTTTTGTTTCAACTTTGCTATCGCTCTGAGGCTAAACTATTGGAACGAGGTGGGTCAAACATAAATCATTGGTTAGATAATTTAAAGAGCTCTTAGGAAACTTCAATCTTTCTTCTGCCCCTTATCAGGGGCTTGGCAATAGTCACATTTTTGTTTCAACTTTGCTAACGCTCTAGCGGCTAAACTTTTGGGAAAACGAGGTGGGTCAAACATAAAGCATTGGTTAGATAATTTAAAGAGCTCTTAGGAAAGTCTTCACTTTTTTCTACTCTTATCAGGGGCTTGGAAATAGTCACAATTTTGTTTCACTTTTGATAACGCTCTAGCAGGCTAAACTATTGGAACGAGGTGAGTCAAACATAAAGCATTGGTTAAATAATTTAAAGAGCTCTAGGAAAGTCTTCAATTTTCTTCTACTCCTACCAGGGGCTTGGCAATAGTCACATTTTTGTTTCAACTTTGCTACGCTCTGAGGCTAAACTGTTGGAACGAGGTGTGTCAAACATAAAGCATTGGTTAGATAATTAAAGAGCTCTTAGGAAAGTCTTCAATCTTTCTTCTACTCCTACCAGGGGCTTGGCAATAGTCACATTTTTGTTTCAACTTTGCTAACGCTCTAGCGGCTAAACTATTGGAACGAGGTGGTCAAACATAAAGCATTGGTTAGATAATTAAAGAGCTCTAGGAAAGTCTTCAATCTTTCTTCTACTCCTACCAGGGGCTCGGCAATAGTGACATTTTTGTTTCAACTTTGCTAACGCTCTAGCGGGTAAACTGTTGGAACGAGGTGAGTCAAACATAAAGCATTGGTTAGATAATTTAAAGAGCTCTAGGAAAGTCTTCACTATTTTTTCTACTCTATCAGGGGCTTGGAAATAGTCACAATTTTTTATTGAAACGAGGTGGGTCAAACATAAAGCATTGGTTAGATAATTTAAAGAGCTCTCAGGAAAGCACCATGTTTTTCTTCTACTCCTACCAGGGGCTTGGCAATAGTCACATTTTTGTTAACATTGCTAACGCTCTGGCGGCTAAATTATTGGAACGAGGTAAATCAAACGAAAAGCATTGGTTCGAAGTTTAAAGAGCTCTCAGGAAAGTCCCCAATTTTTCTTGTACTCCTACAGGGGCTTGGCAATAGTCACATTTTTGTTTCAACTTTGCTAACGCTCTAGCGGCTAAACTATTGAAACGAGGTGGGTCAAACATAAAGCATTGGTTAGATAATTTAAAGAGCTCTCAGGAAAGTCTTCAATCTTTCTTCTACTCCTACCAGGGGCTTGGCAATAGTCACATTTTTGTTTCAACTTTGCTAACGCTCTGCGGCTAAACTATTGGAACGAGGTAGGTCAAACATAAAGCATTGGTTAGATAATTTAAAGAGCTCTCAGGAAAGTCCCCAATTTTTCTTCTACTCCTACCAGGGGCTTGGCAATAGTCACATTTTTGTTTCAACTTTGCTAACGCTCTGCGGCTAAACTATTGGAACGAGGTAGGTCAAACATAAAGCATTGGTTAGATAATTTAAAGAGCTCTCAGGAAAGTCCCCAATTTTTCTTCTACTCCTACCAGGGGCTTGGCAATAGTCACATTTTTGTTTCAACTTTGCTAACGCTCTGCGGCTAAACTATTGGAACGAGGTGGGTCAAACATAAAGCATTGGTTGATAATTTAAAGAGCTCTCAGGAAAGTCCTTCAATCTTTCTTTTACTCCTACCAAGCGCTTGGCAATAGTCACATTTTTGTTTCAACTTTGCTAACGCTCTAGCGGCTAAACTATTGGAACGAGGTGGTCAAACATAAAGCATTGGTTAGATAATTTAAAGAGCTCTCAGGAAAGTCTTCAATCTCTCTTCTACTCTACCAAGGCGCTTGGCAATAGTCACATTTTTGTTTCAACTTTGCTAACGCTCTAGCGGCTAAACTATTGGAACGAGGTGGGTCAAACATAAAGCATTTAATAATTTCTTCTACTCCTATCAAGGGGCTTGGCAATAGTCACATTTTTGTTTCAACTTTGCTAACGCTCTGAGGCTAAACTATTGGAACGAGGTGGGTCAAACATAAAGCATTGGTTAGATAATTTAAAGAGCTCTCAGGAAAGCTCAATTTTTCTTCTACTCCTACCAGGGGCTTCAATAGTCACATTTTTGTTTCAACTTTGCTAACGCTCTGCGGCTAAACTATTGGAACGAGGTGGGTCAAACATAAAGCATTGGTTAGATAATTTAAAGAGCTCTCAGGAAAGTCCAATTTTTCTTCTACTCCTACCAGGGGCTTGGCAATAGTCACATTTTTGTTTCAACTTTGCTAACGCTCTGAGGCTAAACTATTGGAACGAGGTGGGTCAAACATAAAGCATTGGTTAGATAATTTAAAGAGCTCTCAGGAAAGTCTTCAATTTTTCTTCTACTCCTACCAGGGGCTTGGCAATAGTCACATTTTTGTTTCAACTTTGATAACGCTCTAGCGGCTAAACTATTGGAACGAGGTGGGTCAAACATAAAGCATTGGTTAGATAATTTAAAGGGCTCTCAGGAAAGTCTTCAATCTTTCTTCTACTCTACCAGGCGCTTGGCAATAGTCACATTTTTGTTTCAACTTTGATAACGCTCTAGCGGCTAAACTATTGGAACGAGGTGGGTCAAACATAAAGCATTGGTTAGATAATTTAAAGAGCTTTCAGGAAAGTCTTCAATCTTTCTTCTACTCCTATCAGGGGCTTGGCAATAGTCACATTTTTGTTTCACTTTTGATAACGCTCTAGCGGCTAAACTATTGGAACGAGGTGGGTCAAACATAAAGCATTGGTTAGATAATTTAAAGGGCTCTCAGGAAAGTCTTCAATCTTTCTTCTACTCCTACCAGGGGCTTGGCAATAGTCACATTTTTGTTTCAACTTTGCTAACGCTCTGAGGCTTAACTATTGGAACGAGGTGGGTCAAACATAAAGCATTGGTTAGATAATTTAAAGAGCTCTCAGGAAAGTCTTCAATCTTTCTTCTACTCCTACCAGGGGCTTGGCAATAGTCACATTTTTGTTTCAACTTTGCTAACGCTCTAGCGGCTAAACTATTGGAACGAGGTGTCAAACATAAAGCATTGGTTGAATATTTAAAGACTCTCAGGAAAGCCCCTTTTTCTTTTACTCCTACCAGGGGCTTGGCAATAGTCACATTTTTGTTTCAACTTTGATAACGCTCTGAGGCTAAACTATTGGAACGAGGTGGGTCAAACATAAAGCATTGGTTAGATAATTTAAAGAGCTTTTCAGGAAAGTCTTCAATCTTTCTTCTACTCCTACCAGGGGCTTGGCAATAGTCACATTTTTGTTTCAACTTTGCTAACGCTCTGCGGCTAAACTATTGGAACGAGGTGGTCAAACAAAAGCATTGGTTAGATATTTAAAGGCTCTCAGGAAAGTCTTCAATCTTTCTTCTACTCCTACCAGGGGCTTGGCAATAGTCACATTTTTGTTTCAACTTTGTAACGCTCTGCGGCTAAACTATTGGAACGAGGTGGGTCAAACATAAAGCATTGGTTAGATAATTTAAAGAGCTCTCAGGAAAGTCTTCAATCTTTCTTTTACTCCTACCAGGGCGGCCTTTTGAAATTTTAGTCACCAAATTTTTGTTTCAACTTTTCTAACGCTCTAGCGGCTAAACTATTGGAACGAGGTGGGTCAAACATAAAGCATTGGTTAGATAATTTAAAGGGCTCTCAGGAAAGTCTTCAATCTTTCTTCTACTCCTCCCAAAGGCGCTTGGCAATAGTCACATTTTTGTTTCAACTTTGCTAACGCTCTAGCGGCTAAACTATTGGAACGAGGTGGGTCAAACATAAAGCATTGGTTAGATAATTTAAAGAGCTCTCAGGAAAGTCTTCAATCTTTCTTCTACTCCTACCAGGGGCTTGGCAATAGTCACATTTTTGTTTCACTTTGCTAACGCTCTAGCGGCTAAACTATTGGAACGATGGTCAAAAAGCGGTTAGATATTTAAAGGGGCTTGGGTCAAATCTTTCTTCTACTCCAAGGGCTTGGCAATAGTCACATTTTTGTTTCAACTTTGCTAACGCTCTAGGGCTAAACTATTGGAACGAGGTGGGTCAAACATAAAGCATTGGTTAGATAATTTAAAGAGCTCTCAGGAAAGCTTCAATTTTTCTTCTACTCCTACCAGGGGCTTGGCAATAGTCACATTTTTGTTTCAACATTGCTAACGCTCTGGCGGCTAAATTATTGGAACGAGGTAAGTCAAACAAAAGCATTGGTTCGATAGTTTAAAGAGCTCTCAGGAAAGTCCCCAATTTTTCTTGTACTCCTACCAGGGGCTTGGCAATAGTC
Organism: Bactrocera correcta; assembly: GCA_027475135.1. Classification (NCBI taxonomy): domain Eukaryota; kingdom Metazoa; phylum Arthropoda; class Insecta; order Diptera; family Tephritidae; genus Bactrocera; species Bactrocera correcta. Next base: position 7,828,398 of record CM050327.1, on the reverse strand, counting down.
ACATTTTTGTTTCAACTTTGATAACGCTCTAGCGGCTAAACTATTGGAACGAGGTGGGTCAAACATAAAGCATTGGTTAGATAATTTAAAGAGCTTTCAGGAAAGTCTCAATCTATCTTCTACTCTACAGGGGCTTGGCCATAGTCACATTTTTGTTTAAATTTTTGCTAACGCTCTAGCGGCTAAACTATTGAAACGAGGTGGGTCAAACATAAAGCATTCTTTAGATAATTTAAAGGGCTTTCAGGAAAGTCTTCAATCTTTCTTCTGCTCTTACCAGGGGCTTGGCAATAGTCACATTTTTGTTTCAACATTTGCTAACGCTCTGAGGCTAAACTATTGGAACGAGGTGGTCAAACATAAAGCATTGGTTAGATAATTTAAAGAGCTTTCAGGAAAGTCTTCAATTTTCTTCTACTCCTATCAGGGGCTTGGCAATAGTCACATTTTTGTTTCAACATTTGCATAACGCTCTACGGCTAAACTATTGGAACGAGGTGGGTCAAACATAAAGCATTGGTTAGATAATTTAAAGAGCTCTCAGGAAAGTCTTCAATCTTTCTTCTACTCCTATCAGGGGCTTGGCAATAGTCACATTTTTGTTTCAACTTTGTAACGCTCTGAGGCTTAACTATTGGAACGAGGTGGGTCAAACATAAAGCATTGGTTAGATAATTTAAAGAGCTCTCAGGAAAGTCTTCAATCTTTCTTCTACTCCTACCAGGCGCTTGGCAATAGTCACATTTTTGTTTAAATTTTTGATAACGCTCTAGCGGCTAAACTATTGGAACGAGGTGGGTCAAACATAAAGCATTGGTTAGATAATTTAAAGGGCTCTCAGGAAAGTCTTCAATCTTTCTTCTACTCCTACCAGGGGCTTGGCAATAGTCACATTTTTGTTTCAACTTTGCTAACGCTCTAGCGGCTAAACTATTGGAACGAGGTGGGTCAAACATAAAGCATTGGTTAGATAATTTAAAGAGCTCTCAGGAAAGTCTTCAATCTTTCTTCTACTCCTACCAGGGGCTTGGCAATAGTCACATTTTGGTTTCAACTTTGCTTAATCGCTCTGAGGCTAAACTATTGGAACGAGGTGGGTCAAACATAAAGCATTGGTTAGAAATTTAAGGGCTCTCAGGAAAGTCTTCAATCTTTCTTCTACTCCTACCAGGGGCTTGGCAATAGTCACATTTTTGTTTCAACTTTGCTAACGCTCTGAGGCTAAACTATTGGAACGAGGTCGGTCAAACATAAAGCATTGGTTAGATAATTTAAAGAGCTCTCAGGAAAGTCTTCAATCTTTCTTTTACTCCTACCAAGCGCTTGGCAATAGTCACATTTTTGTTTCAACTTTGCTAACGCTCTAGCGGCTAAACTATTGGAACGAGGTGGGTCAAACATAAAGCATTGGTTAATAATTAAGGCTCTAGGAAAGTCTCAATCTTACTTCTACTCTACCAGGGGCTTGGCAATAGTCACATTTTTGTTTCAACTTTGCTAACGCTCTGAGGCTAAACTATTGGAACGAGGTGGGTCAAACATAAAGCATTGGTTAGATAATTTAAAGAGCTCTCAGGAAAGTCTTCAATCTTCTTCTACTCCTACCAGGGGCTTGGCAATAGTCACATTTTTGTTTCAACTTTGTTAACGCTCTGGACGGCTATAATCTATTGGAGACGAGGTGAGTCAAACATAAAGCATTGGTTGATAATTTAAAGAGCTCTCAGGAAAGTCTTCAATTTTTCTTTTACTCCTACCAAGGGGCTTGGCAATAGTCACATTTTTGTTTCAACTTTGCTAACGCTCTAGCGGCTAAACTATTGGAACGAGGTGGGTCAAACATAAAGCATTGGTTAGATAATTTAAAGAGCTCTCAGGAAAGTCTTCAATCTTCTTCTACTCCTACCAGGGGCTTGGCAATAGTCACATTTTTGTTTAAACTTTGATAACGCTCTAGCGGCTAAACTATTGGAACGAGGTGGGTCAAACATAAAGCATTCTTAGATAATTTAAAGGGCTTTCAGGAAAGTCTTCATCTTTCTTCTGCTCTTACAGGGCTTGGAAATAGTCACATTTTTGTTTCAACTTTTGATAACGCTCTAGCGGCTAAACTATTGGAACGAGGTGGGTCAAACATAAAGCATTGGTTAGATAATTTAAAGAGCTTTCAGGAAAGTCTTCAATCTTTCTTCTACTCCTACCAGGGGCTGGAAATAGTCACATTTTTGTTTCACTTTTGATAACGCTCTAGCGGCTAAACTATTGGAACGAGGTGGGTCAAACATAAAGCATTGGTTAGATAATTTAAAGAGCTCTCAGGAAAGTCTTCAATCTTTCTTCTACTCCTATCAGGGGCTTGGCAATAGTCACATTTTTGTTTCAACTTTGATAACGCTCTAGCGGCTAAACTATTGGAACGAGGTGGGTCAAACATAAAGCATTGGTTAGATAATTTAAAGAGCTCTCAGGAAAGTCTTCAATCTTTCTTCTACTCCTATCAGGGGCTTGGCAATAGTCACATTTTTGTTTCAACTTTGCTAACGCTCTGAGGCTAAACTATTGGAACGAGGTGGGTCAAACATAAAGCATTGGTTAATAATTTAAAGAGCTCTCAGGAAAGTCTTCAATCTTTCTTCTACTCCTACCAGGGGCTTGGCAATAGTCACATTTTTGTTTCAACTTTGCTAACGCTCTGAGGCTAAACTATTGGAACGAGGTGTGTCAAACATAAAGCATTGGTTAATAATTTAAAGAGCTCTCAGGAAAGTCTTCAATTTTTCTTCTACTCCTACCAGGGGCTTGGCAATAGTCACATTTTTGTTTCAACTTTGCTAACGCTCTGAGGCTAAACTATTGGAACGAGGTGTGTCAAACATAAAGCATTGGTAGATAATTTAAAGAGCTCTCAGGAAAGTCTTCAATCTTCTTCTACTCCTACCAGGGGCTTGGCAATAGTCACATTTTTGTTTCAACTTTGTAACGCTCTGAGGCTAAACTATTGGAACGAGGTGGGTCAAACAAAAGCATTGGTTAGATAATTTAAAGAGCTCTCAGGAAAGTCTTCAATCTTTCTTCTACTCCTACCAGGGGCTTGGCAATAGTCACATTTTTGTTTCAACTTTGTTAACGCTCTGAGGCTTAACTATTGGAACGAGGTGGGTCAAACATAAAGCATTGGCTAGATAATTTAAAGAGCTCTCAGGAAAGTCTTCAATCTTTCTTTTACTCCTACCAGGCGCTTGGCAATAGTCACATTTTTGTTTCAACTTTGCTAACGCTCTGCGGCTAAACTATTGGAACGAGGTGGGTCAAACATAAAGCATTGGTTAGATAATTTAAAGGCTCTCAGGAAAGTCTTCAATCTTTCTTCTACTGCTATAAAGGGGCTTGGCAATAGTCACATTTTTGTTTAAATTTTTGCTAACGCTCTAGCGGCTAAACTATTGGAACGAGGTGGGTCAAACATAAAGCATTGGTTAGATAATTTAAAGAGCTCTCAGGAAAGTCTTCAATCTTTCTTCTACTCCTATCAGGGGCTTGGCAATGGGTCACATTTTTGTTTCAACTTTGTTAATGCTCTGCGGCTTAACTATTGGAACGAGGTGGGTCAAACATAAAGCATTTAATCTTTCTTCTACTCCTATCAGGGGCTAAACTATTGGAACGAGGTGAGGTCAAACATAAAGCATTGGTTTGAAAATTTAATGGGCTCTCAGGAAAGTCTTCAATCTTTCTTTTACTCCTACCAAGCGCTTGGCAATAGTCACATTTTTGTTTCAACTTTGCTAACGCTCTAGCGGCTAAACTATTGGAACGAGGTCGGTCAAACATAAAGCATTGGTTAGATAATTTAAAGAGCTCTCAGGAAAGTCTTCAATCTCTCTTCTACTGCTACCAAGCGCTTGGCAATAGTCACATTTTTGTTTCAACTTTGCTAACGCTCTAGCGGCTAAACTATTGGGACGAGGTGGGTCAAACATAAAGCATTCAATCTTTCTTCTACTCCTATCAGGGGCTTGGCAATAGTCACATTTTTGTTCCAACTTTGCTAACGCTCTGAGGCTAAACTATTGGAACGAGGTGGGTCAAACATAAAGCATTGGTTAGATAATTTAAAGAGCTCTCAGGAAAGCACCAAGTTTTTCTTCTACTCCTACCAGGGGCCTATCAATAGTCACATTTTTGTTTCAACATTGCTAACGCTCTGGCGGCTAAATTATTGGAACGAGGTAAATCAAACGAAAAGCATTGGTTCGATAGTTTAAAGAGCTCTCAGGAAAGTCCCCAATTTTTCTTGTACTCCTACCAGGGGCTTGGCAATAGTCACATTTTTGTTTCAACTTTGATAACGCTCTAGCGGCTAAACTATTGGAACGAGGTGGGTCAAACATAAAGCATTGGTTAGATAATTTAAAGAGCTTTCAGGAAAGTCTTCAATCTATCTTCTACTCCTATCAGGGGCTTGGCCATAGTCACATTTTTGTTTCACTTTTGATAACGCTCTAGCGGCTAAACTATTGAAACGAGGTGGGTCAAACATAAAGCATTCTTTAGATAATTTAAAGGGCTTTCAGGAAAGTCTTCAATCTTTCTTCTGCTCTTACCAGGCGCTTGGAAATAGTCACATTTTTGTTTCACTTTTGATAACGCTCTAGCGGCTAAACTATTGGAACGAGGTGGGTCAAACATAAAGCAGTGGTTAGATAATTTAAAGAGCTTTGAGGAAAGTCTTCAATCTTTCTTCTACTCCTATCAGGGGCTTGGAAATAGTCACATTTTTGTTTCACTTTTGATAACGCTCTAGCGGCTAAACTGTTGGAACGAGGTGGGTCAAACATAAAGCATTGGTTAGATAATTTAAAGAGCTCTCAGGAAAGTCTTCAATCTTTCTTCTACTCCTATCAGGGGCTTGGCAATAGTCACATTTTTGTTTCAACTTTGTTAACGCTCTGAGGCTTAACTATTGGAGCAAGGTGGGTCAAACATAAAGCATTGGTTAGATAATTTAAAGAGCTCTAAGGAAAGTCTTCAATCTTTCTTCTACTCCTACCAGGGGCTTGGCAATAGTCACATTTTGGTTTCAACTTTGCTTTCGCTCTGAGGCTAAACAATTGGAACGAGGTCTGTCAAACATAAAGCATTGGTTGAATTATTTAAAGAACTCTCAGGAAAGTCCCCAATTTTTCTTTTACTCCTACCAGGGGCTTGGCAATAGTCACATTTTTGTTTCAACTTTGATAACGCTCTGAGGCTAAACTATTGGAACGAGGTGTGTCAAACATAAAGCATTGGTTAAATAATTAAGAGCTCTTAGGAAAGTCTTCAATCTTAATTCTACCCCTACCAGGGGCTTGGCAATAGTCACATTTTGGTTTCAACTTTGCTATCGCTCTGAGGCTAAACTGTTGGAACGAGGTGTGTCAAACATAAAGCATTGGTAAGATAATTTAAAGAGCTCTCAGGAAAGTCTTCCATCTTGCTTCTACTCCTACCAGGGGCTTGGCAATAGTCACATTTTTGTTTCAACTTTGTTAACGCTCTGAGGCTTAACTATTGGAGCGAGGTGGGTCAAACATAAAGCATTGGCTAGATAATTTAAAGAGCTCTCAGGAAAGACTTCAATCTTTCTTTTACTCCTACCAAGCGCTTGGCAATAGTCACATTTTTGTTTCAACTTTGCTAACGCTCTAGCGGCTAAACTATTGGAACGAGGTGGGTCAAACATAAAGCATTGGTTAGATAATTTAAAGGGCTCTCAGGAAAGTCATCAATCTTTCTTCTACTGCTACCAAGCGCTTGGCAATAGTCACATTTTTGTTTCAACTTTGCTAACGCTCTAGCGGCTAAACTATTGGAACGAGGTGGGTCAAACATAAAGCATTCGTTAGATAATTTAAAGAGCTCTCAGGAAAGTCTTCAATCATTCTTCTACTCCTACCAGGGGCTTGGCAATAGGCACATTTTTGTTTCAACTTTGATAATGCTCTAGCGGCTAAACTATTGGAACGAGGTGGGTCAAACATAAAGCATTTAATCTTTCTTCTACTCCTATCAGGGGCTAAACTATTGGAACGAGGTGGGTCAAACATAAAGCATTGGTTTGAAAATTTAATGGGCTCTCAGGAAAGTCTTCAATCTTTCTTTTACTCCTACCAAGCGCTTGGCAATAGTCACATTTTTGTTTCAACTTTGCTAACGCTCTAGCGGCTAAACTATTGGAACGAGGTCGGTCAAACATAAAGCATTGGTTAGATAATTTAAAGAGCTCTCAGGAAAGTCTTCAATCTCTCTTCTACTGCTACCAAGCGCTTGGCAATAGTCACATTTTTGTTTCAACTTTGCTAACGCTCTAGCGGCTAAACTATTGGGACGAGGTGGGTCAAACATAAAGCATTCAATCTTTCTTCTACTCCTATCAGGGGCTTGGCAATAGTCACATTTTTGTTCCAACTTTGCTAACGCTCTGAGGCTAAACTATTGGAACGAGGTGGGTCAAACATAAAGCATTGGTTAGATAATTTAAAGAGCTCTCAGGAAAGCACCAAGTTTTTCTTCTACTCCTACCAGGGGCCTATCAATAGTCACATTTTTGTTTCAACATTGCTAACGCTCTGGCGGCTAAATTATTGGAACGAGGTAAATCAAACGAAAAGCATTGGTTCGATAGTTTAAAGAGCTCTCAGGAAAGTCCCCAATTTTTCTTGTACTCCTACCAGGGGCTTGGCAATAGTCACATTTTTGTTTCAACTTTGATAACGCTCTAGCGGCTAAACTATTGGAACGAGGTGGGTCAAACATAAAGCATTGGTTAGATAATTTAAAGAGCTTTCAGGAAAGTCTTCAATCTATCTTCTACTCCTATCAGGGGCTTGGCCATAGTCACATTTTTGTTTCACTTTTGATAACGCTCTAGCGGCTAAACTATTGAAACGAGGTGGGTCAAACATAAAGCATTCTTTAGATAATTTAAAGGGCTTTCAGGAAAGTCTTCAATCTTTCTTCTGCTCTTACCAGGCGCTTGGAAATAGTCACATTTTTGTTTCACTTTTGATAACGCTCTAGCGGCTAAACTATTGGAACGAGGTGGGTCAAACATAAAGCAGTGGTTAGATAATTTAAAGAGCTTTGAGGAAAGTCTTCAATCTTTCTTCTACTCCTATCAGGGGCTTGGAAATAGTCACATTTTTGTTTCACTTTTGATAACGCTCTAGCGGCTAAACTGTTGGAACGAGGTGGGTCAAACATAAAGCATTGGTTAGATAATTTAAAGAGCTCTCAGGAAAGTCTTCAATCTTTCTTCTACTCCTATCAGGGGCTTGGCAATAGTCACATTTTTGTTTCAACTTTGTTAACGCTCTGAGGCTTAACTATTGGAGCAAGGTGGGTCAAACATAAAGCATTGGTTAGATAATTTAAAGAGCTCTAAGGAAAGTCTTCAATCTTTCTTCTACTCCTACCAGGGGCTTGGCAATAGTCACATTTTGGTTTCAACTTTGCTTTCGCTCTGAGGCTAAACAATTGGAACGAGGTCTGTCAAACATAAAGCATTGGTTGAATTATTTAAAGAACTCTCAGGAAAGTCCCCAATTTTTCTTTTACTCCTACCAGGGGCTTGGCAATAGTCACATTTTTGTTTCAACTTTGATAACGCTCTGAGGCTAAACTATTGGAACGAGGTGTGTCAAACATAAAGCATTGGTTAAATAATTAAGAGCTCTTAGGAAAGTCTTCAATCTTAATTCTACCCCTACCAGGGGCTTGGCAATAGTCACATTTTGGTTTCAACTTTGCTATCGCTCTGAGGCTAAACTGTTGGAACGAGGTGTGTCAAACATAAAGCATTGGTAAGATAATTTAAAGAGCTCTCAGGAAAGTCTTCCATCTTGCTTCTACTCCTACCAGGGGCTTGGCAATAGTCACATTTTTGTTTCAACTTTGTTAACGCTCTGAGGCTTAACTATTGGAGCGAGGTGGGTCAAACAGAAAGCATTGGCTAGATAATTTAAAGAGCTCTCAGGAAAGACTTCAATCTTTCTTTTACTCCTACCAAGCGCTTGGCAATAGTCACATTTTTGTTTCAACTTTGCTAACGCTCTAGCGGCTAAACTATTGGAACGAGGTGGGTCAAACATAAAGCATTGGTTAGATAATTTAAAGGGCTCTCAGGAAAGTCATCAATCTTTCTTCTACTGCTACCAAGCGCTTGGCAATAGTCACATTTTTGTTTCAACTTTGCTAACGCTCTAGCGGCTAAACTATTGGAACGAGGTGGGTCAAACATAAAGCATTCGTTAGATAATTTAAAGAGCTCTCAGGAAAGTCTTCAATCATTCTTCTACTCCTACCAGGGGCTTGGCAATAGGCACATTTTTGTTTCAACTTTGATAATGCTCTAGCGGCTAAACTATTGGAACGAGGTGGGTCAAACATAAAGCATTTAATCTTTCTTCTACTCCTATCAGGGGCTAAACTATTGGAACGAGGTGGGTCAAACATAAAGCATTGGTTTGAAAATTTAATGGGCTCTCAGGAAAGTCTTCAATCTTTCTTTTACTCCTACCAAGCGCTTGGCAATAGTCACATTTTTGTTTCAACTTTGCTAACGCTCTAGCGGCTAAACTATTGGAACGAGGTCGGTCAAACATAAAGCATTGGTTAGATAATTTAAAGAGCTCTCAGGAAAGTCTTCAATCTCTCTTCTACTGCTACCAAGCGCTTGGCAATAGTCACATTTTTGTTTCAACTTTGCTAACGCTCTAGCGGCTAAACTATTGGGACGAGGTGGGTCAAACATAAAGCATTCAATCTTTCTTCTACTCCTATCAGGGGCTTGGCAATAGTCACATTTTTGTTCCAACTTTGCTAACGCTCTGAGGCTAAACTATTGGAACGAGGTGGGTCAAACATAAAGCATTGGTTAGATAATTTAAAGAGCTCTCAGGAAAGCACCAAGTTTTTCTTCTACTCCTACCAGGGGCCTATCAATAGTCACATTTTTGTTTCAACATTGCTAACGCTCTGGTGGCTAAATTATTGGAACGAGGTAAATCAAACGAAAAGCATTGGTTCGATAGTTTAAAGAGCTCTCAGGAAAGTCCCCAATTTTTCTTGTACTCCTACCAGGGGCTTGGCAATAGTCACATTTTTGTTTCAACTTTGATAACGCTCTAGCGGCTAAACTATTGGAACGAGGTGGGTCAAACATAAAGCATTGGTTAGATAATTTAAAGAGCTTTCAGGAAAGTCTTCAATCTATCTTCTACTCCTATCAGGGGCTTAGCCATAGTCACATTTTTGTTTCACTTTTGATAACGCTCTAGCGGCTAAACTATTGAAACGAGGTGGGTCAAACATAAAGCATTGGTTAGGTAATTTAAAGGGCTTTCAGGAAAGTCTTCAATCTTTCTTCTGCTCTTACCAGGCGCTTGGAAATAGTCACATTTTTGTTTCACTTTTGATAACGCTCTAGCGGCTAAACTATTGGAACGAGGTGGGTCAAACATAAAGCAGTGGTTAGATAATTTAAAGAGCTTTGAGGAAAGTCTTCAATCTTTCTTCTACTCCTATCAGGGGCTTGGAAATAGTCTTATTTTTGTTTCACTTTTGATAACGCTCTAGCGGCTAAACTGTTGGAACGAGGTGGGTCAAACATAAAGCATTGGTTAGATAATTTAAAGAGCTCTCAGGAAAATCTTCAATCTTTCTTCTACTCCAACCAGGCGCTTGGCAATAGTCACATTTTTGTTTCAACTTTGTTAACGCTCTGAGGCTTAACTATTGGAGCGAGGTGGGTCAAAGATAAAGCATTGGCTAGATAATTTAAAGAGCTCTCAGGAAAGACTTCAATCTTTCTTTTACTCCTGCCAAGCGCTTGGCAATAGTCACATTTTTGTTTCAACTTTGCTAACGCTCTGAGGCTAAACAATTGGAACGAGGTGGGTCAAACAAAAAAAAAAAAAATTTTTTTTTCTCAGGAAAGTCTTCAATCTTCTTTTACTCCTCCAGGGGCTTGGCAATAGTCACATTTTTGTTTCAACTTTGTAACGCTCTGGGCTAAACTATTTTTTTTTTTTTTTTTTTTTTTTTTTTTTTTTTTTTTTTTTTTTTTTTTTTTTTTTTTTTTTTTTTTTTTTTTTTTTTTTTTTTTTTTTTTTTTTTTTTTAAAGGCTCTCAGGAAAGCTTCAATCTTTCTTTTACTCCTCCAAGGCTTGGCAATAGTCACATTTTTGTTTCAACTTTGCTAACGCTCTGGGCTAAACTATTGGAACGAGGTGGGTCAAACATAAAGCATTGGTTAGATAATTTAAAGAGCTCTCAGGAAAATCTTCAATCTTTCTTCTACTCCAACCAGGCGCTTGGCAATAGTCACATTTTTGTTTCAACTTTGTTAACGCTCTGAGGCTTAACTATTGGAGCGAGGTGGGTCAAAGATAAAGCATTGGCTAGATAATTTAAAGAGCTCTCAGGAAAGACTTCAATCTTTCTTTTACTCCTGCCAAGCGCTTGGCAATAGTCACATTTTTGTTTCAACTTTGCTAACGCTCTGAGGCTAAACAATTGTAAAGAGGTGGGTCAAACATAAAGCATTCGTTAGATAATTTAAAGAGCTCTCAGGAAAGTCTTCAATCATTCTTCTACTCCTTCCAGGGGCTTGGCAATAGGCACATTTTTGTTTCAACTTTGATAATGCTGTAGCGGCTAAACTATTGGAACGAGGTGGGTCAAACATAAAGCATTTAATCTTTCTTCTACTCCTATCAGGGGCTAAACTATTGGAACGAGGTGGGTCAAACATAAAGCATTCAATCTTTCTTCTACTCCTATCAGGGGCTTGGCCATAGCACATTTTTGTTTCAACTTTGTATTGCTTGGGCTAAACTATTGGAACGAGGTGGGTCAACAAAAGCATTGTTAATAATTTCAACGAGTGGGCAAGCATAAGTCTTCAATTTTTCTACTCCTACAGGGGCTTGGCCATAGTCACATTTTTGTTTCAACTTTGCTATGCTCTGAGGCTAAACTATTGGAACGAGGTGGGTCACACACAAAGCATTGGTTAGATAATTTAAAGAGCTCTAAGGAAAGTCTTCAATCGTTTTTTTACTCCTACCAGGGGCTTGGCAATAGTCACATTTTTGTTTCAACTTTGCTATTGCTCTGAGGCTAAACTATTGGAACGAGGTGGGTCAAACTAAAGCATTGGTAGATAATTTAAAGAGCTCTCAGGAAAGCTTCAATCTTTTTTTACTCCTACCAAGGCTTGGCAATAGTCACATTTTTGTTTCAACTTTGCTAGGCTCTGAGGCTAAACTATTGGAACGAGGTGGTCAAAATAAAGCATTGGTTAGATAATTTAAAGTGCTCTCAGGAAAGCTTCAATCTTTCTTTTACTCTACCAAGCGCTTGGCAATGTCACATTTTTGTTTCAACTTTGCTAACGCTCTAGGGCTAAACTATTGAAACGAGTTGGTCAAACATAAAGCATTGGTTAGATAATTTAAAGGGCTCTCAGGAAAGTCTTCAATCTTTCTTCTACTGCTACCAAGCGCTTGGCAATAGTCACATTTTTGTTTCAACTTTGCTAACGCTCTAGCGGCTAAACTATTGGGACGAGGTGGGTCAAACATAAAGCATTCAATCTTTCTTCTACTCCTATCAGGGGCTTGGCAATAGTCACATTTTTATTTCGCCTTTGCTATTGCTTGAGGCTAAACTATTGGAACGAGGTGGGTCAAACATAAAGCATTCGTTCGAAAATTTATATAGCTCTCAGGAAAGTCTTCAACCATTCTTCTACTCCTACCAGGGGCTTGGCAATAGGCACATTTTTGTTTCAACTTTGATAATGCTCTAGCGGCTAAACTATTGGAACGAGGTGGGTCAAACATAAAGCATTTCATCTTTCTTCTACTCCTATCAGGGGCTAAACTGTTGGAACGAGGTGGGTCAAACATAAAGCATTTAATCTTTCTTCTACTCCTATCAGAGGCTTGGCAATAGTCACATTTTTGTTTCAACTTTGCTAACGCTCTAGCGGCTAAACTATTGGAACGAGGTGGGTCAAACATAAAGCATTGGTTAGATAATTTAAAGGGCTCTCAGGAAAGTCTTCAATCTTTCTTTTACTCCTACCAAGCGCTTGGCAATAGTCACATTTTTGTTTCAACTTTGCTATCGCTCTGAGGCTAAACTATTGGAACGAGGTGGGTCAAACATAAAGCATTGGCTAGATAATTTAAAGAGCTCTCAGGAAAGTCTTCAATCTTTCTTTTGCTCCTACCAAGCGCTTGGCAATGGTCACATTTTTGTTTCAACTTTGCTATCGCTCTGAGGCTAAACTATTGGAACGAGGTGGGTCAAACATAAAGCATTCGTTCGATAATTTATAGAGCTCTCATTAAAGTCTTCAATATTCTTCTACTCCTACCAGGGGCTTGGCAATAGGCACATTTTTGTTTCAACTTTGATAATGCTCTAGCGGCTAAACTATTGGAACGAGGTGGGTCAAACATAAAGCATTTCATCTTTCTTCTACTCTTATCAGGGGCTAAACTGTTGGAACGAGGTGGGTCAAACATAAAGCATTTAATCTTTCTTCTACTCCTATCAGAGGCTTGGCTATAGTCACATTTTTGTTTCAACTTTGCTAACGCTCTAGCGGCTAAACTATTGGAACGAGGTGGGTCAAACATAAAGCATTGGTTAGATAATTTAAAGGGCTCTCAGGAAAGTCTTCAATCTTTCTTTTACTCCTACCAAGCGCTTGGCAATAGTCACATTTTTGTTTCAACTTTGCTATTGCTCTGAGGCTAAACTATTGGAACGAGGTGGGTCACACACAAAGCATTGGTTAGATAATTTAAAGAGCTCTAAGGAAAGTCTTCAATCGTTTTTCTACTCCTACCAAGGGCTTGGCAATAGTCACATTTTTGTTTCAACTTTGCTAACGCTTTAGCGGCTAAACTATTGGAACGAGGTGGGTCAAACATAAAGCATTCAATCTTTCTTCTACTCCTATCAGGGGCTTGGCAATAGTCACATTTTTGTTTCACTTTTGATAACGCTCTAGCGGCTAAACTATTGGAACGAGGTGGGTCAAACATAAAGCATTTTATCTTTCTTCTACTCCTATCAGGGGCTAAACTGTTGGAACGAGGTGGGTCAAACATAAAGCATTTAATCTTTCTTCTACTCCTATCAGAGGCTTGGCTATAGTCACATTTTTGTTTCAACTTTGCTAACGCTCTAGCGGCTAAACTATTGGAACGAGGTGGGTCAAACATAAAGCATTGGCTAGATAATTTAAAGAGCTCTCAGGAAAGACTTCAATCTTTCTTTTACTCCTACCAAGCGCTTGGCAATAGTCACATTTTTGTTTCAACTTTGCTAACGCTCTAGCGGCTAAACTAATGGAACGAGGTGGGTCAAACATAAAGCATTGGTTAGATAATTTAAAGAGCTCTCAGGAAAGTCTTCAATCTCTCTTCTACTGCTACCAAGCGCTTGGCAATAGTCACATTTTTGTTTGAACTTTGCTAACGCTCTAGCGGCTAAACTATTAGAACGAGGTGGGTCAAACATAAAGCATTCAATCTTTCTTCTACTCCTATCAGGGGCTTGGCAATAGTCACATTTTTGTTTCACTTTTGATAACGCTCTAGCGGCTAAACTATTGGAACGAGGTGGGTCAAACATAAAGCATTGGTTAGATAATTTAAAGAGCTCTAAGGAAAGTCTTCAATCTTTCTTCTACTCCTACCAGGGGCTTGGCAATGTCACATTTTGGTTTCAACTTTGCTAACGCTCTGAGGCTAAACTATTGGAACGAGGTGGGTCAAACATAAAGCATTGGTTAGATAGTTTAAAGGGCTCTCAGAAAAGTCTTCAATCTTTCTTTTACTCCTACCAAGCGCTTGGCAATAGTCACATTTTTGTTTCAACTTTGCTAACGCTCTAGCGGCTAAGCTATTGGAACGAGGTGGGTCAAACATAAAGCATTGGTTAGATAATTTATAGAGCTCTCAGGAAAGTCTTCAATCTCTCTTCTACTGCTACCAAGCGCTTGGCAATAGTCACATTTTTGTTTCAACTTTGCTAACGCTCTAGCGGCTAAGCTATTGGAACGAGGTGAGTCAAACATAAAGCATTCAATCTTTCTTCTACTCCTATCAGGGGCTTGGCAATAGTCACATTTTTGTTTCAACTTTGCTAACGCTCTGAGGCTAAACTATTGGAACGAGGTGGGTCAAACATAAAGCATTGGTTAGTGTATTAAATATAGCAAACACTACCGGCACTCACCTTTCTGATTCGTATATGGAAAGAGTGTAAACGTACGGAGGTTGATTGGCGGTCGCGATCTTGTAGCGTGTATGCGCACGGATAAAGAACAAAAGAGGTTCGACGCCGTCCGCCAGTCCCTTTTGTTAGTTTTGTGCTGGTGTCCTCGTGTGTGGTGTGTATGTTGATGATGAGATGGGCATCATGCCGAGGTGTTGAGAATGCGGTGTGTAGTATGGGATGAAAAAATGATGCGCATGATGCCAATGTGTTGAGTATGGAATGTGTAGTGTGGGGTGAAGATGTGTTGAGTATGGTGTGTATGTGTGGGGTGTAGTTAGACTATATTAGGAGGGGGGCGCAGAAGCTCATTTAACCATCCAGGCCCCCCTAAACGAATGTTTAGCCTAAAAGGCGCTGCAGCTGTTGCAGCGTTGCTACAACGCTGCTCAGACCCGTAGCTCTACGAGATGGTGACCCAGGCTGTCGACGCCGCAGAGATGTTCCGCTCCACTGGGGTGCGGCACGAGCTGAGGGTTGGAATCGGGGTATGCGGCCGCGATGGATGGGTGGCCGATTCACCTCGCGTGACGAGCTGCGGTGTAGCAGCGTGTGATGGGGCCGGTGGCACATTTGGCACAACCCACGTGACTCACACTCGATAGTTGCATGAGTGTGCGACAGGCAGTTGATGCAATGCCCGTGGGCCTGAGCAACTTGCTGCCGTTGCAAAGGCCGCATACCCCTAAATATTCCACAATGGTGGAGACGATGAGGGCGTCGACAGATGGGACACCTTATCCGACGGGTCTCCGAAGTCTGTGATGAGTTTGGTGGTGGTCGCGTGCCACCACGAGGTGCGGAGGGTAGGACCGCTGCAGGCGCGGTTGCCGGTACAGGTTCCGGCGTTGTTGCTGGTGCAGTTACCGGTGCGGCGGTCGATGCTGTTGCAGCTATCGTCCGGGGCGCTGGGGTAGGCCCGTTGCGTGGCACATTCGTAGCCGCGCGAGCGGTTGACGTATTTGCGGCTGGCGTATCTATATCCATGGTAATCTGTATAGAGAAGATTATTGATTATAAAGTTCTATCAGATAAGCAAACATGGTGAACGTGCCACGATATATGGCATAACGTGTCGTCATATTGATCGACAATTTTTTGACTAAGATTCTTGGTTAATTTATACGGGGTCTTAATTCGAACGGTTTGTTATTTTTTTTTGCGGTTGTTATTGGCGTACTTCTCGTTTTAGTGTTAAATTGGGTGGCTGTATTATATCGCCGATTATCGGTTTGGTTTTTTCGTTTTTCGGATTCGCGTTCGTCGGTGGTGGGTAAAAAACACAGCTTCACGAGCGGTCTGGTTAGTGTTCCGTTTTGCGTACGGAAATCCACGACCCGGATGTGACCGTCGGAGCCATAATGAAGCTTTTCTATGCGGCCAAGCCGCCACTCGGTAGGAGGCAGACAATCATCATGAATGAGGACACAGTCTCCAAGTTTAGGCGCCTGTTCAGGAGTCTTCCAGCGGTATCTTTTGTGGAGATCCTTTATATATTCGTCCTTCCATCGGCGGCTGAAATCATGATGGAGAATTTTAATTCGTTCCCATCGATTTAATAGGGATAGCGACTCCACGCCTGGCTCAGGAATGGCCAGGATGGGTGCTCCTTTTAGAA
>CM050327.1:7691660-7810440 GCA_027475135.1 Bactrocera correcta | reverse complement strand
CATGTCACCTTCCGTAGGTTAAAGAAGGTCTGTTAACTTAAATATGTTAAACTAATGATTTGAACATTTCGATATCGATTTCTAAATGCATATATACAAGAAAATCGACTTTATACCTAAATATAAGATTGCGGAATTCTTCCAAATTACTGTCGTTATGCCGCCATGGCTTTATATCATTTTCAATACGTTAAAGAAGTTAATTAACTTAAATATGTTAAACTAATGATTTGAAGCATTCGATATCGCTTTCTAAATGAAAATATAAAAGAAAGTCGAATTTATACCTAAATATAAGATTACGGAATTCTTCCAAATGCACTGCCGTTATGGCTTTATATCAACTTCAGTGCGTTAAAGAAGGTTAATTAACTTAAATATGTTAAACTAATGATTTGAAGCATTTCGATATCGATAGCTAAATGTGTATATACAAGAAAAATCGACTTTTATACCTAAATATAGGATTACGGAATTTTTCCAAATGTGCTGTCGTTATGCCGCCATGGCTTTATATCAACTTCAATACGTTAAAGAAGGCTAATTAACTTAAATATGTTAAACTAATGATTTGAAGCATTTCGATATCGCTTGCTAAATGAGTATATACAAGAAAGTCGAATTTATACCTAAATATAACATTACGGATTTCTTCTAAATGCACTGCCGTTATACCGTTAAGGCTTTATGTACCCCTCATTAAGCTAAAAAATGTTTATTAACTTAATCTGTTAAACTATTGATGTGAATCATTTCGATATCGATTGCTAAATGTATATATACAAGAAAATCGGCCTTATACCTAAATATAAGATTACGGAATTCTTCCAAATGTACTATCGTTATGCCGCCATGGTTTGTATCAACTACAATACGTTAAAGAAGGTTAGTTATTTTAAATATGTTAAACTAATGGTTTGAAGCATTTCGATATCGCCTGCTAAATGTGTAAATACAACAAAATCGACTTTATACCTAAATAGTAAATTAAACAATTACGGATTTGCTTCTAAATGCACTGCCGTGTATACCGCTAAGGCTTTATTGTAGACCTCATTAAGCTAAAAAAATTTTTATTAACTTAATATGTTAAACTAATGATTTGAAGCATTTCGATATCGATAGCTAAATGTGTATATACAAGAAATCGACTTTATACCTAAATATAAGAATACGGAATTTTTCCAAATGTGCTGTCGTTATGCCGCCATGGGCTTTATATCAACTTCAATACGTTAAAGAAGCTTAATTAACTTAAATATGTTAAACTAATGATTTGAAGCATTTCGATATCGCTTTCTAAATGAGTATATACAAGAAAGTCCGAATATATACCTAAATGTAAGATTACGGAATTCTTCCAAATGCACTGCCGTTATGGCTTCATATCAACTTCAGTGCGTTAAAGAAGGTTAATTAACTTAAATATGTTAAACTAATGATTTGAAGCATTTCGATATCGCTTGCTAAATGAGTAAATACAAGAAAGTCGAATTTATACCTAAATATAACATTACGGATTTCTTCTAAATGCACTGCTAATGATGTGAAGCATTTCGATATCGATTGCTAAATGTGTATATACAAGAAAATCGACTTTATACCTAAATATAAGATTACGGAATTGTTCCAAATGTACTGCCGTTATGCCGTTATGGCTTTATGTAAGCTTCAGTGCGTTAAAGAAGGTTTATTAACTTAAATATGTTAAACTAATGATTTGAAGCATTTCGATATCGATAGCTAAATGTGTATATAAAAGAAAATCGACTTTATACCTAAATATAAGATTACGGAATTTTTCCAAATGTGCTGTCGTTATGTCGCCATGGCTTTATATCAACTTCAATACGTTAAAGAAGGTTAATTAACTTAAATATGTTAAACTAATGATTTGAAACATTTCGATATCGCTTGCTAAATGAGTATGTACAAGAAAGTCGAATTTATACCTAAATATAACATTACGGATTTCTTCTAAATGCACTGCCGTTATACCGTTAAGGCTTTATGTAGACCTCATTAAGCTAAAAAATGTTAATTAACTTAATCTGTTAAACTAATGATGTGAAGCATTTCGATATCGATTGCTAAATGTGTATATACAAGAAAATCGACTTTGTACCTAAATGTAAGATTACGGAATTCTTCCAAATGTACTGTCGTTATGCCGCCATGGTTTGTATCAACTACAATACGTTAAAGAAGGTTAGTTATTTTAAATATGTTAAACTAATGATTTGAAGCATTTCGATATCGCTTGCTAAATGAGTATATACAAGAAAGGCGAATTTATACCTAAATATAACATTACGGATTTCTTCTAAACGCGCTGCCGTTATACCGTTAAGACTTTATGTAGACCTCATTAAGCTGAAAATGTTTATTAACTTAATATGTTAAACTAATGATTTGAAGCATTTCGATATCGATAGCTTAATGTGTATATACAAGAAAGTCGACTTTATACCTAAATATAAGGTTACGGAATTTTTCCAAATGTGCTGTCGTTATGCCGCCATGGCTTTATATCAACTTCAATACGTTAAAGAAGGTTAATTAACTTACATAAAAACGTTAAACTAACGATTTGAAGCATTTCGATATCGCTTGCTTAATGAGTATATACAAAAAATTCGAATATATACCTAAATATAAGGTTACGGAATTTTTCCAAATGTGCTGTCGTTATGCCGCCGTGGCTTTATATCAACTTCAATACGTTAAAGAAGGTTAATTAACTTACATAAAAACGTTAAACTAATGATTTGAAGCATTTCGATATCGATAGCTAAATGTGTATATACAAGAAAATCGACTATATACCTAAATATAAGATTACGGAATTTTTCCAAATGTGCTGTCGTTATGCCGCCATGGCTTTATATCAACTTCAATACGTTAAAGAAGGTTAATTAACTTAATAATGTTAAACAAATAATTTGAAGCATTTCGATATCGCTTGTTAAATGTGTATATAAAAGAAAATCGAATTTATACCTAAATATAAGATAACGGAATTCTTCTAAACGCACTGCCGTTATGCCGTTAAGGCTTTATGTAGACTTCAATAAGATAGAGGGGAATAATTAACTTAAATATGTTAAACTAATGATTTGAAGCATTTCGATATCGATTGCTAAATGTGTATATACAAGAAAATCGATTTTATACCTAAATATATGATAACGGAACTCTTCTAAATGCACTGCCGTTATGCCGTTATGGCTTTATGTAAACTTCAGTAAGATAAAGAAAGTTAATTAACCTTAATATGCTAAACCAGTTATTTGATGCATTTCGATATCGATTGCTAAATGTGTAAATACAAGAAATCGACTTTGTACCTAAATTTAAGATTACGGAATTCTTCTAAATGCTCTGTCGTTATGCCGCCATGGCTTTATGCCAACTTCAGTTTGTTAAAGAAGGTTTATTAACTTAAATATGTTAAACTAATGATTTGAAGCATTTCGATATCGATTGCTAAATGTGTATATACAAGAAAATCGAATTTATACCTAAATATAAGATAACGGAATTCTTCTAAATGCACTGCTGTTATGCCGCTATGGCTTTATATCACCTTCAATACATTAGAGAAGGTTAATTAACTTAAATATGTTAAACTAATGTTTTGAAGCATTTCGATATCGTTTGCTTAATGTGTATATACAAGAAAATCGACTTTATACCTAAATATAAGATTACGTAATTCTTCTACATGCACTGCTGTTAAGCCGTTATGGCTTTATGTTAACTTCTGTTCGTAAAAAAAGGTTTATTAACTTAAATATGTTAAACCAGTTATTTGAAGCATTTCGATATCGACTGCTAAATGTGTATATACAAGAAAATCGACTTTATACCTTAATATAAGATTACGGAATTCTTCCAAATGTACTGTCGTCATGCCGCCATGGCTTTATATCACCTTCAGTAGGTTAAAGAAGGTTTATTAACTTAAATATGTTAAACTAATGTTTTGAAGCATTTCGATATCGATTGCTAAATGTGTATATACAAGAAAATCGAATTTATGCTTTCATATAAGATTACGGAATTCTTCCAAATGTCTTGTCGTTATGCCGCCATGGCTGTATATCACCTTCAATACATTAAAGAAGGTTTATTAACTTAAATATGTTAAACTAATGATTTGAAGCATTTCGATATCGATTGCTAAATGAGTATATACAAGAAAATGAGTATATACAAGAAAATCGATTTTATACCAAATGTACTGCCGATTTGAAGCATTTCGATATCGATTGCTAAAGGTGTATATACAAAAAAATCGACTTTTTACCCAGATATAAGATTACGGAATTCATACAAATGCACTGCCGTTATACCGTAATGGCTTTATGTAAACTTCAGTAAGATAAAGAGGGTTTATTAACTAAAATATGTTAAACTAATGAAGTGAAGCATTTCGATATCGATTGCTTAATGTGTATATACAAGAAAATCGACTTTATACCTAAATTTAAGATTACGGAATTCTTCTAAATGCACTGCCGTTATGCCGCCATGACTTTGTGCCAAATTCAGTTCGCTAAAGAAGCTTTATTAACTTAAATATGTTAAACTAATGGTTTTAAGCATTTTGATATCGACTGCTAATTGCGTATATAAAAGAAAATCGACTTTATACCTAAATATAAGATAACGGAATTCTTCTAAATGCTTTGCCGTTATGCCGTTATGGCTTTATGTTAACTTCAGTTCGTTAGAGAAGAATTTTAACTTAAATGTGTTAAACCAGTTATTTGAAGCATTTCAATATCGATTGCTTTATGCATATATACAAGAAAATCGACTTTATACCTAAATATAAGATTACGGAATTTTTCTAAATGCACTGCCGTTATGCCGCCATGGCTTTATGCCAACTTCAGTTCTTTAAAGGTTTATTAACTTGAACATGTTAAACTAATGATTTGAAGCATTTCGATTTCGATTGCTAAATGTGTATATACAAGAAACCTGACTTTATACCTAAATATAAGATTACGGAATTCTTCTACATGCACTGCCGCCATGGCTTTATATCACCTTCAATACATTAGAGAAGGTTAAATAACTTAAATATGTTAAAATAATGATTTGAAGCATTTCGATATCGATTGCTAAATGCGTATATACAACAAAATCGACTTTATACCAAAATATAAGATTACGGAATTCTTCTACATGCACTGCTGTTGTGCCGTTATGGCTTTATGTTAACTTCTGTTCGTTAAAGAAGGTTTATTAACTTAAATATGTTAAACCAGTTATTTGAAGCATTTCGATATCGATTGATAAATGTGTATATACACGAAAATCGACTTTATACCTTAATATAAGATTACGGAATTCTTCCAAATGTACTGTCGTTATGCCGCCATGGCTTTATATCACCTTCAATACGTTAAAGAAGGTTAATCAACTCAAATATGTTAAACTAATGATTTGATGCATTTCGATATCGATTGCTAAATGTGCAAATACAAGAAAATCGACTATATACCTAAATATAAGATTACGGAATTCTTCCAAATGTACTGTCGTTATGCCGCTTTGGCTTTATATCAACTTCAATACGTTAAAGAAGGTTAATTAACTTAAATATGTTAAACTAATGATTTGAAGCATTTCGATATCGATTGCTAAATGAGTATATACTAGAAAATCGACTTTATACCTAAATATAAGATTACGGAGTTCTTCCAAATGCACTGCCGTTATACCGTTAAGGTTTTATGTAAACTTCAGTAAGATAAAGAAGGTTTATTAACTTAAATATGTTATACTAATGATTTGAAGCATTTTGATATCGATTGCTAAATGTGTAAACACAAGAAAATCGAATTTATACCTTAATATAAGATAACTGAATTCTTTTAAATGCACTGCCGTTATGCCACCATGGCTTAATGTTAACTTCAGTGCGTTCAAGAAGCTTAATTAACTTAAATATGTTAAACTAATGATTTGAAGCATTTCGATATCGATTGCTAAATGAGTATATACAAGAAAATCGATTTTATACCTAAATATGAGATTACGGAATTCTTCCAAATGCTCTGCCGTTATGCCGTTAAGGCTTTCGTAGACTTCAGTAAGATAGAGAGGGTTAATTAACTTAAATATGTTAAACTAATGATTTGAAGCATTTCGATATCGATTGCTAACTGTGTATATACAACAAAATCGATTTTATACCTAAATATGAGATTACGGAATTCTTCCAAATGCACTGCCGTTATGCCGTTAAGGCTTTTGTAGACTTATGCTGGTTAAAGATGGTTAATTAACTAAATATGTTAAACTAATGATTTGAAGCATTTCGATATCGATTGCTAACTGTGTATATACAACCAAATCGATTTTATACCTAAATATGAGATTACGGAATTCTTCCAAATGCACTTCCGTTATGCCGTTAAGGCTTTTGTAGACTTACGTAAGATAAGGATGGTTAATTAACTAAAATATATTAAACTATTGAGTTGAAGCATCTCGATATCGATTGCTAAGTGCGGATATACACGAAAATCGACTTTATACCTAAATATTAGATAACGGAGTTCTTCTAAAGAAGCTTTATAAACTAAAATATGTTGAACTAATGATTTGAAGCATTTCGATATCGATTGCTAAATGAGTATGTACAAGAAAATCGACTTTATACCTAAATATAATATTAATTAATTCTTCCAAATTCACTTCCTTTATTCCGTTAAGGCTTTTGTAGACTTCAGTAAGATAAAAAAAGTTTATTAACTTAAATATGCTAAACTAATGATTTGAAGCATTTCGATATCGGTAGCTAAATATGTAAATGCAACAAAATCGACTTTATACCTAAATATAAGATTACGGAATTCTCCTAAATGCACTGCCGTTATACCATTAAGGCTTTGTGTAGACTTCAGTTCGTTAAAGAAGGTTTATTTACTTAAATATGTTAAACCAGTTATTTCGATATCGATTGCTTAATGCATATATACAAGAAAATCGACTTTATTCTTAGCATATAAGATTACGGAATTCTTCCAAATGTACTGTTGTTATGCCGCCATGGCTTTATGTCAGCTTCAATACGTTAAAGAAGGTAAATTAACTTAAATATGTTAAACTAATGATTTGAAGCATTTCGATATCGATTGCTATATACCTAATACCTAAATATAAGATAACAGAGTTCTTCTAAATGCCCTGCCGTTATGCCGTTATGGCTTAATGTCAACTTCAGTTGGTTAAAGAAGGTTTTTTTTACTTGAATATGTTAAACCAGTTATTTCGATATCGATTGCTTAATGCATATATACAAGAAAATCGACTTTATACTTAAAATATAAGATTACGGAATTCTTCCAAATGTACTGTTTTTATGCCGCCATGGCTTTATATCAACTTCAATACGTTAAAGAAGGTTAATTAACTTAAATATGTTAAACTAATGATTTGAAGCATTTCGATATCGATTGCTAAATGTGTATATACAAGAAAATCGAATATATACCTAAATAAAAGATTACGGAATATTTCTAAATGCTTTGCCGTTATGCCGGTTAAGGCTTTTGTAGGCTTCAATAAGATAAAGAGGGTTAATTAAATTAAATTTGTTAAACTAATGATTTGAAGCATTTCGATATCGATTGCTAAAAGATTATATACAAGAAAATCGACTTTATACCTAAATATAAGATTACGTTATTCTTCTAAATGCACTGCCGTTATGCCGTTAAGGCTTTTGTAGACTTCAATAAGGCAAAGAGGGTTAATTAACTTAAATATATTAAACTAATGATTTGAAGCATTTCGATATCGATTGCTAAATGTGTATATACAAGAAAATCGACTTAAAACCTAAATATAAGATAACGGAGTTCTTCTAAATGCACTGCCGTTATGCCGCTATGGCTTTATGTTAACTTCAGTTCGCTAAAGAAGGTTTATTTACTTAAATATGTTAAACCAGTTATTTCGATATCGATTGCTTAATGCACATATACAAGAAAATTTGGTTAATTAACTAAAATATGTTAAACTAATGATTTGAAGCTTTTCGATATCGATTGCTAAATGAGTATATACAAGAAAATCGCCTTTATACCTAAATATAAGATTACGGAATTCTTCCAAATGTACTGTCGTTATGCCGACATGGCTTTATATCAACTTCAATACGTGAAAGAAAGTTAATTATTTTAAATATGTTAAACTAATAGTTTGAAGCATTTCGATATCGATTGCCAATTGTGTATATACAAAAAACCGACTTTATACCTAAATATAAGATTACGGAATTCTTCCAAATGCACTGCCGTTATGCCTTTAAGGCTTTTGTATACTTCAGTAAGATAAAGAGGGTTAATTAACTCAAATATGTTAAACGAATGGTTTGAAGCATTTCGATATCGATCGCTAAATGTGTGTATACAAGAAAATCGACTTCATACATAAATATAAGATAACGGAATTCTTCTAAATGCACTGCCGTTATGCCGTTATGACTTCATGTTAACTTCAGATCGTTAAAGAAGGTTTATTAACTTAAATGTGTTAAACCAGTTATCTGAAGCATTTCGAAATCGATTTCTTAATGCATATATACAAGAAAATCGACTTTATACCTAAATATAAGATGACGGAATTCTTCTACATGCACTGTTGTAATGCCGCCATGGCTTTATATCTCCTTCAATTAGTTAAAGAAGGTTACTTAACTTAAATATGTTAAACTAATGATTTGAAGAATTTTGATATCGATTGCTAAATGAGTACAAACAAGAAAATCGACTTTACACCTAAATATAAGATTACGGAATTCTTCAAAATGTACTGTCGTTATGCCGCCATGGCTTTATATCAACTTCAATACGTTAAAGAAGGTTTATTAACTTAAATATGTTAAACTAATGATTTGAAGCATTTCGATATCGATTGCTAAATGTGTAAATACAAGAAAATCGACTTTGTACCTAAATTTAAGATTACGGAATTCTTCTAAATGCACTGCCGTTATGCCGCCATGGCTTTATGCCAACTTCAGTTCTTTAAAGGTTTATTAACTTAAACATGTTAAACTAATGATTTGAAGCATTTCGATTTCGATTGCTAAATGTGTATATACAAGAAACCTGAATTTATACCTAAATATAAGATTACGGAATTCTTCTACATGCACTGCCGCCATGGCTTTATATCACCTTCAATACATTAGAGAAGGTTAATTAACTTAAATATGTTAAAATAATGATTTGAAGCATTTCGATATCGATTGCTAAATGCGTATATACAACAAAATCGATTTATACCAAAATATAAGATTACGGAATTCTTCTACATGCACTGCTGTTGTCCGTTATGGCTTTATGTTAACTTCTGTTCGTTAAAGAAGGTTTATTAACTTAAATATGTTAAACCAGTTATTTGAAGCATTTCGATATCGATTGATAAATGTGTATATACACGAAAATCGACTTTATACCTTAATATAAGATTACGGAATTCTTCCAAATGTACTGTCGTTATGCCGCCATGGCTGTATATCACCTTCAATACGTTAAAGAAGGTTAATTAACTAAAATATGTTAAACTAATGATTTGAAGCATTTCAATATCGATTGCTAAGTGAGTATATACAAGAAAATGAGTATATACAAGAAAATCGACTTTATACTAAATGTACTGCTAAGTGAGTATATACAAGAAAATGAGTATATACAAGAAAATCGACTTTATACCAAATGTACTGCCGATTTGAAGCATTTCGATATCGATTGCTAAATGTGTATATAAAAAAACTCGACTTTTTACCTTGATATAATATTACGGAATTCATACAAATGCACTGCCGTTATACCGTAATGGCTTTATGTAAACTTCAGTAAGATAAAGAGGGTTTATTAACTTAAATATGTTAAACTAATGATGTGAAGCATTTCGATATCGATTGCTAAATGTGTATATACAAGAAAATCGACTTTATACCTAAATATAAGATAACGGAGTTCTTCCAAATGCACTGCCGTCGTTCAGGTTGTTAAAGAAGGTTTTTTAACTTAAATATGTTAAACCAGTTTTTTGAAGCATTTCGAAATCGATTTATTAATGCATATATACAAGAAAATCGACTTTATACCTAAATACTTCAATACGTTTAAGAAGGTTAATTATTTTAAATATGTTAAGCTAATAGTTTGAAGCATTTCGATATCGATTGCAAATTGTGTATATACAAAAAATCGACTTTATACCTGAATAAAAGAAAAGGGAATTCTTCTAAATGCACTGCCGTTATGCCGTTAAGGCTTTTGTATACTTCAACAAAACAAAGAGGGTTAATTAACTTAAATATGTTAAACTAATGATTTGAAGCATTTCGATATCGATTGCTAAATGTGTATATACAAGAAAATCGACTTTATACCTAAATATAAGATAACGGAGTTATGTTAACTTCAGTTCGCTAAAGAAGGTTTATTTACTTGAATATGTTAAACCAGTTATTTCGATATCGATTGCTTAATGCACATATACAAGAAAATATGGTTAATTAACTAAAATTATGGAATTCTTCTAAATGCACTGCCGTTATGCCGCCATGGCTTCATGTCACCATGGTAAGCTTAAAGAAGGTTTTAACTTAAATATCTTAAACTAATGATTTGAAGCATTTCGATATCGATTGCTAAATGTGTATGTACAACAAATCGACTTTATACCTAAAAAAGATAACGGAATTCTTCCAAATGCACTGCCGTTATGCGTTATGGCTTTATGTAACTTCAGTATGATAAAGAAGGTTAATTAACTTAAATATGTTAAACTAATGTTTTGAAGCATTTCGATATCGATTGCTAAATGTGTATATACAACAAAATCGACTTTATACCTAAATATAAGATTACGGAATTCTTCCAAATGCACTGCCGTTATGCCGTTATGGCTTTATGTAACTTCAGTAAGATAAAGAAGTTAATTAACTTAAATATGTTAAACTAATGAGTTGAAGCATTTCGATATCGATTGCTAAATGTGTATATACAAGAAAATCGACTTTATACCTAAATATAAGATTACGGAATTCTTCCAAATGCACTGCCGTTATCCGCCATGGCTTATGTCACCTTCAGTACGTTAAAGAAGGTTTTTAACTTAAATATGTTAAACTAATGATTTGAAGCATTTCGATATCGATTGCTAAATGGTATATACAAGAAAATCGACTTATACCTAAATATAAGATTACGGAATTCTTCCAAATGCACTGCCGTTATGCCGTTAAGGCTTTTGTCAGACTTCAGTAAGATAAAGAGGTTAAGTAACTTAAATATGTTAAACTAATGATTTGAAGCATTTCGATATCGATTGCTAAATGTGTATATACAACAAAATCGACTTTATACCTAAATATAAGATTACGGAATTCTTCCAAATGTACTGCCGTTATGCCGTTATGGCTTTTGTAACTTCAGAAGATAAAGAAGGTTTAATTAACTTAAATATGTAAACTAATGATTTGAAGCATTTCGATATCGATTGCTAAATGGTATATACAAGAAAATCGACTTTATACCTAAATATAAGATTACGGAATTTTCCAAATGTACTGTCGTTATGCCGCCATGGCTTTTATCAACTTCAATACGTTAAAGAAGGTTAATTAACTTAAATATGTTAAACTAATGATTTGAAGCATTTCGATATCGATTGCTAAATGAGTATATACAAGAAAATCGAATTTATACCTAAATATTAGATTACGGAATTCTTCCAAATGCACTGCCGTTATGCCGTTAGGCTTTTGCAACTTCAGTAAGATAAAGAAGGTTAATTAACTTAAATATGTTAAACTAATGATTTGAAGCATTTCGATATCGATTGCTAAATGTGTATATACAAGCAAAATCGACTTTATACCTAAATATAAGATTACGGAATTTTTCCAAATGTGCTGTCGTTATGCCGCCATGGCTTTATATCAACTTCAATACGTTAAAGAAGGTTAATTAACTTAAATATGTTAAACTAATGATTTGAAGCATTTCGATATCGCTTGCTAAATGAGTATATACAAGAAAGTCGAATTTATACCTAAATATAAGATTACGGAATTTTTCCAAATGCACTGCCGTTATCCGTTAAGGCTTTATATCAACTTCATACGTTAAAAAGGTTATTAACTTAAATATGTTAAACTAATGATTTGAAGCATTTCGATATCGATAGCTAAATGTGTATATACAAGAAAATCGACTTTATACCTAAATATAAGATTACGGAATTTTCCAAATGCACTGCCGTTATGCCGTTATGGCTTTATATAACTTCATTACGTTAAAGAAGGTTATTAACTTAATATGTTAAACTAATGATTTGAAGCATTTCGATATCGACTGCTAAATGTGTATATACAAGAAAATCGACTTTATACCTAAATATATAATTACGGATATTCTTCTAAATGCACTGCCGTTATACCGTTAAGGCTTTATGTAGACCTCATTAAGCTAAAAAATGTTTATTAACTTAATATGTTAAACTAATGATTTGAAGCATTTCGATATCGATAGCTAAATGTGTATATACAAGAAAATCGACTTTATACCTAAATATAAGATTACGGAATTCTTTCCAAATGCACTGCCGTTATGCCGTTATGGCTTTATATAACTTCATTACGCTAAAGAAGGTTAATTAACTTAATATGTTAAACTAATGTTTGAAGCATTTCGATATCGATGCTAAATGTGTATATACAAGAAAATCGACTTTATACCTAAATATAAGATTACGGAATTCTTCAAATGCACTGCCGTTATGCCGCTGGCTTTATATCAACTTCATAGCTAAAAGAAGGTTAATTAACTTAAATATGTTAAACTAATGATTTGAAGCATTTCGATATCGATAGCTAAATGTGTATATACAAGAAAATCGACTTTATACCTAAATATAAGATTACGGAATTTTTCCAAATATGCTGTCGTTATGCCGCCATGGCTTTATATCAACTTCAATACGTAAAGAAGGTTAATTAACTTAAATATGTTAAACTAATGATTTGAAGCATTTCGATATCGCTTGCTAAATGAGTATATACAAGAAAGTCGATTTATACCTAAATATAAGATTACGGAATTTCTTCAAATGCACTGCCGTTATCCGTTAAGGCTTTATATCAACTTCATACGAAAAAGAAGGTTAATTAACTTAAATATGTTAAACTAATGATTTGAAGCATTTCGATATCGATAGCTAAATGTGTATATACAAGAAAATCGACTTTATACCTAAATATAAGATTACGGAATTTTTCCAAATGCTGTCGTTATGCCGCCATGGCTTTATATCAACTTCAATACGTTAAAGAAGGTTAATTAACTTAAATATGTTAAACTAATGATTTGAAGCATTTCGATATCGATTGCTAAATGAGTATATACAAGAAAGTCGATTTATACCTAAATATAAGATTACGGATTTTTCTAAATGCACTGCCGTTATACCGTTAAGGCTTTATGTAGACCTCATTAAGCTAAAAAATGTTTATTAACTTAATATGTTAAACTAATGATTTGAAGCATTTCGATATCGATTGCTAAATGTGTATATACAAGAAAATCGACTTTATACCTAAATATAAGATTACGGAATTCTTCCAAATGTACTGTCGTTATGCCGCCATGGTTTCTATCAACTACAATACGTTAAAGAAGGTTAGTTTTTTTAAATATGTTAAACTAATGGTTTGAAGCATTTCGATATCGACTGCTAAATGTGTAAATACAACAAAATCGACTTTATACCTAAATATAAAATTATAACATTACGGATTTCTTCTAAATGCACTGCCGTTATACCGTTAAGGCTTTATGTAGACCTCATTAAGCTAAAAAAGTGTTTATTAACTTAATATGTTATACTAATGATTTGAAGCATTTCGATATCGATAGCTAAATGTGTATATACAAGAAAATCGACTTTATACCTAAATATAAGATTACGGAATTTTTCCAAATGTGCTGTCGTTATGCCGCCATGGCTTTATATCAACTTCAATACGTTAAAGAAGGTTAATTAACTTAAATATGTTAAACTAATGATTTGAAGCATTTCGATATCGCTTGCTAAATGAGTATATACAAGAAAGTCGAATTTATACCTAAATATAAGATTACGGAATTCTTCCAAATGCACTGCCGTTATGGCTTTATATCAACTTCAGTGCGTTAAAGAAGGTTAATTACCTTAAATATGTTAAACTAATGATTTGAAGCATTTCGATATCGATAGCTAAATGTGTATATACAAGAAAATCGACTTTATACCTAAATATAAGATTACGGAATTTTTCCAAATGTGCTGTCGTTATGCCGCCATGGCTTTATATCAACTTCAATACGATAAAGAAGGTTGATTAACTTAAATATGTTAAACTAATGATTTGAAGCATTTCGATATCGCTTGCCAAATGAGTATATACAAGAAAGTCGAATTTATACCTAAATATAACATTACGGATTTCTTCTAAATGCACTGCCGTTATACCGTTAAGGCTTTATGTAGACCTCATTAAGCTAAAAAATGTTTATTAACGTAATCTGTTAAACTAATTATGTGAAGCATTTCGATATCGATTGCTAAATGTGTATATACAAGAAAATCGGCTTTATACCTAAATATAAGATTACGGAATTCTTCCAAATGTACTGTCGTTATGCCGCCATGGTTTGTATCAACTACAATACGTTAAAGAAGGGTAATTAACTTAAATATGTTAAACTAATGATTTGAAGCATTTCGATATCGCTTGCTAAATGAGTATATACAAGAAAGTCGAATTTATACCTAAATATAAGATTACGAAATTCTTCCAAATGCACTGCCGTTATGGCTTTATATCAACTTCAGTGCGTTAAAGAAGGTTAATTACCTTAAATATGTTAAACTAATGATTTGAAGCATTTCGATATCGCTTGCTAAATGAGTAAATACAACAAAATCGACTTTATACCTAAATATAAAATTATAACATTACGGATTTCTTCTAAATGCACTGCCGTTATACCGTTAAGGCTTTATGTAGACCTCATTAAGCTAAAAAAATGTTTATTAACTTAATATGTTAAACTAATGATTTGAAGCATTTCGATATCGATAGCTAAATGTGTATATACAAGAAAATCGACTTTATACCTAAATATAAGATTACAGAATTTTTCCATATGTGCTGTCGTTATGCCGCCATGGCTTTATATCAACTTCAATACGTTAAAGAAGGTTAATTAACTTAAATATGTTAAACTAATGATTTGAAGCATTTCGATATCGATTGCTAAGTGAGTATATACAAGAAAATGAGTATATACAAGAAAATCGACTTTGTACCAAATGTACTGCCGATTTGAAGCATTTCGATATCGATTGCTAAATGTGTATATACAAAAAAATCGACTTTTTACCTAGATATAAGATTGCGGAATTCATACAAATGCACTGCCGTTATACCGTAATGGCTTTATGTAAACTTCAGTAAGATAAAGAGGGTTTATTAACTTAAATATGTTAAACTAATGATGTGAAGCATTTCGATATCGATTGCTTAATGTGTATATACAAGAAAATCGACTTTATACCTAAATATAAGATAACGGAATTCTTCTACATGCGCTGTCGTTATGCCGCCATGGCTTTATGCCAACTTCAGTTCGTTAAAGAAAGTTTATTAACTTTAATATGTTAAACTAATGGGTTGAAGCATTTGCATATCGATTGCTACATGTGTATATACCACAAAATCGACTTCATACCTAAATATAAGATTACGGAATTCTTCCAAATGCACTGCCGTTATACCGTTATGGCATTATGTAATCTTAAGTAAGATAAAGAAGGTTAATTAACTTAAATATGTTAAACTAATGATTTGAAGCATTTCGATATCGATTGCTAAATGTGTATATACAAGAAAATCGACTTTACACCCAAATTTAAGATTACGGAATTCTTCTAAATGCACTGCCGTTATGCCGCCTTGGCTTTATGCCAACTTCAGTTCGTTAAAGAAGGTTTGTTAACTTAAATATGTTAAACTAATGATTTGAAGCATTTCGATATCGATTGCTAAATGTGTATATACAAAAAAATCGATTTTATACCTAAATATATGATAACGGAATTCTTCTAAATACACTGCCGTTATGCCGCCATGGCTTTATATCACCTTCAATACATTAGAGAAGGTTAATTAACTTAAATATGTTAAAATAATGATTTGAAGCATTTCGATATCGATTGCTAAATGCGTATATACAACAAAATCGACTTTATACCTAAATATAAGATTACGGAATTCTTCTACATGCACTGCTGTTATGCCGTTATGGCTTTATGTTAACTTCAGTTCGTTAAAGAAGGTTTACTAACTTAAATATGTTAAACCAGTTATTTGAAGCATTTCGATATCGATTGCTTAATGCTTGTATACAAGAAAATCGACTTTATACCTAAACATAAGATTACGGAATTCTTCTAAATGCACTGCCGTTATGCCCAAATGGCTTTAAGCCAACTTCAGTTCGTTAAAGAAGGTTTATTAACTTAAATATGTTAAACCAGTTATTTTGATATCGATTGCTTAATGCATATATACAAAAAAATCGACTTTTTACCTAAATATAAGATTACGGAATTCTTCCACATGCACTGCCGTTATGCCGCCATGGCTTTATGTTAACTTCAGTGCGTTAAAGAAGCTTTACTAACTTAAATATATTAAACTAATGATTTGAAGCATTTCGATATCGATTGCTAAATGAGTATATACAAGAAAATCGAATTTATACCTAAATATAACATTAATTTATTCTTCTAAATGCACTGCCGTTATGCCGTTAAGGCTTTTGCAGACTTAAGTAAGATAGAGAGGGTTAATTAACTTAAATATGTTAAACTAACGATTTGAAGCATTTCGATATCGATTGCTAAATGTGTATATACAACAATTTTGATTTTATACCTAAGTACGAGATTACGGAATTCTTCTACATGCACTGCCGTTATGCCGTTAAGGCTTTTGTAGACTTAGGTAAGATAAAGATGGTTAATTAACTTAAATATGTTAAACTATTGATTTGAAGCATCTCGATATCGATTGCTAAATGTGTATATACAAAAAATCGACTTTATACCTAAATATAAGATTACGAAATTCTTCCAAATGCACTGCCGTTATGCCGTTAAGGCTTTTGTAGACTTCAGTAAGATAAAGAGGGTTAATTAACTCAAATATGTTAAACTAATGATTTGAAGCATATTGATATCGATTGCTAAATGTGTATATACAAGAAATACGACTTTATACCCAAATTTAAGATTACGGAATTCTTTTAAATGCACTGCCGTTATGCCCCATGGCTTTATGCCAATTTCAGTTCGTTAAAGAAGGTTTATTAACTTAAATATGTTAAACTTAAATATGTTAAACTAATGATTTGAAGCATTTCGATATCGATTGCTAAATGTGTATATACAAGAAAATCGATTTTATACCTAAATATATGATAACGGAACTCTTCTAAATGCACTGCCGTTATGTCGTTATGGCTTTATGTTAACTTCAGTTCGTTAAAGAAGGTTTATTAACTTAAATATGTTAAACCAGTTATTTGAAGCATTTCGATATCGATTGCTTTATGCATATATACAAGAAAATCTTCTTTATACCTAAATTTAAGATTACGGAATTCTTCTAAATGCTCTGTCGTTATGCCGCCATGGCTTTATGCCAACTTCAGATCGTTAAAGAAGGTTTATTAACTTAAATATGTTAAACTAATGATTTGAAGCATTTCGATATCGATTGCTAAATGAGTATATACAAGAAAATCGACTTTATGCCTAAATATAAGATTACGTAATTCTTCTAAATGCACTGCTGTTATGCCGCCATGGCTTTATATCAACTTCAATACATTAGAGAAGGTTAATTAACTTATATATGTTAAACTAATGTTTTGAAGCATTTCGATATCGATTGCTAAATGTGTATATACAAGAAAATCGACTTTATACCTAAATATAAGATTACGGAATTCTTCTACATGCACTGCCGTTATGCCGCCATGGCTTTATATCACCTTCAATACATTAGAGAAGGTTAATTAACTTAAATATGTTAAAATAATGATTTGAAGCATTTCGATATCGTTTGCTAAATGCGTATATACAACAAAATCGACTTTATACCTAAATATAAGATTACGGAATTCTTCTACATGCACTGCTGTTATGCCGTTATGGCTTTATGTTAACTTCTGTTCGTTAAAGAAGGTTTATTAACTTAAATATGTTAAACTAATGATTTGAAGCATTTCGATATCGATTGCTAAATGTGTATATACAAGAAAATCGACTTTATACCTAAATATAAGATAACGGAGTTCTTCCAAATGTACTGTCGTTATGCCGACATGGCTGTATATCACCTTCAATACGTTAAAGAAGGTTTATTAACTTAAATATGTTAAACCAGTTGTTTGAAGCTTTTCGATATCGATTGCTATATGCAATATACAAGAAAATCGACTTAATACCTAAATATAAGATTACGGAGTTCTTCCAAATATACTGTCGCTATACCGCCATGGCTTTATATCACCTTCAATACGTTAAAGAAGGTTAATTAACTTAAATATGTTAAACTCATGATTTAAAGCCTTTCGATATCGAATGCTAAATGTGTAAATACAAACAATCGACTTTATACCTAAACACAAGATTACGGAATTCTTCTAAATGCACTGTCGTTATGCCGCCATGGCTTTATGCCAACTTCAGTTCTTTAGAGAGGGTTTATTAACTCAAATATGTTAAACTTATGATTTGAAGCATTTCGATATCGATTGCTAAATGGGTATATACAAGAAAATCGACTTTATTTCTAAATATAAGATAACGGAGTTCTTCTTAATGCACTGCCGTTATGCCGTTATGGCTTTATGTTAACTGCAGTTCGTTAAAGAAGGTTTATTAACTTAACTATGCTAAACTAATGTTTTGAAGCATTTCGATATCGATTTCTTAATGCATATATACAAGAAAATCGACTTTATACCTTAATATAAGAATACGGAATTCTTCCAAATGTACTGTCGTTATGCCGCCATGGCTTTATACCAACTTCAATACGTTAAAGAAGGTTAATTAACTTGAATATGTTAAAATAATGATTTGAAGCATTTCGATATCGATTGCTAAATGTGTGTGTACAAGAAAATCGAATTTATTCCTAAATATAGGATTACGGAATTTTTCTACATGCACTGCCGTTATGCCGGCATGGCTTTATGTTAACTTCAGTGCGTTAAAAAAGCTTTAGTAACTAAAATATGTTAAACCAGTTTTTTGAAGCATTTCGAAATCGATTTCTTAAGGCCTATATACAAGAAAATCGACTTTATACCTAAATATAAGATTACGGAATTCTTCTACATGCACTGCTGTTATGCCGCCATGGCTTTATATCTCCTTCAAAAAGTTAAAGAAGGTTACTTAACCTAAATATGTTAAACTAATGATTTAAAGAATTTTGATGTCGATTGCTAAATGAGTATAAACAAGAAAATCGACTTTACACCCAAATATAAGATTACGGACTTCTTCTAAATGCACTGCCGTTATGCCGTTAAGGCTTTGGAGACTTCAGAAAGATATAAAGGGTTAATTAACTCAAATATGCTAAACTAATGATTTGAAGCATTTCGATATCGATTGCTAAATGTGCAAATACAAGAAAATCGACTATATACCTAAATATAAAATTATAACATTACGGAATTCTTCTAAATGCACTGCCGTTATGCCGCCTTGGCTTTATATCAACTTCAAAACGTTAAAGAAGGTTAATTAACTTAAATATGTTAAACTAATGATTTGAAGCATTTCGATATCGATTGCTAAATGAGTATATACAAGAAAATCGACTTTATACCTAAATATAAGATTACGGAATTCTTTTAAATGCACTGCCGTTATACCGTTAAGGCTTTATGTAAACTTCAGTAAGATAAAGAAGGTTTATTAACTTAAATATGTTAAACTAATGATTTGAAGCATATTGATATCGATTGCTAAATGTGTATACACAAGAAAATCGAATTTATACCTAAATATAAGATTACGGAATTCTTTTAAATGCACTGCCGTTATGCCGCCATGGCTTTATGTTAACTTCAGTGCGTTCAACAAGCTTAATTAACTTAAATATGTTAAACTAATGATTTGAAGCATTTCGATATCGATTGCTAAATGAGTATATACAAGAAAATCGATTTTATACCTAAATATGAGATTACGGAATAATTCCAAATGCTCTGCCGTTATGCCGTTAAGGCTTTCGTAGACTTCAGTAAGATAGAGAGGGTTAATTAACTTAAATATGTTAAACTAATGATTTGAAGCATTTCGATATCGATTGCTAACTGTGTATATACAACAAAATCGATTTTATACCTAAATATGAGATTACGGAATTCTTCCAAATGCACTGCCGTTATGCCGTTAAGGCTTTCGTAGACTTCAGTAAGATAGAGAGGGTTAATTAACTTAAATATGTTAAACTAATGATTTGAAGCATTTCGATATCGATTGCTAACTGTGTATATACAACAAAATCGATTTTATACCTAAATATGAGATTACGGAATTCTTCCAAATGCATTTCCGTTATGCCGTTAAGGCTTTTGTAGACTTACGTAAGATAAGGATGGTTAATTAACTAAAATATATTAAACTATTGACTTGAAGCATCTCGATATCGATTGCTAAGTGTGGATATACACGAAAATCGACTTTATGCCTAAATATGAGATAACGGAGTTCTTCTAAAGAAGCTTTATAAACTCAAATATGTTGAACTAATGATTTGAAGCATTTCGATATCGATTGCTAAATGAGTATGTACAAGAAAATCGAATTTATACCTAAATATAATATTAATTAGTTCTTCCAAATTCACTTCCTTTATTCCGTTAAGGCTTTTGAAGACTTCAGTAAGATAAAAAAAGTTTATTAACTAAAATATATTAAACTAATGATTTGAAGCATTTCGATATCGATTGCTAAATGTGTATATACAACAAAATCGACTTTATACCTAAATATAAGATAACGGAGTTCTTCTAAATGGACTGCCGTTATGCCGTTATGGCTTTATGTAAACTTCAGTTGGTTAAAGAAGGTTAATTTACTTGAATATGTTAAACCAGTTATTTCGATATCGATTGCTTAATGCATAAAATCGACTTTATACTTAAAATATAAGATTACGGAATTCTTCCAAATGTACTGTTGTTATGCCGCCATTGCTCTATATCAACTTCAATACGTTAAAGAAGGTTAATTAACTTAAATATGTTAAACTAATGATTTGAAGCATTTCGATATCGATTGCTAAATGTGTATATACAAGAAAATCGAATTTGTACCTAAATATAAGATTACGGAATTCTTCTACATGCACTGCCGTTATGCCGCCATGGCTTTTTGTTAACTTCAGTGAGTTAAAGAAGCTTTATTAACTTAAATATCTTAAACTAATGATTGGAAGCTTTTCGATATCGATTGCTAAATGTGTATATTAAGGAAAATCGAATTTATACCTAAACATAAGATTGCGGAATTCTTCCAAACGTACTGTCATTATGCCGCCTATGGCTGGCTTTATATAAACTTCAATACGTTAAAGAAGGTTAATTAACTTAAATGTGTTAAGTTAATGATTTGAAGCATTTCGAAATCGATTGCTTAATGCATATATACTAGAAAATCGGCTTTATACCTAAATATAAGATAACGGAATTCTTCTAAATGCACTGCCTTTATGCCGCCATGACTTTATTCCAACTTCAGTTCGTTAAAGAAGGTTTATTAACTTAAATATGTCAAACTAATGGTTTGAAGCATTTCGATATCGATTTCTTACGGAATATATACAAGAAAATCGACTGTATACCTAAATATAAGATTACGGAATTCTTCTACATGCACTGCCGTTATGCCGCCATGGCTTTATGTTAACTTCAGTGCGTTAAAAAAGCTTTATTAACTTAAATACGTTAAACCAGTTTTTTGAAGCATTTCGAAATCGATTTCTTAAAGCATATATACAAGAAAATCGACTTTATACCTAAATATAAGATTACGGAATTCTTTAAAGTGTACTGTCGTTTTGCCGCCATGGCTTTATATCAACTTCAGTGCGCTAAAGAAGCTTTATTAACTCAAATATGTTAAACTATTGAGTTGAAGCATCTCGATATCGATTGCTATGCGTGTATATACAACAAAATCGCCTTTATACCTAAATATGAGATTACGGAATCCTTCTAAATGCACTGCCGTTAAACCGCTATTGCTTTATGTAAACTTCAATAAGATAAAGAAGTTAATTAACTTAAATATGTTAAACTAATGATTTGAAGCATTTCGATAACGATTGCCAATTGTGTATATACAAAAAATCGACTTTATACCTAAATATAAGATTACGGAATTCTTCCAAATGCACTGCCGTTATGCCGTTAAGGCTTTTGTATACTTCAGTAAGATAAAGAGGGTTAATTAACTCAAATATGTTAAACTAATCATTTGAAGCATTTCGATATCGATCGCTAAATGTGTGTATACAAGAAAATCGACTTCATACATAAATATAAGATAACGGCTTTCTTCTAAATGCACTGCCGTTATGCCGTTATGACTTCATGTTAACTTCAGATCGTTAAAGAATTCGAAATCGATTTCTTAATGCATATATACAAGAAAATCGACTTTATACCTAAATATAAGATTACGGAATTCTTCCAAATGCACTGCCGTTATGCCGTTAAGGCTTTTGTATACTTCAGTAAGATAAAGAGGGTTAATTAACTCAAATATGTTAAACTAATGATTTGAAGCATTTCGATATCGATCGCTAAATGTGTGTATACAAGAAAATCGACTTCATACATAAATATAAGATTACGGAATTCTTCTACATGCACTGCTGTTATGCCACCATGGCTTTATATCTCCTTCAATTAGTTTAAGAAGGTTACTTAACTTAAATATGTTAAACTAATGAGCTGAAGCATTTCGATATCGATTGCTAAATGTGTATATACAAGAAAATCGACTTTATACCTAAATATAAAATTATAACATTATGGAATTCTTCTAAATGCACTGCCGTTATGGCTTTATGTAACTTCAGTTCGCTAAAGAAGGTTTATTTACTTAAATATGTTAAACCAGTTATTTCGAAATCGATTGCTTAATGCATATATACAAGAAAATCGACTTTATACTTAAAATATAATATTACGGAATTCTTCCAAATGTACTGTTGTTATGCCGCCATGGCTTTATATCAACTTCAATACGTTTAAGAAGGTTTATTAACTTAAATATGTTAAACTAATGATTTGAAGCATTTCGATATCGATTGCTAAATGTGTATATACAAGAAAATCGAATATATACCTAAATAAAAGATTACGGAATTCTTCTAAATGCACTGCCGTTATGCCGTTAAGGCTTTTATAGGCTTCAATAAGATAAAGAGGGTTAATTAGCTTAAATTTGTTAAACTAATGATTTGAAGCTTTTCGATATCGATTGCTAAAAGAGTATATACAAGAAAATCGACTTTATACCTAAATATAAAATTACGTTATTCTTCTAAATGCACTGCCGTTATGCCGTTAAGGCTTTTGTAGACTTCAACAAGACAAAGAGGGTTAATTAACTTAAGTATGTTAAACTAATGATTTGAAGCATTTCGATATCGATTGCTAAATGTGTATATACAAGAAAATCGAATTTGTACCTAAATATAAGATTACGGAATTCTTCTACATGCACTGCCGTTATGCCGCCATGGCTTTATGTTAACTTCAGTGCGTTAAAGAAGCTTTATTAACTTAAATATGTTAAAGTAATGATTTGAAGCATTTCGATATCGCTTGCTAAGTGAGTATATACAAGAAAATCGACTTTCTACCTAAATATAAGATTACGGAATTCTTCCAAATGTACTGTCGTTATGCCGCCATGGCTTTATATCAACTTCAATGCGTTAAAGAAGATTAATTATTTTAAATATGTTAAAATAATGGTTTGAAGCATTTCGATATCGATTGCTAAATGTGTATATACAACAAAATCGATTTTATACCTAAATATGAGATTACGGAATTCTTCCAAATGCACTGCCGTTATGCCGTTATGGCTTTTGTAGACTTAAGTAAGATAAAGACGGTTAATTAACTAAATATATTAAACTAATGTTTTGAAGCATTCCGATATCGATTTCTTAATGCATATTTACAAGAAAATCGACTTTATACCTAAATGTAAGATTACGGAATTCTTCAAAATGTACTGTCGTTATGCCGCCATGGCTTTATATCAACTTCAATGCGTTAAAGAAGATAAATTATTTTAAATATGTTAAACTAATGGTTTGAACCATTTCGATATCGATTTCTTAATGCATATATACAAGAAAATCGAATTTATACCTAAACATAAGATTACGGAATTCTTCCAAATGTCCTGTCGTTATGCCGCCATGGCTTTATATCAACTTCAATACTTTAAAGAAGGTAAGTTAACTTAAATATGTTAAACTAATGATTTGAAGCATTTCGAAATCGATTGCTTAATGCATATATACTAGAAAATCGGCTTTATACCTAAATATAAGATAACGGAATTCTTCTAAATGCACTGCCGTTATGCCGCCATGTCTTTATGCAAAATTCAGTTCGTTAAAGAAGCTTTATTGACTTAAATATGTTAAACTAATGGTTTGAAGCATTTCGATATCGATTTCTTAATGCATGTATACAAGAAAATCGACTTTATACCTAAATATAAGATTACGGAATTCTTCTACATGCACTGCTGCCGCCATGGCTTTATATCTCCATCAATAAGTTAAATAAGGTTACTTAACATAAATATGTTAATTTTATGATTTGAAGAATTTTGATATCGATGGCTAAATGAGTATAAACAAGAAAATCGACTTTACACCTAAATATAAGGTTACGGACTTGTTCTAAATGCACTGCCGCTATGCCGTTAAGGCTTTGGAGACTTCAGTAAGATATGGAGGGTTAATTAACTTAAATATGTTAAACTAATGATTTGAATCATTTCGATATCGATTATTAAAGGTGTGTGTACAAGAAAATCGAATTTATACCTAAATATAAGATTACGGAATTTTTCTACATGCACTGCCGTTATGCCGCCATGGCTTTATGTTAACTTCAGTGCGTTAAAAAAGCTTTATTAACTTAAATATGTTAAACTAATGATTTGAAGCATTTCGATATCGATTTCTTAATGCATACATACTAGAAAATCGGCTTTATTCCTAAATATAAGGTAATGGAATTCTTCTAAATGCACTGTCGTTATGCCGCCATGACTTTATGCCAACTTCATTTCGTTAAAGAAGGTTTATTAACTTAAATATGTTAAACTAATGGCTTGAAGCATTTCGATATCGATTTCTAATGATTTATACAAGAAAATCGACTTTATACCTAAATATAAGATTACGGAATTCTTCAAATGCACTGCCGTTATGCCGTTATGGCTTTTGTAGACTTAGTAAGATAAAGAGGTTAATTAACTAAATATTTAAACTAATGTTTTGAAGCATTTCGATATCGATTTCTTAATGCATTTTACAAGAAAATCGACTTTATACCTAAATGTAAGATTACGGAATTCTTCAAAATGTACTGTCGTTATGCCGCCATGGCTTTATATCAACTTCAATGCGTTAAAGAAGATAAATTATTTTAAATATGTTAAACTAATGGTTTGAACCATTTCGATATCGATTTCTTAATGCATATATACAAGAAAATCGAATTTATACCTAAACATAAGATTACGGAATTCTTCCAAATGTCCTGTCGTTATGCCGCCATGGCTTTATATCAACTTCAATACTTTAAAGAAGGTAAGTTAACTTAAATATGTTAAACTAATGATTTGAAGCATTTCGAAATCGATTGCTTAATGCATATATACTAGAAAATCGGCTTTATACCTAAATATAAGATAACGGAATTCTTCTAAATGCACTGCCGTTATGCCGCCATGTCTTTATGCAAAATTCAGTTCGTTAAAGAAGCTTTATTGACTTAAATATGTTAAACCAGTTATTGAAGCATTTCGATATCGATTTCTTAATGCATATATACAAGAAAATCGACTTTATACCTAAATATAAGATTACGGAATTCTACCAAATGTACTGTCGTTATGCCGCCATGGCTTTATATCAACTTCAATACGTTAAAGAAGGTTAATTAACTTGAATATGTTAAACCAATGATTTGAAGCATTTCCATATCGATTATTAAAGGTGTGTGTACAAGAAAATCGAATTTATACCTAAATATAAGATTACGGAATTTTCTACATGCACTGCCGTTATGCCGCCATGGCTTTATGTTAACTTCAGTGCGTTAAAAAAGCTTTATTAACTTAAATATGTTAAACTAATGATTTGAAGCATTTCGATATCGATTTCTTAATGCATACATACTAGAAAATCGGCTTTATTCCTAAATATAAGGTAATGGAATTCTTCTAAATGCACTGCCGTTATGCCGCCATGACTTTATGCCAACTTCATTTCGTTAAAGAAGGTTTATTAACTTAAATATGTTAAACTAATGGCTTGAAGCATTTCGATATCGATTTCATAATGCATTTATAACGGGTGACTTTTTTGAGGTTAGGATTTTCATGCATTAGTATTTGACAGATTACGTGGGATTTCAGACATGGTGTCAAAGAGAAAGATGCTCAGTATGCTTTGACATTTC
Organism: Bactrocera correcta; assembly: GCA_027475135.1. NCBI lineage: Eukaryota > Metazoa > Arthropoda > Insecta > Diptera > Tephritidae > Bactrocera > Bactrocera correcta. The sequence goes on along the minus strand of CM050327.1, from coordinate 7,783,540 downwards.
ATCATGAATAGACTTACTAACGAGCAACGCTTGCAAATCATTGAATTTTATTACCAAAATCAGTGTTCGGTTCGAAATGTGTTTTATCGACAAATTTTGTTCAGCGATGAGGCTCATTTCTGGTTGAATGGCTACGTAAATAAGCAAAATTGCCGCATTTGGGGTGAAGAGCAACCAGAAGCCGTTCAAGAACTGCCCATGCATCCCGAAAAATGCACTGTTTGGTGTGGTTTGTACGCTGGTGGAATCATTGGACCGTATTTTTTCAAAGATGCTGTTGGACGCAACGTTACGGTGAATGGCGATCGCTATCGTTCGATGCTAACAAACTTTTTGTTGCCAAAAATGGAAGAACTGAACTTGGTTGACATGTGGTTTCAACAAGATGGCGCTACATGCCACACAGCTCGCGATTCTATTGCCATTTTGAGGGAAAACTTCGGACAACAATTCATCTCAAGAAATGGACCCGTAAGTTGGCCACCAAGATCATGCGATTTAACGCCTTTAGACTATTTTTTGTGGGGCTACGTCAAGTCTAAAGTCTACAGAAATAAGCCAGCAACTATTCCAGCTTTGGAAGACAACATTTCCGAAGAAATTCGGGCTATTCCGGCCGAAATGCTCGAAAAAGTTGCCCAAAATTGGACTTTCCGAATGGACCACCTAAGACGCAGCCGCGGTCAACATTTAAATGAAATTATCTTCAAAAAGTAAATGTCATGAACCAATCTAACGTTTCAAATAAAGAACCGATGAGATTTTGCAAATTTTATGCGTTTTTTTTTTAAAAAAAGTTATCAAGCTCTTAAAAAATCACCCTTTACAAGAAAAATCGACTTTATACCTAAATATAAAATTACGGAATTCTTCTAAATGCACTGCCGTTATGCCGCCATGGCTTTATGCCAACTTCAGTTCGTTAAAGAAGGTTTATTAACTCAAATATGTTAAACTAATGGTTTTAAGCATTTCGATATCGATTTCTTACGGCATTTATACAAGAAAATCGACTTTATACCTAAATATAAGATAACGGAATTCTTCTAAATGTGCTGTCGTTATGCCGCCATGGCTTTATATCAACTTCAACACGTTAAAGAAGGTTAATTAACTTAAATATGTTAAACTAATGATTTGAAGCATTTCGATATCGCTTGCTAAATGTGTATATAAAAGAAAATCGAATTTATACCTAAACATAAGATTACGGAATTCTTCCAAACGTACTGTCATTATGCCGCCATGGCTTTATATCAACTTCAATACGTTAAAGAAGGTTAATTAACTTAAATGTGTTAAACTAATGATTTGAAGCATTTCGAAATCGATTGCTTAATGCATATATACTAGAAAATCGGCTTTATACCTAAATATAAGATAACGGAATTCTTCTAATTGCACTGCCGTTATGCCGCCATGACTTCATGCCAACTTCAGTTCGTTAAAGAAGGTTTATTAACTTAAATATGTTAAACCAGTTATTTGAAGCATTTCGATATCGATTTCTTACGGCATATATACAAGAAAGTCGACTTTATACCTAAATATAAGATTACGGAATTCTACCAAATGTACTGTCGTTATGCCGCCATGGCTTTATATCAACTTCAATACGTTAAAGAAGGTTAATTAACTTGAATATGTTAAACCAATGATTTGAAGCATTTCCATATCGATTGCTAAATGTGTGTGTACAAGAAAATCGAATTTATACCTAAGTATAAGAAAACGGAATTCTTCTACATGCACTGCAGTTATGCCGCCATGGCTTTATGTTAACTTCAGTGCGTTAAAAAAGCTTAATTAACTTAAATATGTTAAACCAGTTTTTGAAGCATTTCGATATCGATTTCTTAATGCATATATACAAGAAAATCGACTTTATACCTAAATATAAGATTACGGAATTCTTCAAAATGTACTGTCGTTATGCCGCCATGGCTTTATATCAACTTCAGTGCGTTAAAGAAGCTTTATTAACTTAAATATGTTAAACTATTGATATCGATTGCTAAGCGTGTATATACAACAAAATCGCCTTTATACCTAAATATAAGATTACGGAATCCTTCTAAATGCACTGCCGTTATGCCGTTAAGGCTTTTGTATACTTCAGTAAGATAAAGAGGGTTAATTAACTCAAATATGTTAAACTAATCATTTGAAGCATTTCGATATCGATCGCTAAATGTGTGTATACAAGAAAATCGACTTCATACATAAATAAAAGATAACGGCTTTCTTCTAAATGCACTGCCGTTATGCCGTTATGACTTCATGTTAACTTCAGATCGTTAAAGAATTCGAAATCGATTTCTTAATGCATATATACAAGAAAATCGACTTTATACCTAAATATAAGATTACGGAATTCTTCCAAATGCACTGCCGTTATGCCGTTAAGGCTTTTGTATACTTCAGTAAGATAAAGAGGGTTAATTAACTCAAATATGTTAAACTAATGATTTGAAGCATTTCGATATCGATCGCTAAATGTGTGTATACAAGAAAATCGACTTCATACATAAATATAAGATTACGGAATTCTTCTACATGCACTGCTGTTATGCCACCATGGCTTTATATCTCCTTCAATTAGTTTAAGAAGGTTACTTAACTTAAATATGTTAAACTAATGAGCTGAAGCATTTCGATATCGATTGCTAAATGTGTATATACAAGAAAATCGACTTTATACCTAAATATAAAATTATAACATTATGGAATTCTTCTAAATGCACTGCCGTTATGGCTTTATGTAACTTCAGTTCGCTAAAGAAGGTTTATTTACTTAAATATGTTAAACCAGTTATTTCGAAATCGATTGCTTAATGCATATATACAAGAAAATCGACTTTATACTTAAAATATAATATTACGGAATTCTTCCAAATGTACTGTTGTTATGCCGCCATGGCTTTATATCAACTTCAATACGTTTAAGAAGGTTTATTAACTTAAATATGTTAAACTAATGATTTGAAGCATTTCGATATCGATTGCTAAATGTGTATATACAAGAAAATCGAATATATACCTAAATAAAAGATTACGGAATTCTTCTAAATGCACTGCCGTTATGCCGTTAAGGCTTTTATAGGCTTCAATAAGATAAAGAGGGTTAATTAGCTTAAATTTGTTAAACTAATGATTTGCAGCTTTTCGATATCGATTGCTAAAAGAGTATATACAAGAAAATCGACTTTATACCTAAATATAAAATTACGTTATTCTTCTAAACGCACTGCCGTTATGCCGTTAAGGCTTTTGTAGACTTCAACAAGACAAAGAGGGTTAATTAACTTAAGTATGTTAAACTAATGATTTGAAGCATTTCGATATCGATTGCTAAATGTGTATATACAAGAAAATCGAATTTGTACCTAAATATAAGATTACGGAATTCTTCTACATGCACTGCCGTTATGCCGCCATGGCTTTATGTTAACTTCAGTGCGTTAAAGAAGCTTTATTAACTTAAATATGTTAAAGTAATGATTTGAAGCATTTCGATATCGCTTGCTAAGTGAGTATATACAAGAAAATCGACTTTCTACCTAAATATAAGATTACGGAATTCTTCCAAATGTACTGTCGTTATGCCGCCATGGCTTTATATCAACTTCAATGCGTTAAAGAAGATTAATTATTTTAAATATGTTAAAATAATGGTTTGAAGCATTTCGATATCGATTGCTAAATGTGTATATACAACAAAATCGATTTTATACCTAAATATGAGATTACGGAATTCTTCCAAATGCACTGCCGTTATGCCGTTATGGCTTTTGTAGACTTAAGTAAGATAAAGACGGTTAATTAACTAAATATATTTGTTTAAAATACCAATATTAATTTACAATTAATACACATTTTATTGCTTTAGTTAAAAAGAATAGGTAACAATTTTATTTATAAGAATAAATTGATATTTTACACAGTTACCAAATATTCTATAAAGTTAAGTAACTAAATATCGACGAGACTCTAATGACGCATGCGATGATCCGATGGTGTTGGCGATCGAGTTTCTCGCGGATCAGGATATTAGAAAATGTTTTAGGTTAATGCGAAGGTTGATGTGCGAAAAAAAGTCAGCGCGCAGAATTGTTGTCAATCGAAAGTTGGTAGCGAAGTGTCCGAGACGAAAGTTGACTTGCGAATTGTTTAGGACGAATTGAGTCTGCTCTTCCTTTACACATCCTTTTTGTTAAGTGGGTTTGCTGGTGTGGTGAGCTATGCTGTAATGTCATCAGCTGTGGTGAACGGCGATGTAGCATTAGGATGCGCCAGTTTTACCGAGTAGAGGGGGTGGATGCTTAGCTCATTTAAACATCCTGGGCCCCCTAGGCGAATATTTTGCCTAGTTTTATATATGTATATAATCTGATGCATGTAATTCGGCTTACTGCAGTAAGCGTGGTGGAGTAACCGAGGCCGCAGAATATTAGCTGTAAGAAGCGATTTTGGTTTTATTAGCCAATTGTATTTGGTGTGAATAGTGGTGTTTGAGGTAATAATTGATTTTGCGTACTTTGACGACTTTTTGCATTATTATACCAACACAGTTCTTTGCTTTTATTAATTTTATTAGCTGTTATTTACAATTTATTATTTATCGGTTTGGCATACCGGTAGTTTATTATATGCCTTTTCTGTATTATCGGCAATGTTTGGACTTTATTTATTCTCGGCTTATGAAGGATAGTAACTCCACGCCTGGCTCAGATATGGCCAGAATGGGTACTCCTTAGCCCTGGAGTTAGGGCTGTGACAATAGATGGATCTTGCGAGAGAGTGGCCGGTAATTGCGAACGGCTTCGATTCGTGGAGTAGATAATTTTGTATATTTAATTGGAAGCTTTGTATAGCTGATTTCCATAACTCACCCATATGAGGAGCGCTTGGTTAGATGCATAAAAGCGACTTTAGCTTTGTAAGCATAGGTGCGTTAATGTATCGCATTGGGAGTATTGTGATCCCTTAATTTTATTTTGATTTTTGTTTTTTTTTTTTTTGCAAATTTGTGCCTCAATGGGGCATCATTGTATAAAAAGTTGTAGATTTTTCGACTTTTGGAGACACTTTTGTTATATTTATGTTTTGTTCTAATTTGACGTTTAGTAGCCCGCCACCGCTCTAGAATTTGTTCAGAATTTTCTTTTTTTATTATTGGCTAAAGCCATCCTGCGGGGCCGAAAAGTTGAATGTGCTTTTAATAATTTGGACTGTCAGAGGTAACTCTGACTTTGTTTATAGTTCCAATTTGTGGAGTATTGAAAATTTGTGGCTTTGGGGGTAGTCGTACGACGTACCGGCCATTATTTGATCGAGTAGTTGTGGCTTTCGAGTAGCGCTTACAATACTGATCTTGTGGAGTTTTATTTAATATTCGGGAAAGTTTCCCTATCTCTTGAACTTTCCTTAATTGTGAATTAAGGCATTTGTTTGATTTTTTCTCAACTTGAGTTGGTGTGGTGGTAACTAGTTCTGTAACTAGTCCACTTTGTGTTTGGTTATGCATCGTTTGAACTTTTTGTGCCTTTGAGCAACATGGTGTCTCTTGGCAATTTTTCGAATTTTGGTTTCCGGGATTTGCTTTTGCAATTATACCCGTGGTTCTTTGTGAACAAGCGCTTCTTTGGGGTGAGATAGGATATCTGCTGTAATGAAGCATTGAATTGTGTCTTTTGTGACAATATGAGCAGTTAAATTTGCTTTTGCAATTTTTAAGATTGTGTGTATGGGACAAGCAGTTTGTACAGAGTCTTTTTGATCTGACAAAGTTGTTCCTTTCGTTAATGTTTAATTTTTTAAACTTCTCGCAAGTTTTAAGCTTATGCCCTCTTGTGCATAGTTCGCATGACGTATGTTTTCTTTGTTCGGATGTGAACGATTGTGTTTTGTTAAAAATTATATTTGATTTGTTTTTGCTTCTAACTTGGGGTCTATTTAAGCTTCTATTTTGGTCGTGTTTAATGTTCTTAGTTTTTATTATTTTTTCTTCTAACCTTTCCGCAATTTCATATTGGGTGGTGAGAAAATCTTTCATTTGGTGCCACGTTGGGCACTTTTTTCGTGATGAGAGCGATTGCTCCCATAGAAGTAACGACTTTTCTGGTAATGCGGCGGTGCAAATGTTTACCAGAATTGGGTCCCAGCTGTGTGTGGGAATATTTAGTGTCGATAGAATCGACAAACAATTTGAAACAGTGGATTCTAGCTTAATGAATTCTACACTTGTTCCTTTCTTAATTTTTGGCAAGTTCATTAGTGTCGTTACTTGCTTATCGACCAGTATTCTTTCGTTTTCAAATCTAGCTTTTAGAGCTTCCCAAGCCATATTAAAATTGTCGTCATTTAATGCGAACTGTTTAACTATTTCGCCTGCTTGACCTTTTGTTTTGTATCGGAGGTGATACAGTTTTTGTGCCTTTGATAGTTGTGGATGGTTGATGTAAACGGCTGTAAACATGTCCCGGAAGGACTGCCATTCTTCATAACCTCCATAAAATGTTTCTGTGTCACATGCGGGCAACTCGAGGTGGATGCCTGAACTTGCCTCGTGACTGTCCATTTGTGGCAGCTCTACTCTACTGTGAAGAGTAGGGGCAATTGCTTTAATTAGCTTTAATTGATCGGAGATCATAGCTTTTGTTTCCTCATATTGGTCCAAGCAGTTTTCGTAAATATCGTAAGCCGATGATTTAAAATTTTGAGGTAGATCTGAATCTTCAGATTCTACTATGGCATCATGAGCCGCTTGGAGTCGTGTCCAAAAATTATTAAGATTTATAATTTTGATTTCTAGTAACGATTCCGAGTTTTCGTGAATCGGTGAAGAGGCAAATCTAGTGCAGTATCTTGTTAAACTGTCACTTTCTGAAATGAATTTACTAGCCTGTTTTGAGCGTAAAGCTGCTACAGGTATATTACGATTTTTTTCGTTATTAACCATTTTTATTATATTGTATATTTGTATATTAAAATACTGTTAAAGATTTTCTCAGTGTAAACTGATTTATGATATTCTAATAGAAGCGATAAAGTATAATAAATTGAATACTCTTTTGAAGAGTGTTTTTTTGTTTTAGATTATATCTGTAAAAAACGTACTCTTAATTAATATAGTTTTTTATTTATTTGCAATGTTATTGCAATATTATTTTTATTTATATTTTATTTTTAATTTTTGACTACTTTTAAACCGCCTTTTTTATACGTTAAAATATTTTATGTCCGAAATTTTGTATTTAGGTACACCCTAATACTCGGACTTGTATATACATATTTATGTATGTACTTATGCTTTGTGCGATTGAGAGCTCGTTATAGAGATCAATTCGCCTTGTGCCTAAGTATGCACGAATTGTTAGTGTGCTTAGGATTATGCTTTTTCTTATATTCTTAAGCAATTGAGAGCTCGTTAGAGAGATCAATTCGCTTTTTTTGATTAATATGCACAAATTGTTTGTGCTAATGTATATGAGCAAACAATATGCTGTAATGTTTTGTAATTCTGTTTGGTTTGTTTTTGTTCTTAAGCAATTGAGAGCTCGTTAGAGAGATCAATTCGCTTTTTGTACGCAATCCTGCTTGTTTTTGTTTGCCAAAGAACAAGAGGTATTGCCGGATAATTGCCAATGTGGACTTTGAATATTTGTGTGTACTAATCTTTATGTGTTAATTTTGGTTGTTATTGTTTGGCAATATATTTGCACGACGAAAAGAGAGTGCTAAAACGGATTAGGTAAAATTTTTTCCGTATGCGCTATTATATATGTGTACGTATGTAAATAATTATATGTTCTAATATTTCTGTTATAAGTACGTAATTTTGTGTATACCCCTGTTTTTGTACGGTTGTGTCACAAACTTATGTGTATTTAGTGAAAATAATTTTTTTTGTATTCGTTCCAACAATCGTAGTTTGTGAATTTTACTTAACCGTTCCGTTTAGTTCTTTACGGAAAGATAATTTAATTTTTTTTTAATTTTTGGTAATTTTGTTTGCTTCTAGTACGAAAAAGTAAGCTTCTATATTTTTATATACATACATATGTACGAATATTTTGAAATATCTATATTACTCGAAACGGTATTTCGGCTTTTACCGAGTTTGGTAAAATTTAGCATATGTATATCAAATAACTAAAGGACATAATACGCTCACTGTGTTCTCGGTATTGTATGTTTTGTAGGGTGTATATATGTACATATGTTGCCCTATCGTCTCTTTTTGCTTTGTTCCCCGTCTTGTGCTCCAGCTGACTACCACCTTGTGCTGCTGTGTTGCTGTGTGTATATTCCGTTCGGGCGATGAGAGTGGGGAAATGAAGAACTCTGGATACTTTCTTGGCTGGTATTTGTATATTTGTTATAATTGTTCGCGCCCGATTGTTTGTTTTTGTATATTTTTGTTGAATTTTATTGTTTTATTGAAGTTTTAGATTTCGCGCCGGAATTATATTTCGTTTTTAGGTTTCGCGCCTAATGTTCTGTCTGTTTTTTGTTGTACCTGTTGACTGTTTTGTATATTTTGATTTTTCATGTAATGTATTTTTATTTTTGTTATGGTTGGGTCACTGCACTATTTTTTTTGTTTTTGCACTACACCCTTTTATGTTGTTGTTTGTTTGTATATACATATACTTATTTTGTATGTAAGCACATATGGTTGTTTGTTTTTGTATGTCACTGCATTATGTTCTCGCACTTTGTTTGTTTTTTGCCACCAAATTTGGTTATTATTGTTATTATGTTAATTTATGTTAATTTTTATTGTTTTTAATTTGACTGTGTCAAACCGAAGGTGCCTTTCGTTAAGGCTCGAAGGACCATGTTTAAAATACCAATATTAATTTACAATTAATACACATTTTATTGCTTTAGTTAAAAAGAATAGGTAACAATTTTATTTATAAGAATAAATTGATATTTTACACAGTTACCAAATATTCTATAAAGTTAAGTAACTAAATATCGACGAGACTCTAATGACGCATGCGATGATCCGATGGTGTTGGCGATCGAGTTTCTCGCGGATCAGGATATTAGAAAATGTTTTAGGTTAATGCGAAGGTTGATGTGCGAAAAAAAGTCAGCGCGCAGAATTGTTGTCAATCGAAAGTTGGTAGCGAAGTGTCCGAGACGAAAGTTGACTTGCGAATTGTTTAGGACGAATTGAGTCTGCTCTTCCTTTACACATCCTTTTTGTTAAGTGGGTTTGCTGGTGTGGTGAGCTATGCTGTAATGTCATCAGCTGTGGTGAACGGCGATGTAGCATTAGGATGCGCCAGTTTTACCGAGTAGAGGGGGTGGATGCTTAGCTCATTTAAACAATATTAAACTAATGTTTTGAAGCATTCCGATATCGATTTCTTAATGCATATTTACAAGAAAATCGACTTTATACCTAAATGTAAGATTACGGAATTCTTCAAAATGTACTGTCGTTATGCCGCCATGGCTTTATATCAACTTCAATGCGTTAAAGAAGATAAATTATTTTAAATATGTTAAACTAATGGTTTGAACCATTTCGATATCGATTTCTTAATGCATATATACAAGAAAATCGAATTTATACCTAAACATAAGATTACGGAATTCTTCCAAATGTCCTGTCGTTATGCCGCCATGGCTTTATATCAACTTCAATACTTTAAAGAAGGTAAGTTAACTTAAATATGTTAAACTAATGATTTGAAGCATTTCGAAATCGATTGCTTAATGCATATATACTAGAAAATCGGCTTTATACCTAAATATAAGATAACGGAATTCTTCTAAATGAACTGCCGTTATGCCGCCATGTCTTTATGCAAAATTCAGTTCGTTAAAGAAGCTTTATTGACTTAAATATGTTAAACTAATGGTTTGAAGCATTTCGATATCGATTTCTTAATGCATGTATACAAGAAAATCGACTTTATACCTAAATATAAGATTACGGAATTCTTCTACATGCACTGCTGCCGCCATGGCTTTATATCTCCATCAATAAGTTAAATAAGGTTACTTAACATAAATATGTTAATTTTATGATTTGAAGAATTTTGATATCGATGGCTAAATGAGTATAAACAAGAAAATCGACTTTACACCTAAATATAAGGTTACGGACTTGTTCTAAATGCACTGCCGCTATGCCGTTAAGGCTTTGGAGACTTCAGTAAGATATGGAGGGTTAATTAACTTAAATATGTTAAACTAATGATTTGAATCATTTCGATATCGATTATTAAAGGTGTGTGTACAAGAAAATCGAATTTGTACCTAAATATAAGATTACGGAATTTTTCTACATGCACTGCCGTTATGCCGCCATGGCTTTATGTTAACTTCAGTGCGTTAAAAAAGCTTTATTAACTTAAATATGTTAAACTAATGATTTGAAGCATTTCGATATCGATTTCTTAATGCATACATACTAGAAAATCGGCTTTATTCCTAAATATAAGGTAATGGAATTCTTCTAAATGCACTGCCGTTATGCCGCCATGACTTTATGCCAACTTCATTTCGTTAAAGAAGGTTTATTAACTTAAATATGTTAAACTAATGGCTTGAAGCATTTCGATATCGATTTCATAATGCATTTATACAAGAAAAATCGACTTTATACCTAAATATAAGATTACGGAATTCTTCTAAATGCACTGCCGTTATGCCGCCATGGCTTTATGCCAACTTCAGTTCGTTAAAGAAGGTTTATTAACTCAAATATGTTAAACTAATGGTTTTAAGCATTTCGATATCGATTTCTTACGGCATTTATACAAGAAAATCGACTTTATACCTAAATATAAGATAACGGAATTCTTCTAAATGTGCTGTCGTTATGCCGCCATGGCTTTATATCAACTTCAACACGTTAAAGAAGGTTAATTAACTTAAATATGTTAAACTAATGATTTGAAGCATTTCGATATCGCTTGCTAAATGTGTATATAAAAGAAAATCGAATTTATACCTAAACATAAGATTACGGAATTCTTCCAAACGTACTGTCATTATGCCGCCATGGCTTTATATCAACTTCAATACGTTAAAGAAGGTTAATTAACTTAAATGTGTTAAACTAATGATTTGAAGCATTTCGAAATCGATTGCTTAATGCATATATACTAGAAAATCGGCTTTATACCTAAATATAAGATAACGGAATTCTTCTAATTGCACTGCCGTTATGCCGCCATGACTTCATGCCAACTTCAGTTCGTTAAAGAAGGTTTATTAACTTAAATATGTTAAACCAGTTATTTGAAGCATTTCGATATCGATTTCTTACGGCATATATACAAGAAAGTCGACTTTATACCTAAATATAAGATTACGGAATTCTACCAAATGTACTGTCGTTATGCCGCCATGGCTTTATATCAACTTCAATACGTTAAAGAAGGTTAATTAACTTGAATATGTTAAACCAATGATTTGAAGCATTTCCATATCGATTGCTAAATGTGTGTGTACAAGAAAATCGAATTTATACCTAAGTATAAGAAAACGGAATTCTTCTACATGCACTGCAGTTATGCCGCCATGGCTTTATGTTAACTTCAGTGCGTTAAAAAAGCTTAATTAACTTAAATATGTTAAACCAGTTTTTGAAGCATTTCGATATCGATTTCTTAATGCATATATACAAGAAAATCGACTTTATACCTAAATATAAGATTACGGAATTCTTCAAAATGTACTGTCGTTATGCCGCCATGGCTTTATATCAACTTCAGTGCGTTAAAGAAGCTTTATTAACTTAAATATGTTAAACTATTGATATCGATTGCTAAGCGTGTATATACAACAAAATCGCCTTTATACCTAAATATAAGATTACGGAATCCTTCTAAATGCACTGCCGTTATACCGTTATGGCTTTAACTAAACTTCAATAAGATAAAGAAGTTAATTAACTTAAATATGTTAAACTAATGATTTGAAGCATTTCGATATCGATTGCCAAATGTGTATATACAAAAAATCGACTTTATACCTAAATATAAGATTACGGAATTCTTCCAAAATCCGGAAAGTGCAAAAGAACAGCTGGTACGACGAGGAGTGCCGTGTCGCAGCGGAGAGAAAACAGGCTGCCTACCTCGCAACGTTGCGATCGACCACAACACGTGCGGGAGGGGATAGATACCGAGAGTTGAAGAGGGCAGCGAGACGCATTTGAAGACAGAAGAAAAAGAGGCCGAAATGCGTGAGTACGAAGAGCTTGATAAGCTGGCCGACAGGGGTAATGCTCGAAAATTCTACGAAAAGATGCGGCGGCTTACAGAAGGTTTCGAGACCGGAGCATACTCTTGTAGAACCCCCCAAGGTGATCTAGCCACCGATGCCCAGAGCATACATAAATTATGGAGGGAACTCTTCTGCAGCCTGCTGAATGGCAGTGAACGCACAACACCAGGAGAAAGCGAACCCGATACCCCAATCGATGACGATGGAACAGACGTTCCATTGCCCGACCGTGAAGAAGTTCGAATAGCAATTGCCCGCCCGAAAAACAACAAAGCGGCAGGGGCCGATGGATTGCCGGCCGAGCTATTCAAACACGGCGGCGAAGAGCTGATAAGGTGCATGCTTCGGCTTCTTTGCAAAATATGGTCGGACGAAAGTCTTCCCAACGATTGGAATTTAAGTGTGCTATGCCCAATCCACAAAAAAGGAGACCCCACAATCTGCGCCAACTGTGTGTGAAAGATTAAAGCCCACCGTCAACAAACTGATTGGACCTTATCAGTGTGGCTTTAGACCTGGCAAATCAACAACCGACCAGATATTCACGATGCGCCAAATCTTGGAAAAGACCCGTGAAAGGAGAATCGACACACACCACCTCTTCGTCGATTTCAAAGCTGCTTTCGACAGCACGAAAAGGAGCTGCCTTTATGCCGCGATGTCTGAATTTGGTATCCCCGCAAAACTAATACGGCTGTGTAAGCTGACGTTGAGTAACACAAAAAGCTCCGTCAGAATCGGGAAGGACCTCTCCGAGCCGTTCGATACCAAACGAGGTTTCAGACAAGGCGATTCCTTATCGTGCGACTTTTCCAACCTGCTTCTGGAGAAAATAGTTCGAGCTGCAGAACTCAACAGAGAAGGTACCATCTTCTATAAGAGTGTACAACTGCTGGCGTATGCCGATGATATTGATATCATCGGCCTCAACACCCGCGCCGTTAGTTCTGCTTTCTCCAGACTGGACAAGGAAGCAAAAGAAATGGGTCTGGCAGTGAACGCCACGTCACTGTTGACAGTCATAACTTTGAAGTTGTAGATAATTTCGTCTATCTTGGAACCAGCGTAAAACCCACCAACAATGTCAGCCTAGAAATCCAACGCAGGATAACTCTTGCCAACAGGTGCTACTTCGGACTAAGTAGGCAATTGAGAAGCAAAGTCCTCTCTCGACAAACAAAAACCAAACTCTATAAGTCACTCATAATTCCCGTCCTGCTATACGGTGCAGAGGCTTGGACGATGACAACAACCGATAAGTCGACGTTGCGAGTTTTCGAGAGAAAGGTTCTGCGAAAGATTTATGGTCCTTTGCGCGTTGGCCACGGAGAATATCGCATTCGATGGAACGATGAGCTGTACGAGATATACGACGACACTGACATAGTTCAGCGAATTAAAAGACAGCGGCTACGCTGGCTAGGTCATGTTGTCCGGATGGATGAAAACACTCCAGCTCTGAAAGTATTCGACGCAGTACCCGCCGCGGGAAGCAGAGGAAGAGGAAGACCTCCACTCCGTTGGAAGGACCAAGTAGAGAAGGACCTGGCCTCGCTTGGAATATCCAATTGGCGCCACGTAGCGAAGAGAAGAAACGACTGGCGCGCTGTTGTTGACTCGGCTATAATCGCGTAAGCGGTGTCTACGCCAGTAAAGAAGAAGAACCTTCTTTATCTTACCGAAGTTAACATAAAGCCATAACGGCATAACGTCAGTGCATTTGGAAGAATTCTGTAAACTTATATTTAGGTATAAAGTCGATTTTGTTGTATATATGCATTCAGCAATCGATTTCGAAAGCTTCAAATCATTAGTATAACATATTTAAGTTAATAAACCTTTTTTAACGCACTGAAGTCTACATAAAGGCTTAACGGCATAACGGCAGTGCATTTAGAAGAATTCCGTTATCTTATATTTAGGTATAAATTCGATTTTCTTGAGTATACACATTTAGCAATCGATATCGAGATGCTTCAAATCATTAGTTTAACATATTTAAGTTAAGAAACCTTCTTTAACGCACTGAAGTCTACATAAAGCCTTAACGGTATAACTGCACAGCATTTAGAAGAATTCCGTTATCATATATTTAGGTATAAATTCGACTTTCTTGTATACACTCATTTAGCAAGCGATATCGAAATGCTTCAAATTATTAGTTTAACATATTTAAGTTAATTAACCTTCTTTAACGTATTGAAGTTGATATATAGCCATGGCGGCATAACGGCAGTGCATGTAGAAGAATTCCGTAATCTTATATTTAGGTATAAAGTCGAGTTTCTTGTATATACACATTTAGCAATCGATATCGAAATGCCTCAAATCAATAGTTTAACATATTTTAGTTAATTAACCTTCTTTAACGTATCGAAGGTGATATAACGCCATAGCGGCATAACGGCAGTGCATGTAGAAGAATTCCGTAATCTTATATTTAGGTATAAATTCGATTTTCGTGTATATACACATTTAGCAATCGATATCGAAATGCTTCCAATCATTAGTTTAACATATATAAGTTAATTAACCCTCTTTATCTTACTGAAGTTAACAAAAAGCCATAACGACATAACGGCAGTGCATTTAGAAGAATTCCGTTATCATATATTTAGGTATAAATTCGATTTTCTTGTATATACACATTTAGCAATCGATATCGAAATGCCTCAAATCATTAGTTTAACATATTTTAGTTAATTAACCTTCTTTAACGTATCGAAGGTGATATAACGCCATAGCGGCATAACGGCAGTGCATGTAGAAGAATTACGTTATCTTATATTTAGGTATAAATTCGATTTTCGTGTATATACACATTTAGCAATCGATATCGAAATGCTTCAAATCATTAGTTTAACATATTTAAGTTATTTAACCATCTTAATCTTACTGAAGTCTACAAAAGCCATGGCGGCACAATGGCAGTGCATTTAGAAGAATTACGTAATCTTATATGTAGGCCTAAAGTAGATTTTCTTGTATATACTCATTTAGCAATCGATATCGAAATGCTTCAAATCAGTAGTTTAACATATTTAATTTAATAAACCTTCTTTAACGAACAGAAATTTACATAAAGCCATAACTGCATAACAGCAGTGCATTTAGAAGAACTCCGTAATCTTATATTTAGGTATAAAGTCGATTTTCTTGTATATACACATTTAGCAATCGATATCGAATTGCCTCAAATTATTAGTTTAACATATTTTAGTTAATTAACCTTCTTTAAAGTATCGAAGGTGATATAACGCCATGGCGGCATAACGGCAGTGCATGTAGAAGAATTCCGTAATCTTATATTTAGGTATAAAGTCGATTTTGTTGTATATACACATTTAGCAATCGATATCGAAATGCTTCAAATCATTAGTTTAACATATTTAAGTTAATAAAGCTTCTTTAACGAACTGAAGTTGGCATAAAGCCATGGCGGCATAACGGCAGTGCATTTAGAAGAATTACCTAATCTTATATTTAGGTATAAAGTCGATTTTGTTGTATATACACATTTAGCAATCGATATCGAAATGCTTCAAATCATTAGTTTAACATATTTAAGTTAATAAAGCTTCTTTAACGAACTGAAGTTGGCATAAAGCCATGGCGGCATAACGGCAGTGCATTTAGAAGAATTACCTAATCTTATATTTAGGTATAAAGTCGATTTTGTTGTATATACACATTTAGCAATCGATATCGAAATGCTTCAAATCATTAGTTTAACATATTTTAGTTAATTAACCTTCTTTATCTTACTGAACTTCACATAATGCCATAACGGTATAACGGCAGCGCATTTGGAAGAATTCCGTAATCTTATATTTAGGTATAAAGTCGATTTTGTTGTATATACACATTTAGCAATCGATATCGAAATGCTTCAAATCATTAGTTTAACATATTTTAGTTAATTAGCCTTCTTTATCTTACTGAACTTCACATAATGCCATAACGGTATAACGGCAGCGCATTTAGAAGAATTCCTTAATCTTATATTTAGGTATAAAGTCGATTTTCTTGCATATATGCATTAAGCAATCGATTTCGAAATGCTTCAAATAAATGGTGTAACATATCTAAGTTAATAAACCTTCTTTAACGAACTGAAGTTAACATAAAGCCATAACGGTATAACGGCAGTGCATTTAGAAGAATTCCGTAAGCTTATATTTAGGTATAAAGTCGATTTTGTTGTATATACGCATTTAGCAATCGATATCGAAATGCTTCAAATCATTAGTTTAACATATTTAAGTTAATTAACCTTCTTTAACGTATTGAAGGTGATAAAAAGCCATGGCGGCATAACGACGGTACATTTGGAAGAATTCCGTAACCTTATATTTAGGTATAAAAAAGATTTTCTTGTATATATGCATTTAGCAATCGATTTCGAAAATCTTCAAATCATTAGTTTAACAAATTTAAGCTAATTAACCCTCTTTATCCTACTGAAGTCTACAAAAGCCTTAACGGCATAACGGCAGTGCATTCAGAGAAATTCTATCTATGTATGAATGTATATATGCATTTAGCAATCGATATCGAAATGCCTCAAATAACTGAATTAACATATTTAAGTTAATAAGCCTTCTTGAACTAACTGAAGTTAACATAAAGCCATAACGGTATAACGTCAGTGCATTTGGAAGAATTCCGTAAACTTATATTTAGGTATAAAGTCGATTTTGTTGTATATATGCATTTAGCAATCGATTTCGAAAATCTTCAAGTCATAAGTTTAACATATTTAAGTTAATAAAGCTTCTTTAACGCACTGAATTCCACATAAAGGCTTAACGGCATAACGGCAGTGCATTTAGAAGAATTCCGTTATCTTATATTTAGGTATAAATTCGATTTTCTTGTATATACACATTTAGCAATCGATATCGAAATGCTTCCAATCATTAGTTTAACATATTTAAGTTAATTAACCTTCTTTAACGTATTGAAGGTGATATAAAGCCATGGCGGCATAACGTCAGTACATTTGGAAGAATACCGTAATCTTATATTTAGGTATAAAGAAGATTTTCTTGTATACATGCATTTAGCAATCGATTTCGAAATGCTTCAAATAACTGGTTTAACATATTTAAGTTAATAAACCTTCTTTAACGAACAGAAGTTAACATAAAGCCACAACGGCATAATGGCAGTGCATTTAGAAGAATTACGTAATCTTATATTTCGGTATAAAGTCGAGTTTCTTGTATATACACATTTAGCAATCGATATCGAAATGATTCAAATCATTAGTTTAACATATTTAAGTTAATAAACCTGCTTTAACGAACTGAAGTTGGCATAAAGCCATGGCGGCATAACGGCAGTGCATTTAGAAGAATGCCGTAATCTTATATTTAGGTATAAAGTCGATTTTCTTAAATTTACATAATAAGCAATCGATATCGAAATGCTTCAAATCATTAGTTTAACATATTTAAGTTAATTAACCTACTATAGCTTATTGAAGTTGATATAAAGCCATGGTGGCATAACGGCAGTACATTTAGAAGAATGCCGTAATCTTATATTTAGGTATAAAGTCGATTTTCTTAAATTTACATAATAAGCAATCGATATCGAAATGCTTCAAATCATTAGTTTAACATATTTAAGTTAATAAAGATTCTTTAACTAACTGAAGTTAACACAAAGCCATAACGGTATAACGTCAGTGCATTTGGAAGAATTCCGTAAACTTATATTTAGGTATAAATTCGATTTTGTTGTATATATGCATTTAGCAATCGATTTCGAAAATCTTCAAATCATTAGTTTAACATATTTAAGTTAATAAAGCTTCTTTAACGCACTGAAGTCCACATAAAGGCTTAACGGCATAACGGCAGTGCATTTAGAAGAATTCCGTTATCTTATATTTAGGTATAAATTCGATTTTCTTGTATATACACATTTAGCAATCGATATCGATATGCTTCCAATCATTAGTTTAACATATTTAAGTTAATTAACCTTCTTTAACGTATTGAAGGTGATATAAAGCCGTGGCGGCATAACGACAGTACATTTGGAAGAATTCCGTAATCTTATATTTAGGTATAAAGAAGATTTTCTTGTATATATGCATTTAGCAATCGATTTCGAAATGCTTCGAATAACTGGTTTAACATATTTAAGTTAATAAACCTTCTTTAACGAACAGAAGTTAACGTTAGAATTACGTAATCTTATATTTAGGTTTAAAGTCGATTTTCTTGTATATACTCATTTAGCAATCGATATCGAAATGAGTCAAATCATTAGTTTAGCATATTTAAGTTAATAAACCTTCTTTAACGAACTGAAGTTGGCATAAAGCCATGGCGGCATAACGGCAGTGCATGTAGAAGAACTCCGTAATCTTATATTTAGGTATAAATTCGATTTTCTTGTATATACACATTTAGCAATCGATATCGAAATGCTTCAAATCATTAGTTTAACATATTTAAGTTAATTAACCTTCTTTATGGAGGATGGAGTCATATGTAGAAGTTCACTCAAGTGAGGAAAGTTCTCTGATCGCCATTCACTTGGGAGTGGCCAGAAACGATTCTTTTACATATGACTCAAGCAGCTCACGACTTCCGGTCTTTGACCAAGTATCCTCTGGGTAGCCTAAGAACATCCGTTTGAAGGCGAGCTAAAGTGAGAAGGCGAATCACCCCTGCATAGGGTTGTGCGCTGGGTTTGGGACCCGCCACGTAAAAAAACACCCCAGTGAATAGTTATAATCAGCCTCGGATGAGAGACCCCCCTTTTGATGACGACCATGGCAAACGAATTAAGGACTATGATTTGAGGGCATGCACCTGGAATGTCCGGTCCCTTAATTGGGAAGGTGTCGCTGCCCTGCTGGTAGATGTCCTCGTAAAGATAAAGGCTGACATCACCGCCGTCCAAGAAATGCGATGCACGGGACAAGGACAGAGACAAGTAGGTCCTTGTGACATTTACTACAGTGGCCATGTAAAGGAGCGCAAGTTTGGTGTTGCATTCGTGGTGGGAGAGAGACTCCGTCGCCGAGTACTATCATTCACTCCGGAGAATGAACGTCTAGCCACAATCCGCATCAAAGCGAGGTTCTTCAACATATCGCTGATTTGCGCCCACGCCCCGACGGAAGAGAAGGACGATGTGACCAAAGATGCCTTTTATGAGTGCTTGGAGCGCACTTATGAGAGATGCCCCCGCCACGATGTCAAAATCGTGTTTGGCGACTTCAATGCCAGGGTGGGCAAAGAAGGTCTCTTTGGCACTACGGTCGGTAAATTCAGCCTCCACGAGGAAACATCCCCAAATGGGCTGAGGCTGATCGACTTCGCCGGGGCCCGAAATATGGTTATCTGTAGTACTAGATTCCAGCATAAGCCGTTATACCGTTAAGGCTTTATGTAAACTTCAGTAAGATAAAGAAGGTTTATTAACTTAAATATGTTAAACTAATGATTTGAAGCATTTTGATATCGATTGCTAAATGAGTATATAGAAGAAAATCGACTTTATACCTAAATATAAGATTACGGCTTTATACCTAAATATAAGAATACGGGGTTCTTCTAAATGCACAGCCGTTATACCGTTAAGGCTTTATGTAAACTTCAGTGCGTTCAAGAAGCCTAATTAACTTAAATATGTTAAACTAATGATTTGAAGCATTTCGATATCGATTGCTAAATGAGTATATACAAGAAACTCGATTTTATACCTAAATATGAGATTACGTAATTCTTCTAAATGCAAAGCTGTTATGCCGTTAAGGCTTTTGTAGACTTCAGTAAGACAAGGAGGTTTAATTACCTTAAATATGTTAAACTAATGATTTGAAGCATTTCGATATCGATTGCTAACAGTGTATATACAACAAAATCGATTTTATACCTAAATATGAGATTACGGAATTCTTCCAAATGCTCTGCCGTTATGCCGTTATGGCTTTATGTTAACTTCAGTAAGATAGAGAGGGTTAATTAACTTAAGTATGTTAAACTAATGATTTGAAGCATTTCGATATCGATTGCTAACTGTGTATATACAACAAAATCGATTTTATACCTCAATATGAGATTACGAAATTCTTCCAAATGCACTGCCGTTATGCCGTTAAGGCTTTTGTAGACTTACGTAAGATAAGGATGGTTAATTAACTAAAATATATTAAACTATTGAGTTGAAGCATCTCGATATCGATTGCGGATATACAAGAAAATCGACTTTGTACCTAAATATTAGATAACGGAGTTCTTCTAAAGAAGCTATATAAACTTAAATATGTTGAACTAATGATTTGAAGCATTTCGATATCGATTGCTAAATGAGTATGTACAAGAAAATCGACTTTATACCTAAATATAATATTAATTAATTCTTCCAAATTCAATGCCGTTATGCCGTTAAGGCTTTTGTAGACTTCATTCAGATAGAGAGGATTAATTAACTTAAATATGTTAAACTAATGATTTGAAGCATTTAGATATCGATTGCTAAATGTGTATATATGTACAAGAAAATCGACTTTATATCTAAATATAAGATAACGGAGTTCTTTTAAATGCACTGCCGTTATGCCGTTATGGCTTTATGTTAAGTTCAGTTCGTTAAAGAAGGTTTATTTACTTAAATATGTTAAACCAGTTATTTCGATATCGATTGCTTAATGCATATATACAAGAAAATCGACTTTATACTTAAAATATAAGATTACAGAATTCTTCCAAATGTACTGTTGTTATGCCGTCATGGCTTTATATCAACTTCAATACGTTAAAGAAGGTTTATTAACTTAAATATGTTAAACTAATGATCTGAAGCATTTCGATATCGATTGCTAAATGTGTATATACAAGAAAATCGAATATATACCTAAATAAAAGATTACGGAATTCATCTAAATGCACTGCCGTTATGCCGTTAAGGCTTTTGTAGGCTTCAATAAGATAAAGAGGGTTAATTAACTTACATTTGTTAAAGTAATGATTTTAAGCATTTCGATATCGATTGCTAAAAGAGTATATACAAGAAAATCGACTTTATACCTAAATATAAGATTACGGAATTCTTCCAAATGTACTGTCGTTATGCCGCCTTGGCTTTATATTAACTTCAATACGTTAAAGAAGGTTAATTATTTCAAATATGTTAAACTAATGGTTTGAAGCATTTCGATATCGATTGCTAAATGTGTATATACAACAAAATCGATTTTATACCTAAATATGATATTACGGAATTCTTTCAAATGCACTGCCGTTATGCCGTTATGGCTTTTGTAGACTTAAGTAAGATAAAGACGGTTAATCAACTAAATATGTTAAACTAATGTTTTGAAGCATTTCGATATCGATTTCGTAATCCATATATACAAGAAAATCGACTTTATACCTAAATATAAGATTACGGAATTCTTCCAAATGTACTGTCGTTATGCCGCCATGGCTTTATGCCAACTTCAATACTTTAAAGAAGGTTAGTTAACTTAAATATGTTAAACTAATGATTTGAAGCATTTCGATATTGCTTGCTGAATGTGTATATACAAGAAAACCGACTTTATACCTAAATATAAGACTACGGAATTCTTCCAAATGCCCTGCCGTTATGGCTTTATGTCAACTTCAGTTCGCTAATGGAGGTTTATTAACTTAAATATGTTAAACCAGTCATCTGAAGCATTTCGATATCGATTGCTAAATGTGTAAGTACAAGAAAATCGACTTTATAGCTAAATATAAGATTATAACATTACGGAATTCTTCTAAATGCCCTGCCGGTATACCGTTAAGGCTTTATGCAGACTTCAGTAAGCTAAAAAATGTTTATTAACTTAATATGTTAAACTAATGATTTGAAGCATTTCGATATCGATATCTAAATGTGTATATAAAAGAAAATCGGCTTTGTACCAAAATATAAGATTACAGAATTCTTCTACATGCACTGCCGTAATGCCGCCGTGGCTATATGCCAACTTCAGATCGTTAAAGAAGGTTTATAAACTTAAATATGTTAAGCTAATGAGTTGAAGCATTTCGATATCGATTGCTAAATGTGTCTATACAACAAAATCGACTTTATACCTAAATATAAGATTACGGAATTCTTCCAAATGCACTGCCGTTATACCGTTGTGGCTTTATGTAAACTTCAGTAAGATAAAGAAGGTTAATTAACTTAAATATGTTAAACTAATGACTTAAAGCATTTCGTTATCGATTGCTAAAAGTGTATATACAAGAAAAATCGACTTCATACCTAAATATATGATTACGGAATTCTTCTAAATGCACTGCCGTTATGCCGCCTTGGCTTTATATCAACTTCAAAACGTTAAAGAAGGTTAATTAACTTAAATATGTTAAACTAATGATTTGAGGCATTTCGATATTGCTTGCTAAATGTGTATATACAAGAAAACCGATTTTATACCTAAATATAAGATAACGGAATTCTTCCAAATGCACTGCCGTTATTCCGTTAAGGCTTTTGTAGACTTAAGTAAGATAAAGACGGTTAATCAACTAAATATGTTAAACTTATGTTTTGAAGCATTTCGATATCGATTTCTTAATGCATATATACAAGAAAATCGACTTTATACCTAAATATAAGATTACGGAATTCTTCCAAATGTACTGTCGTTATGCCGCCACGGCTTTGTATCAACTTCAATACGTTAAAGAAGATTAATTAACTTGAATATGTTAAACTAATGATTTGAAGCATTTCGATATCGCTTGCTAAATGTGTATATTAAAGAAAATCGAATTTATATATAAACATGAGATTACGGAATTCTTCCAAATGTCCTGTCGTTATGCCGCCATGGCTTTATGTCAACTTCAATACGTTAAAGAAGGTAAATTAACTTAAATATGTTAAACTAATGGTTTGAAGCATTTCGATATCGATTTCTTAATGCATATATACAAGAAAATCGAATTTATACCTAAACATAAGATGACGGAATTCTTCCAAATGTCCTGTCGTTATGCCGCCATGACCTTATATCAACTTCAATACGTTAAAGAAGGTAAGTTAACTTAAATATGTTAAACTAATGATTTGAAGCATTTCGAAATCGATTGCTTAATGCATATATACTAGAAAATCGGCCTTGTACCTAAATATAAGATAACGGAATTCTTCTAAACGCACTGCCGTTATGCCGCCATGACTTTATGCCAACTTCAGTTCGTTAAAGGTTTATTAACTTAAATATGTTAAACTAATGGTTTGAAGCATTTCAATATCGATTTCCTAATGCATATGTACAAGAAAATCGACTTTATACCTAAATAAAAGATTACGGAATTTTCCTACATGCACTGCTGTTATGCCGCCATGGCTTTATATCTCCTTCAATAAGTTTAATAAGGTTACTTAACTTAAATATGTTAAACTAATGATTTGAAGAGTTTTGATATCGATTGCTAAATGAGTATATACAAGAAAATCGACTTTATACCTAAATATATGATTACGTAATTCTTCTACATGCAAATCTGTTATGCCGTTAAGGCTTTTGTAGACTTCAGTAAGACAAGGAGGGTTAATTACCTTAAATATAATAAACTAATGATTTGAAGCATTTCGATATCGATTGCTAAATGTGTGTATACAAGAGAAACGATTTTATACCTAAATATATTATAACGGAATTCTTCTAAATGTACTGCCGTTATGCCGCCATGGCTTTAAGCCAACTTCAGTTCGTTAAAGAAGGTTTATTAACTTTAATATGTAAAACTAATGATTTGAAGCATTTCGATATCGATTGCTAAATGTATATATACAAGAAAATCGATTTTATACCTAAATATATGATAACGGAATTCTTCTAAATGCACTGCCGTTATGCCGTTATGGCTTTATATCAACTTCAATACTTTAAAGAAGGTTAATTAACTTAAATATGTTAAACTAATGATTTGAAGCATTTCGACATCGATTGCAAAATATGTATATACAAGAAAATCGACTTTATGCCTAAATATAAGACTACGGAATTCTTCCAAATGCCCTGCCCTTATGGCTTTATGTCAACTTCAGTTCGCTAATGGAGGTTTATTAAATTAAATATGTTAAACCAATTATCTGAAGCATTTCGATATCGATTGCGAAATGTATATATACAAGAAAATCGACTTTATATCTAAATATAAGATTACGGAATTTTTCCACATGTACTGTCGTTATGCCGACATGGCTTTATATCACCTTCAATACGCTAAAGAAGGATAATTATTTTAAATATGTTAAACTAATGGTTTGAAGCATTTCGATATTGATTGCTAAATGTGTAAATACAAGAAAATCGACTTTATACCTAAATATAAAATTATAACATTACGAAATTCTTCTAAATGCACTGCCGGTATACCGTTAAGGCTTTACGCAGACTTCAGTGAGCTAAAAAATGTTTATTAACTTAATATGTTAAACTAATGATTTGAAGCATTTCGATATCAATATCTAAATGTATATATAAAAAAAATCTGCTTTATACCTAAATATAAGATAACAAAATTCATCTACATGCACTGCCGTAATGCCGCCGTGGCTATATGCCAACTTCAGATCGTTAAAGAAGGTTTATTAACATAAATAAGTTCAGCTAATGAGTTGAAGCATCCCGATATCGATTGCTTAATGTGTCTATACAACAAAATCGACTTTATACCTAAATATAAGATTACGGAATTCTTCCAAATGCACTGCCGTTATACCGTTGTGGCTTTATGTAAACTTCAGTAAGATAAAGAAGGTTAATTAACTTAAATATGTTTAACTAATGACTAGAAGCATTTCGATATCGATTAGTAAATGTGTATATACAAGAAAATCGACTTATTGCCTAAATATAAGATTACGGAATTCTTCTCAATGCACTGCCGTTATGCCGCCCATGGCTTTATATCAACTTCAGTACGTTAAAGAAGGTTAATTAACTTAAATATGTTAAACTAATGATTTGAAGCATTTCGATATCGCTTGCTAAATGTGTATATACAAGAAATTCGATTTTATACCTAAATAAAAGATTATGGAATTCACCCAAATATACCTAACGGCATAACGGCAGTGCATTTAGAAGAATTCCGTAATCTTCTGTTTAGGTATAAAGTCGATTTTCTTGTATTAACATATTTAGCAATCGATATCGAAATGCTTCATTATTATTTTAACATATTTAAGTTAATTAACCCTCTTTATCTTATTGAAGTCTACAAACGCCTTAACGGCATAACGGCAAAGCATTTGGAAGAATGCTCTATAAGAATAATCTTATATTTAGGTATAAAGTCGATTTTTTTTTTATATACACATATAGCAATCGATATCGAAATGCTTCAAATCATTAGTTTAACATATTAAAGTAAACAAGCCTACTTTAACGCACTGAAGTTAACACAAAGCCATGGCGGCATAACGGCAGTGAATGTAGAAGAATTCCGTAATCTTATATTTAGCTATAAATTCGATTTTTTTGTATACACACATTTAGCAATCGATATCTAAATGCTTCAAATCATTAGTTTAACATATTTAAGTTAATTAACCCTTTTTAACGTATTGAAGTTGATATAAAGCCATGGCGGCATAACGACAGTACATTCGAAAGAATTCCGTAATCTTATATTTAGGTATAAAGTCAATTTTCTTGTATATATGCATTAAGCAGTCGATATCGAAATGCTTCAAATAACTGGTTTAACATATTTAAGTTAATAAACCTTCTTTAGCTAACTGAAGTTAACGTAAAGCCATAACGGTATAACGTCAGTGCATTTGGAAGAATTCCGTAAACTTATATTTAGGTATAAAGTCGATTTTGTTGTATATATGCATTTAGCAATCGATTTCGAAAATCTTCAAATCATAAGTTTAACATATTTAAGTTAATAAAGCTTCTTTAACGCACTGAAGTCCACATAAAGGCTTAACGGCATAACGGCAGTGCATTTAGAAGAATGCCGTTATCTTATATTTAGGTATAAATTCGATATTCTTGTATATACACATTTAGCAATCGATATCGAAATGCTTCCAATCATTAGTTTAACATATTTAAGTTAATTAACCTTCTTTAACGTATTGAAGGTGATATAAAGCCATGGCGGCATAACGACAGTACATTTGGAAAAATTCCGTAATCTTATATTTAGGTATAAAGAAGATTTTCTTGTATATACACATTTAGCAATCGATATCGAAATGCTTCAAATCATTAGTTTAACATATTTAAGTTAAATAACCATCTTAATCTTACTGAAGTCTACAAAAGCCTTAACGGCATAATGGCAGTGCATTAAGAAGAATTACGTTATCTTATATTTAGGTATAAATTCGCTTTTCTTGTATATACACATTTAGCAATCGATATCGAAATGCTTCCAATCATTAGTTTAACATATTTAAGTTAATTAACCTTCTTTAACGTATTGAAGGGATATAAAGCCATGGCGGCATAACGACAGTACATTTGGAAGAATTCCGTAATCTTATATTTAGGTATAAAAAAGATTTTCTTGTATATATGCATTTAGCAATCGATTTCGAAAATCTTCAAATCATAAGTTTAACATATTTAAGTTAATAAAGCTTCTTTAACGCACTGAAGTCCACATAAAGGCTTAACGGCATAACGGCAGTGCATTTAGAAGAATTCCGTAAGCTTATATTTAGGTATAAAGTCGATTTTGTTGTATATACGCATTTAGCATTCGATATCGAAATGCTTCAAATCATTAGCTTAACATATTTAAGTTAATTAACCTTCTTTAACGTACTGAAGGTGATAAAAAGCCATGGCGGCATAACGACAGTACATTTGGAAGAACTCCGTAACCTTATATTTAGGTATAAAAAAGATTTTCTTGTATATATGCATTTAGCAATCGATTTCGAAAATCTTCAAATCATTCTTCTTCTTCTTTACTGGCGTAGACACCGCTTACGCGATTTTAGCCGAGTCAACAACAGCGCGCCAGTCATTTCTTCTCTTCGCTACGTGGCGCCAATTGGATATTGCAAGCGAGGCCAGGTCCTTCTCCACTTGGTCATTCCAACGGAGTGGAGGTCTTCCTCTTCCTCTGCTTCCCGCGGCGGGTACTGCGTCGAATACTTTCAGAGCTGGAGTGTTTTCATCCATCCGGACAACATGACCTAGCCAGCGTAGCCGCTGTCTTTTAATGCGCTGAACTATGTCAATGTCGTCGTATATCTCGTACAGCTCATCGTTCCATCGAATGCGATATTCGCCGTGGCCAACGCGCAAAGGACCATAAATCTTTCGCAGAACCTTTCTCTCGAAAACTCGCAACGTCGACTCATCCGTTGTTGACATCGTCCAAGCCTCTGCACCATATAGGAGAACGGGAATTATGAGTGACTTATAGAGTTTGGTTTTTGTTTGTCGAGAGAGGACTTTGCTTCTCAATTGCCTACTTAGTCCGAAGTAGCACCTGTTGGCAAGAGTTATCCTGCGTTGGATTTCTAGGCTGACATTGTTGGTGGTGTTTACGCTGGTTCCAAGATAGACGAAATTATCTACAACTTCAAAGTTATGACTGTCAACAGTGACGTGAGTGCCAAGTCTCGAGTGCGACGACTGTTTGTTTGATGACAGGAGATATTTCGTCTTGTCCTCGTTCACTGCCAGACCCATTTCTTTTGCTTCCTTGTCCAGTCTGGAGAAAGCAGAACTAACGGCGCGGGTGTTGAGGCCGATGATATCAATATCATCGGCATACGCCAGCAGTTGTACACTCTTATAGAAGATGGTACCTTCTCTGTTGAGTTCTGCAGCTCGAACTATTTTCTCCAGAAGCAGGTTGAAAAAGTCGCACGATAGGGAATCGCCTTGTCTGAAACCTCGTTTGGTATCGAACGGCTCGGAGAGGTCCTTCCCGATTCTGACGGAGCTTTTCGTGTCGCTCAACGTCAGCTTACACAGCCGTATTAGTTTTGCGGGGATACCAAATTCAGACATCGCGGCATAAAGGCAGCTCCTTTTCGTGCTGTCGAAAGCAGCTTTGAAATCGACGAAGAGGTGGTGTGTGTCGATTCTCCTTTACCAGGTCTAAAGCCACACTGATAAGGTCCAATCAGTTTGTTGACGGTGGGCTTTACTCTTTCACACAATACGCTCGACAGAACCTTATATGCGATATTGAGGAGGCTAATCCCACGGTAGTTGGTGCAGATTGTGGGGTCTCCTTTTTTGTGGATTGGGCATAGCACACTTAAATTCCAATCGTTGGGCATACTTTCGTCCGACCATATTTTGCAAAGAAGCTGATGCATGCACCTTATCAGCTCTTCGCCGCCGTGTTTGAATAGCTCGGCCGGCAATCCATCGGCCCCTGCCTCTTTGTTGTTTTTCAGGCGGGCAATTGCTATCCGAACTTCTTCATGGTCGGGCAATGGAACGTCTGCTCCATCGTCATCGATTGGGGTATCGGGTTCATTTTCTCCTGGTGTTGTGAGTTCACTGCCATTCAGTAGGCTGGAGAAGTGTTCCCTCCATAATTTAAGTATGCTCTGGGCATCGGTAACTAGATCACCTTTGGGGGTTCTACAAGAGTATGCTCCGGTCTTGAAACCTTCTGTAAGCCGCCGCATCTTTTCGTAGAATTTTCGAGCATTACCTCTGTCGGCCAGCTTATCAAGCTCTTCGTACTCACGCATTTCGGCCTCTTTCTTTTTCTGTCTACAAATGCGTCTCGCTTCCCTCTTCATCTTTCGGTATCTATCCCATCCCACACGTGTTGTGGTCGATCGTAACGTTGCGAGGTAGGCAGCCTGTTTTCTTTCCGCTGCGACACGGCACTCCTCGTCGTACCAGCTGTTCTTTTGCACCCTCCGAAAACCAATGGTTTCTGTTGCAGCTGTACGTAAGGAGTTTGAAACGCCGTCCCAGAGTTCCCTTATACCGAGTTGTTTACGAGTGCTCTCAGAGAGCAGGAGTGCAAGCCGAGTAGAAAAACATTCGGCTGTCTGTTGTGATTGCAGCTTCTCGACGTCGAAACATCCTTGTGTTTGTTGGCGTGCGTTTTTTGCTGCACAGCGGCGGGTGCGGATTTTGGCTGCAACAATATAGTGGCCCGAGTCGATGTTAGGACCTCGGAGCGCACGCACATCTAAAACACTGGAGACGTGTCTTCCGTCTATCACAACATGATCGATCTGGTTGGTGGTTTTTCGATCTGGAGACAGCCAGGTAGCTTGATGTATCTTCTTATGCTGGAATCTAGTACTACAGATAACCATATTTCGGGCCCCAGCGAAGTCGATCAGCCTCAACCCATTTGGCGATGTTTCCTCGTGGAGGCTGAATTTACCGACCGTAGTGCCAAAGATACCTTCTTTGCCCACCCTGGCATTGAAGTCGCCAAGCACGATTTTGACATCGTGGCGGGGGCATCTCTCATAAGTGCGCTCCAAGCACTCATAAAAGGCATCTTTGGTCACATCGTCCTTCTCTTCCGTCGGGGCGGGGGCGCAAATCAGCGATATGTTGAAGAGCCTCGCTTTAATGCGGATTGTGGCTAGACGTTCATTCTCCGGAGTGAATGATAGTACTCGACGACGTAGTCTCTCTCTCACAACAAATCCAACACCAAACTTGCGCTCCTTTATATGGCCACTGTAGTAAATGTCACAAGGACCTACTCGTCTCTGTCCTTGTCCCGTCCATCGCATTTCTTGGACGGCGGTGATGTCAGCCTTTATCTTTACGAGGACATCTACCAGCTGGGCAGCGGCACCTTCCCAATTAAGGGACCGGACATTCCAGGTGCATGCCCTCAAATCATAGTCCTTAATTCGTTTGCCATGGTCGTCATCAGAAGGGGGGTCACTTATCCGAGGCTGTCGTTTGTTTTTCATTGGGCGTGTTTTTTTACGTGGCGGGTCCCAAACCCAGCGCACAACCCTAAGTAGGGAGTATTTCGCCTTCTCACGTTAGCTCGCCTTCAAACGGATGTTCTTAGGCTACCCAGAGGATACTTGGTCAAAGACCGGAAGTCGTGAGCTGCTTGAGTCATATGTAAAAGAATCGTTTCTGGCCACTCCCAAGTGAATGGCGATCAGAGAACTTTCCTCACTTGCGTGAACTTCTACACATGACTCCATCCTCCCTTCAAATCATTAGTTTAACATATTTTAGCTAATTAACCCTCTTTATCTTACTGAAGTCTACAAAAGCCTTAACGGCATAACTGCAGTGCATTCAGAGAAATTCCGTTATATATTTAGGTATAAAGTCGGTTTTCTTGTATATATGCATTAAGCAATCGATTTCGAAATGCTTCAAATAACTGGTGTAACATATCTAAGTTAATAAACCTTCTTTAATGAACAGAAATTAACATAAAGCCATAACTGCATAACGGCAGTGCATTTAGAAGAACTCCGTAATCTTATATTTAGGTATAAAGTCGATTTTCTTGTATATACACATTTAGCAATCAATATCGAAATGCCTCAAATCATTAGTTTAACATATTTAAGTTAATTAACCTTCTTTAACGTACTGAAGGTGATATAAAGCCATGGCGGCATAGCGACACTACATTCGGAAGTATTCCGTAACCTTATAGTTAGGTATAAAGAAGATTTTCTTGTATATATGCATTTAGCAATCGATTTCGAAATGCTTCAAATAACTGGTTTAACATATTTAAGTTAATAAACCTTCTTTAACGAACAGAAGTTAACATAAAGCCACAACGGCATAACGGTAGTGCATTTAGAAGAATTCCGTAATCTTATATTTAGGTATAAGGTCGATTTTCTTGTATATACTAATTTAGCAATCGATATCGAAATGCTTCAAACCATTAGTTTAACATATTCAAGTTAACAAACCTACTTTAACGCACTGAAGTTAACACAAAGCCATAGCGGCATAACGGCAGTGCATTTAGAAGAATTCCGTAAACTTTTATTTAGCTATAAATTCGATTTTTTTGTATATACACATTTAGCAATCGATATCGAAATGCTTCAAATCATTAGCTTAACATATTTAAGTTAATTAACCTTTTTTAACGTATTGAAGTTGATATAAAGGCATGGCGGCATAACGACAGTACATTCGGAAGAATTCCGTAATCTTATACAGGGTAGGCCATTTAAAGTTGACCCTTCTGGCAACGCTGTAACTTTTAACAGCGCTGACAAATCGGCTAATGTCATACCGCGTTAGAAGCGTCATTCGAAGACAATTTATACCATGGAACAGTACACTCCAAAAGAACGCGCTGAAATTGTTCAGCTTTATATTCAAAATAACTTTTCAATTGTGTTAACTCAACGTGCGTTTCGCAAAAAAAATAAAGTGAAAAGTGCTCCAGTTAAGAACACAATTAAGTCTTTATACGCAAAATTTGTGAACACCGGTAATCTCAGTAATGCCAGTCATGCATCCAGACAACGCACAAGACGTTCTGATGAAAATATCGAAGCTGTACGAGCCAGTATTGAGGAGACTCCATCGACATCGAGTTATCGCCGCTCTCAGGAATTAGACATCTCTCGCACCACTCTCCGACGCATAATTCATAAAGATTTGAAGATGTTTCCATATAAAATTCAAATGGCACAAAAACTAAACCCAGCTGATTATCCGCGACGCCTTAATTTTGGCAAACAAACAAATGGGTCAACTTTAAATGGCCTACCCTGTATTTAGGTATAAAGTCAATTTTCTTGTATATATGCATTAAGCAATCGATATCGAAATGCTTCAAATAACTGGTTTAACATATTTAAGTTAATAAAGCTTCTTTAACGCACTGAAGTTAACTAAAGCCATGGCGGCATAACGACAGTACATTCGGAAGAATTCCGTAATCTTATATTTAGGTATAAAGTCGATTTTGTTGTATATATGCATTTAGCAATCGATTTCGAAAATCTTCAAATCATTAGTTTAACATATTTAAGTTAATAAAGCTTCTTTACCGCACTGAAGTTAACATAAAGCCATGGCGGCATAACGGCAGTGCATTTAGAAGAATTCCGTAAGCTTATATTTAGGTATAAAATCGATTTTGTTGTATATACACATTTAGCAATCGATATCGAAATGCTTCCAATCATAAGTTTAACATATTTAAGTTAATTAACCTTCTTTAACGTATTGAAGGTGATATAAAGCCATGGCGGCATAACGACAGTACATTTGGAAGAATTCCGTAATCTTATATTTAGGTATAAAGAAGATTTTCGTGTATATATGCATTTAGCAATCGATTTCGAAATGCTTCAAAACATTAGTTTAACATATGTAAGTTAATAAACCTTCTTTAATGAGCAGAACTTAACATAAAGCCACAACGGCATAACGGCAGTGCATTTAGAAGAATTCCGTAATCTTATATTTAGGTATAAAGTCGATTTTCTTGTATATACACATTTAGCAATCGATATCGAGATGCTTCAAATCATTAGTTTAACATATTTAAGTTAAATAACCATCTTTATCTTACTGAAGTCTACAAAAGCCTTAACGGCATAATGGCAGTGCATTAAGAAGAATTACGTAATCTTATATTTACGTTTAAAGTCGATTTTCTTGTATATACGCATTTAGCAATCGATATCGAAATGCTTCAAATCAGAAGTTTAACATATTTAAGTAAATAAAGCTTCTTTAACGCACTGAAGTTAACATAAAACCATGGCGGCATAACGGCAGTGCATGTAGAAGAATTCCGTTATCTTATATTTAGGTATAAATTCGATTTTCTTGTATATAAACATTTAGCAATCGATATCGAAATGCTTAAAATCATTAGTTTAGCATATTTAAGTTAATTAACCTTCTTTATCTTACTGAAGTTAACATAAAGCCATAGCGGCATAACGGCAGTACATTCGGAAGAGTTCCGTTATCATATATTTAGGTATAAAGTCGATATTCTTGTATATACACATTTAGAAATCGATATCGAAATGATTCAAATCATTAGTTTAACATATTTAAGTTAATTAACCTTCTTTAACGTATTGGAGGTGATAAAAAGCCATGGCGGCATAACGACAGTACATTTGGAAGAATTCCGTAACCTTATATTTAGGTATAAAAAAGATTTTCTTGTATATATGCATTTAGCAATCTATTTCGAAAATCTTCAAATCATTAATTTAACATATTTAAGCTAATTAACCCTCTTTATCTTACTGAAGTCTACAAAAGCCTTAACGGCATAACGGCAGTGCATTCAGAGAAATTCCGTTATCATATGTTCAGGTATAAAGTCGATTTTCTTGTATATATGCATTAAGCAATCGATTTCGAAATGCTTCAAATAACTGGTGTAACATATCTAAGTTATTAAACCTTCTTTAACGAACTGAAGTTAATATAAAGCCATAACGGCATAACGGCAGTGCATTTAGAAGAATTCCGTAATCTTATATTTAGGTTTGAAGTCGATTTTGTTGTATATGCGAATTTAGCAATCGATATCTAAAAGCTTCAAATCATTAGTTTAACATATTTAAGTTAATTAACCTTCTTTAACGTATTGGAGGTGATAAAAAGCCATGGCGGCATAACGACAGTACATTTGGAAGAATTCCGTAACCTTATATTTAGGTATAAAAAAGATTTTCTTGTATATATGCATTTAGCAATCTATTTCGAAAATCTTCAAATCATTAATTTAACATATTTAAGCTAATTAACCCTCTTTATCTTTCTGAAGTCTACAAAAGCCTTAACGGCATAACGGCAATGCATTCAGAGAAATTCCGTTATCATATATTTAGGTATAAAGTCGATTTTCTTGTATATATGCATTAAGCAATCGATTTCGAAATGCTTCAAATAACTGGTGTAACATATTTAAGTTAATAAACCTTCTTTAACGAACAGAAATTAACATAAAGCCATAACTGCATAATGGCAGTGCATTTAGAAGAACTCCGTAATCTTATATTTAGGTATAAAGTCGATTTTCTTGTATATACACATTTAGAAATCGATATCGAAATGCCACAAATCATTAGTTTAACATATTTAAGTTAATTAACCCTCTTTATCTTACTGAAGTCTACAAACGCCTTAACGGCATAACGGCAAAGCATTTAGAAGAATTACGTAATCTTATATTTAGGTATAAATTCGATTTTCTTGTATATACACATTTAGCAATCGATATCGAAATGCTTCAAATCATTAGTTTAACATATTTAAGTTAACAAACCTACTTTAACGCACTGAAGTTAACACAAAGCCATGGCGGCATAACGGCAGTGCATGTAGAAGAATTCCGTAATCTTTTATTTAGCTATAAATTCGATTTTTTTGTATATACACATTTAGCAATCGATATCTAAATGCTTCAAATCATTAGTTTAACATATTTAAGTTAATTAACCTTTTTTAACGTATTTAAGTTGATATAAAGCCATGGCGGCATAACGACAGTACATTCGGAAGAATTCCGTAATCTTATATTTAGGTATAAAGTCAATTTTGTTGTATATATGCATTTAGCAATCGATATCGAAATGCTTCAAATAACTGGTTTAACATATTTAAGGTTATAAACCTTCTTTAACTAACTGAAGTTAACATAATGCCATAACGGTATAACGGCAGTGCATTTGGAAGAATTCCGTAATCTTATATTTAGGTATAAAGTCGATTTTCTTGTATATATGCATTTAGCAATCGATATCGAAATGCTTCCAATCATTAGTTTAACATATTTAAGTTAAATGACCATCTTAATCTTGCTGAAGTCTACAAAAGCCTTAACGGCATAACGGCAGTGCATTCAGAGAAATTCCGTTATCATATATTTAGGTATAAAGTCGAATTTCTTGTATATATGCATTAAGCAATCGATTTCGAAATGCTTCAAATAACTGATTTAACATATTTAAGGTTATAAACCTTCTTTAACTAACTGAAGTTAACATAATGCCATAACGGTATAACGGCGGTGCATTTGGAAGAATTCCGTAATCTTATATTTAGGTATAAAGTCGATTTTCTTGTATACATATATGCATTTAGCAATCGATATCGAAATGCTTCAAATCATTAGTTTAACATATTTAAGTTAATTAACCTTCTTTATCTTACTGAAGTTAACATAAAGCCATAACGGCATAACGGCAGTGCCTTTAGAAGAATTCCGTTATCATATATTTAGGTATAAAGTAGATTTTCTTGTATATACACATTTAGCAATCGATATCGAAATGCTTCAAATCATTAGTTTAACATATTTAAGCTAACAAACCTACTTTAGCGCACTGAAGTTAACACAAAGCCATGGCGGCATAACGGCAGTGCATTTAGAAGAATTCCGTAATCTTTTATTTAGCTAAAATTCGATTTTTTTGTATATACACATTTAGCAATCGATATCTAAATGCTTAAAATCATTAGTTTAACATATTTAAGTTAACAAACCTATTTTAAACGCACTGAAGTTAAACAAAGCCATGGCGGCATAACGGCAGTGCATTTAGAAGAATTCCGTAATCTTTTATTTAGCTATAAATTCGATTTTCTTGTATATGCACATTTAGCAATCGATATCGAAATGCCTCAAATCATTAGTTTAAAATATTTAAGCTAATTAACCCTCTTTATCTTACTGAAGTCTACAAACGCCTTAACGGCATAACGGCAAAGTATTTAGAAGAATTACGTAATCTTATATTTAGGTATAAAGTCGATTTTCTTGTATATACTCATTTAGCAATCGATATCTAAATGCTTCAAATCATTAGTTTAACATATTAAAGTTAACAAACCTACTTTAACGCAATGAAGTTAACATAAAGCCATGGCGGCATAACGGCAGTGCATGTAGAAGAATTCCGTAATCTTATATTTAGCTATAAATTCGATTTTTTTGTATATACACATTTAGCAATCGATATCTAAATACTTCAAATCATTAGTTTAACATATTTTAGTTAAATAACCTTCTTAATCTTACTGAAGTCTACAAAATCCTTAAAGGCATAATGCCAGTGCATTAAGAAGAATTACGTAATCTTATATTTAGGTTTAAAGTCGATTTTCTTGTATACATATATGCATTTAGCAATCGATATCGAAATGCTTAAAATCATTAGTTTAGCATATTTAAGTTAATTAACCTTCTTTATCTTACTGAAGTTAACATAAAGCCATAGCGGCATAACGGCAGTACATTCGGAAGAGTTCCGTTATCATATATTTAGGTATAAAGTCGATATTCTTGTATATACACATTTAGAAATCGATATCGAAATGATTCAAATCATTAGTTTAACATATTTAAGTTAATTAACCTTCTTTAACGTATTGGAGGTGATAAAAAGCCATGGCGGCATAACGACAGTACATTTGGAAGAATTCCGTAACCTTATATTTAGGTATAAAAAAGATTTTCTTGTATATATGCATTTAGCAATCTATTTCGAAAATCTTCAAATCATTAATTTAACATATTTAAGCTAATTAACCCTCTTTATCTTACTGAAGTCTACAAAAGCCTTAACGGCATAACGGCAGTGCATTCAGAGAAATTCCGTTATCATATGTTCAGGTATAAAGTCGATTTTCTTGTATATATGCATTAAGCAATCGATTTCGAAATGCTTCAAATAACTGGTGTAACATATCTAAGTTATTAAACCTTCTTTAACGAACTGAAGTTAATATAAAGCCATAACGGCATAACGGCAGTGCATTTAGAAGAATTCCGTAATCTTATATTTAGGTTTGAAGTCGATTTTGTTGTATATGCGAATTTAGCAATCGATATCTAAAAGCTTCAAATCATTAGTTTAACATATTTAAGTTAATTAACCTTCTTTAACGTATTGGAGGTGATAAAAAGCCATGGCGGCATAACGACAGTACATTTGGAAGAATTCCGTAACCTTATATTTAGGTATAAAAAAGATTTTCTTGTATAAATGCATTTAGCAATCTATTTCGAAAATCTTCAAATCATTAATTTAACATATTTAAGCTAATTAACCCTCTTTATCTTTCTGAAGTCTACAAAAGCCTTAACGGCATAACGGCAATGCATTCAGAGAAATTCCGTTATCATATATTTAGGTATAAAGTCGATTTTCTTGTATATATGCATTAAGCAATCGATTTCGAAATGCTTCAAATAACTGGTGTAACATATTTAAGTTAATAAACCTTCTTTAACGAACAGAAATTAACATAAAGCCATAACTGCATAATGGCAGTGCATTTAGAAGAACTCCGTAATCTTATATTTAGGTATAAAGTCGATTTTCTTGTATATACACATTTAGAAATCGATATCGAAATGCCACAAATCATTAGTTTAACATATTTAAGTTAATTAACCCTCTTTATCTTACTGAAGTCTACAAACGCCTTAACGGCATAACGGCAAAGCATTTAGAAGAATTACGTAATCTTATATTTAGGTATAAATTCGATTTTCTTGTATATACACATTTAGCAATCGATATCGAAATGCTTCAAATCATTAGTTTAACATATTTAAGTTAACAAACCTACTTTAACGCACTGAAGTTAACACAAAGCCATGGCGGCATAACGGCAGTGCATGTAGAAGAATTCCGTAATCTTTTATTTAGCTATAAATTCGATTTTTTTGTATATACACATTTAGCAATCGATATCTAAATGCTTCAAATCATTAGTTTAACATATTTAAGTTAATTAACCTTTTTTAACGTATTTAAGTTGATATAAAGCCATGGCGGCATAACGACAGTACATTCGGAAGAATTCCGTAATCTTATATTTAGGTATAAAGTCAATTTTCTTGTATATATGCATTAAGCAATCGATATCGAAATGCTTCAAATAACTGGTTTAACATATTTAAGGTTATAAACCTTCTTTAACTAACTGAAGTTAACATAATGCCATAACGGTATAACGGCAGTGCATTTGGAAGAATTCCGTAATCTTATATTTAGGTATAAAGTCGATTTTCTTGTATATATGCATTTAGCAATCGATATCGAAATGCTTCCAATCATTAGTTTAACATATTTAAGTTAAATGACCATCTTAATCTTGCTGAAGTCTACAAAAGCCTTAACGGCATAACGGCAGTGCATTCAGAGAAATTCCGTTATCATATATTTAGGTATAAAGTCGAATTTCTTGTATATATGCATTAAGCAATCGATTTCGAAATGCTTCAAATAACTGATTTAACATATTTAAGGTTATAAACCTTCTTTAACTAACTGAAGTTAACATAATGCCATAACGGTATAACGGCGGTGCATTTGGAAGAATTCCGTAATCTTATATTTAGGTATAAAGTCGATTTTCTTGTATACATATATGCATTTAGCAATCGATATCGAAATGCTTCAAATCATTAGTTTAACATATTTAAGTTAATTAACCTTCTTTATCTTACTGAAGTTAACATAAAGCCATAACGGCATAACGGCAGTGCCTTTAGAAGAATTCCGTTATCATATATTTAGGTATAAAGTAGATTTTCTTGTATATACACATTTAGCAATCGATATCGAAATGCTTCAAATCATTAGTTTAACATATTTAAGCTAACAAACCTACTTTAGCGCACTGAAGTTAACACAAAGCCATGGCGGCATAACGGCAGTGCATTTAGAAGAATTCCGTAATCTTTTATTTAGCTATAAATTCGATTTTTTTGTATATACACATTTAGCAATCGATATCTAAATGCTTCAAATCATTAGTTTAACATATTTAAGTTAACAAACCTACTTTAACGCACTGAAGTTAACACAAAGCCATGGCGGCATAACGGCAGTGCATTTAGAAGAATTCCGTAATCTTTTATTTAGCTATAAATTCGATTTTCTTGTATATGCACATTTAGCAATCGATATCGAAATGCCTCAAATCATTAGTTTAAAATATTTAAGCTAATTAACCCTCTTTATCTTACTGAAGTCTACAAACGCCTTAACTGATAACGGCAAAGTATTTAGAAGAATTACGTAATCTTATATTTAGGTATAAAGTCGATTTTCTTGTATATACTCATTTAGCAATCGATATCTAAATGCTTCAAATCATTAGTTTAACATATTAAAGTTAACAAACCTACTTTAACGCAATGAAGTTAACATAAAGCCATGGCGGCATAACGGCAGTGCATGTAGAAGAATTCCGTAATCTTATATTTAGCTATAAATTCGATTTTTTTGTATATACACATTTAGCAATCGATATCTAAATGCTTCAAATCATTAGTTTAACATATTTTAGTTAAATAACCTTCTTAATCTTACTGAAGTCTACAAAATCCTTAAAGGCATAATGCCAGTGCATTAAGAAGAATTACGTAATCTTATATTTAGGTTTAAAGTCGATTTTCTTGTATATACTCATTTAGCAATCGATATCTAAATGCTTCAAATCATTAGTTTAACATATTTAAGTTAATTAACCCTTTTTAACGTATTGAAGTTGATATAAAGCCATGGCGGCATAACGACAGTACATTCGGAAGAATTCCGCAATCTTATATTTAGGTATAAAGTCAATTTTCTTGTATATATGCATTAAGCAATCGATATCGAAATGCTTAAAATAACTGGTTTAACATATTTAAGTTAATAAACCTTCTTTAACTAACTGAAGTTAACATAAAGCCATAACGGTATAACGTCAATGCATTTGGAAGAATTCCGTAAACTTATATTTAGGTATAAAGTCGATTTTGTTGTATATATGCAATTATCAATCGATTTAGAAAATCTTCAAATCATTAGTTTAACATATTTAAGTTAATAAAGCTTC
Source organism: Bactrocera correcta (assembly GCA_027475135.1). Taxonomy (NCBI): domain Eukaryota; kingdom Metazoa; phylum Arthropoda; class Insecta; order Diptera; family Tephritidae; genus Bactrocera; species Bactrocera correcta. Next base: position 7,743,474 of record CM050327.1, on the reverse strand, counting down.
TTTAACGCAGTGAAGTTAACATAAAGCCATGGCGGCATAACGGCAGTGCATGTAGAAGAATTCCGTAATCTTATATTTAGCTATAAATTCGATTTTTTTGTATATACACATTTAGCAATCGATATCTAAATGCTTCAAATCATTAGTTTAACATATTTTAGTTAAATAACCTTCTTAATCTTACTGAAGTCTACAAAATCCTTAAAGGCATAATGCCAGTGCATTAAGAAGAATTACGTAATCTTATATTTAGGTTTAAAGTCGATATTCTTGTATATACTCATTTAGCAATCGATATCGAAATGCTTCCAATCATTAGTTTAACATATTTAAGTTTATTAACCTTCTTTAACGTATTGGAGGTGATAAAAAGCCATGGCGGCATAACGACAGTACATTTGGAAGAATTCCGTAACCTTATATTTAGGTATAAAAAGATTTTCTTGTATATATGCATTTAGCAATCTATTTCGAAAATCTTCAAATCATTAATTTAACATATTTAAGCTAATTAACCCTCTTTATCTTTCTGAAGTCTACAAAAGCCTTAACGGCATAACGGCAATGCATTCAGAGAAATTCCGTTATCATATATTTAGGTATAAAGCCGATTTTCTTGTATATATGCATTAAGCAATCGATTTCGAAATGCTTCAAATAACTGGTGTAACATATTTAAGTTAATAAACCTTCTTTAACGAACAGAAATTAACATAAAGCCATAACTGCATAATGGCAGTGCATTTAGAAGAACTCCGTAATCTTATATTTAGGTATAAAGTCGATTTTCTTGTATATACACATTTAGAAATCGATATCGGAATGCCACAAATCATTAGTTTAACATATTTAAGTTAATTAACCCTCTTTATCTTACTGAAGTCTACAAACGCCTTAACGGCATAACGGCAAAGCATTTAGAAGAATTACGTAATCTTATATTTAGGTATAAAGTAGATTTTCTTGTATATACACATTTAGCAATCGATATCGAAATGCTTCAAATCATTAGTTTAACATATTTAAGTTAACAAACCTACTTTAACGCACTGAAGTTAACACAAAGCCATGGCGGCATAACGGCAGTGCATTTAGAAGAATTCCGTAATCTTTTATTTAGCTATAAATTCGATTTTTTTGTATATACACATTTAGCAATCGATATCTAAATGCTTCAAATCATTAGTTTAACATATTTAAGTTAATTAACCTTTTTTAACGTATTTAAGTTGATATAAAGCCATGGCGGCATAACGACAGTACATTCGGAAGAATTCCGTAATCTTATATTTAGGTATAAAGTCAATTTTCTTGTATATATGCATTAAGCAATCGATATCGAAATGCTTCAAATAACTGGTTTAACATATTTAAGGTTATAAACCTTCTTTAACTAACTGAAGTTAACATAATGCCATAACGGTATAACGGCAGTGCATTTGGAAGACTTCCGTAATCTTATATTTAGGTATAAAGTCGATTTTCTTGTATATATGCATTTAGCAATCGATATCGAAATGCTTCCAATCATTAGTTTAACATATTTAAGTTAAATGACCATCTTAATATTGCTGAAGTCTACAAAAGCCTTAACGGCATAACGGCAGTGCATTCAGAGAAATTCCGTTATCATATATTTAGGTATAAAGTCGAATTTCTTGTATATATGCATTAAGCAATCGATTTCGAAATGCTTCAAATAACTGGTTTAACATATTTAAGGTTATAAACCTTCTTTAACTAACTGAAGTTAACATAATGCCATAACGGTATAACGGCGGTGCATTTGGAAGAATTCCGTAATCTTATATTTAGGTATAAATTCGATTTTCTTGTATATACACATTTAGCAATCGATATCTAAATGCTTCAAATCATTAGTTTAACATATTTAAGTTAACAAACCTACTTTAACGCACTGAAGTTAACACAAAGCCATGGCGGCATAACGGCAGTGCCTTTAGAAGAATTCCGTTATCATATATTTAGGTATAAAGTAGATTTTCTTGTATATACACATTTAGCAATCGATATCGAAATGCTTCAAATCATTAGTTTAACATATTTAAGCTAACAAACCTCCTTTAACGCACTGAAGTTAACACAAAGCCATGGCGGCATAACGGCAGTGCATTTAGAAGAATTCCGTAATCTTTTATTTAGCTATAAATTCGATTTTTTTGTATATACACATTTAGCAATCGATATCTAAATGCTTCAAATCATTAGTTTAACATATTTAAGTTAACAAACCTACTTTAACGCACTGAAGTTAACACAAAGCCATGGCGGCATAACGGCAGTGCATTTAGAAGAATTCCGTAATCTTTTATTTAGCTATAAATTCGATTTTCTTGTATATGCACATTTAGCAATCGATATCGAAATGCCTCAAATCATTAGTTTAAAATATTTAAGCTAATTAACCCTCTTTATCTTACTGAAGTCTACAAACGCCTTAACGGCATAATGGCAAAGTATTTAGAAGAATTACGTAATCTTATATTTAGGTATAAAGTCGATTTTCTTGTATATACTCATTTAGCAATCGATATCTAAATGCTTCAAATCATACGTTTAACATATTAAAGTTAACAAACCTACTTTAACGCAATGAAGTTAACATAAAGCCATGGCGGCATAACGGCAGTGCATGTAGAAGAATTCCGTAATCTTATATTTAGCTATAAATTCGATTTTTTTGTATATACACATTTAGCAATCGATATCTAAATGCTTCAAATCATTAGTTTAACATATTTTAGTTAAATAACCTTCTTAATCTTACTGAAGTCTACAAAATCCTTAAAGGCATAATGCCAGTGCATTAAGAAGAATTACGTAATCTTATATTTAGGTTTAAAGTCGATTTTCTTGTATATACTCATTTAGCAATCGATATCTAAATGCTTCAAATCATTAGTTTAACATATTTAAGTTAATTAACCCTTTTTAACGTATTGAAGTTGATATAAAGCCATGGCGGCATAACGACAGTACATTCGGAAGAATTCCGCAATCTTATATTTAGGTATAAAGTCAATTTTCTTGTATATATGCATTAAGCAATCGATATCGAAATGCTTAAAAAAACTGGTTTAACATATTAAAGTTAATTAACCTTCTTTATCTTACTGAACTTCACATAATGCCATACCGGTATAACGGCAGCGCATTTGGGAGAATTCCGTAATCTTATGTTTAGGTTTAAAGTCGATTTTCTTGTATATACACATTGAGCAATCAATATCGAAATGATTCAAATCATTAGTTTAACATATTTAAGTTAATAAGCCTTCTTTAACGAACTGAAGTTGGCATAAAGCCATGGCGGCATAACGGCAGTGTATTTAGAAGAATTCCGTAATCTTATATTTAGGTATAAAGTCGATTTTCTTGTATATACACATTTAGCAATCGATATCGAAATGATTCAAATCATTAGTTTAACATATTTAAGTTAATAAACCTTCTTTAACGAACTGAAGTTGGCATTAAGCCATGGCGGCATAACGGCAGTGTATTTAGAAGAATTCCGTAATCTTATATTTAGGTATAAAGTAGATTTTCTTGAATTTACACAGTAAGCATTCGATATCGAAAGGCTTCAAATCATTAGTATAACATATTTTAGTTAATAAACTTTTTTTAGCTTACTGAAGTCTACATAAAGCCATGGCGGCATAACGGCAGTGCATTTAGAAGAATTCCGTAAGCTTATATTTAGGTATAAAGTCGATTTTGTTGTATATACACATTAACCAATAGATATCGAAATGCTTCCAATCATTAGTTTAACATATTTAAGTTAATTAACCTTCTTTAACGTATTGAAGTTGATATAAAGCCATGGCGGCATAACGACAGTACATTTGGAAGAATTCTGTAATCTTATATTTAGGTATAAAGAAGATTTTCTTATATATATGCATTTAGCAATCGATTTCGAAATGCTTCAAATAACTGGTTTAACATATTTAAGTTAATAAACCTTCTTTAACGAACAGAAGTTAACATAAAGCCGCAACGGCATAACGGCAGTGCATTTAGAAGAATTTCGTAATCTTATATTTAGGAATAAAGGCGATTTTCGTGTATATACACATTTAGCAATCGATATCGAAATGTTTTAAATCATTAGTTTAACATATTTAAGTTAATTTACCATCTTAATATTACTGAAGTCTACAAAAGCCTTAACGGCATCATGGCAGTGCATTTAGAAGAATTACGTAATCTTATATTTAGGTTTAAAGTCGATTTTCTTGTATATACACATTTAGCAATCGATATCGAAATGATTCAAATCATTAGTTTAACATATTTAAGTTAATTAACCTTCTTTATCTTACTGAACTTCACATAATGCCATACCGGTATAACGGCAGCGCATTTGGAAGAATTCCGTAAACTTATGTTTAGGTATAAAGTCGATTTTGTTGTATATACACATTTAGCAATCGATATCGAGATGCTTCAACCCATTAGTTTAACATATTAAAGTTAATTAACCTTCTTTATCTTACTGAACTTCACATAATGCCATACCGGTATAACGGCAGCGCATTTGGAAGAATTCCGTAATCTTATGTTTAGGTTTAAAGTCGATTTTCTTGTATATACACATTTAGCAATCGATATCGAAATGATTCAAATCATTAGTTTAACATATTTAAGTTAATAAGCCTTCTTTAACGAACTGAAGTTGGCATAAAGCCATAGCGGCATAACGGCAGTGTATTTAGAAGAATTCCGTAATCTTATATTTAGGTATAAAGTCGATTTTCTTGTATATACACATTTAGCAATCGATATCGAAATGATTCAAATCATTAGTTTAACATATTTAAGTTAATAAACCTTCTTTAACGAACTGAAGTTGGCATTAAGCCATGGCGGCATAACGGCAGTGTATTTAGAAGAATTCCGTAATCTTATATTTAGGTATAAAGTCGATTTTGTTGTATATACATATTTAGCAATCGATATCGAAATGCTTCAAATCATTAGTTTAACATATTTTAGTTAATTAACCTTCTTTATCTTACTGAACGTCACATAATGCCATACCGTTATAACGGCAGCGCATTTGGAAGAATTCCGTAATCTTATGTTTAGGTATAAAGTCGATTGTGTTGTATATACACATTTAGCAATCGATATCGAGATCCTTCAACCCATTAGTTTAACATATTTAAGTTAATTAACCTTCTTTAACGCACTGAAGTTGGCATAAAGGCCTGGCGGCATAACGATAGTGCATTTGATATTTAGGTGTAAAGTCGATTTTCTTGTATTTACATATTAAGCAGTCGATATCGAAATGCTTTAAATCATTAGTTTAACATATTTAAGTTAATTTACCTCCTATAACTTATTGAAGTTGACAAAAAGCCATGGCGGCATAACGGCAGTTCATTTAGAAGAATTCCGTAATCTTATATTTAGGTACAAAGTCGATTTCCTTGTATTTACACATTAAGCAATCGATATCGAAAATCTTCAAATCATTAGTTTAACATATTTAAGCTAATTAACCCTCTTTATCTTACTAAAGTCTACAAAAGCCTTAACAGCATAACGGCAGTGCATTCAGAGAAATTCCGTTATCACATATTTAGGTATAAAGTCGATTATCGTGTATATAAGCATTAAGCAATCGATTTCGAAATGCTTCAAATAACTGGTGTAACATATCTAAGTTAATAAACCTTCTTTAACGAACTGAAGTTAACATAAAGCCATAACGGCATAACGGCACTGCATTAAGAAGAATTCCGTAAGCTTATATTTAGGTATAAAATCGATTTTCTTAAATTTACACAATAAGCAATTGGTATCGAAATGCTTCCAATCATTAGTTTAACATATTTAATTTAATTAACCTTCTTTAACGTATTGAAGGCGATATAAAGCCATGGCGGCATAACGACAGTACATTTGGAAGAATTCCGTTATCTTATATTTAGGAATAAAGAAGATTTTCTTGTATATATGCATTTAGCAATCGATTTCGAAATGCTTCTAATAACTGGTTTAACATATTTGAGTTAATAAACATTCTTTAACGAACAGATGTTAACATAAAGCCACAACGGCATAACGGCAGTGCATTTAGAAGAATTCCGTAATCTTATATTTAGATATAAAGTCGATTTTGTTGTATATACACATTTAGCAATCGATATCGGAATGCTTTAAATCAGTAGTTTAACATATATTAAGTAAATAAAGCTTCTTTTACGCAATGAAGTTAACATAAAGCAATGGCGGCATAACGGCAGTACATTTAGAAGAATTCCGTAATCTTATATTTAGGTATAAAGTCGATTTTGTTGTATATATGCATTAAGCAATCGATATCGAAATGCTTCAAATAACTTTTTTTAACATATTTCAGTTAATGAACCTTCTTTAACTAACTGAAGTTAACGTAATGCCATAACGGTATAACGGTAATGCATTTGGAAGAATTCCGTTATCTTATATCTAGGTATAAAGAAGATTGTCTTGTATATATGCATTTAGCAATCGATTTCGAAAATCTTCAAATCATTAGTTTAACATATTTAAGTTAATAAAGCTTCTTTAACGCACTGAAGTTAACATAAAGCCATGGCGGCATAACGGCAGTGCATTTAGAAGAATTCCGTAAGCTTATATTTAGGTATAAAGTCGATTTTGTTGTATATACACATTTAGCAATCGATATCGAAATGCTTCCAATCATTAGTTTAACATATTTAAGTTAATTAACCTTCTTTAACGTATTGAAGGTGATATAAAGCCATGGCGGCATAACAGTATATTTGGAAGAATTCCCTAATTTTATATTTCGGTATAAAGAAGATTTTCTTGTATATATACATTTAGCAGTCGATATCGAAATGCTTCAAATAACTGGTTTAACATATTTAAGTTAATAAACCTTCTTTAACGAACTGAAATTGGCATAAAGCCATGGCGGCATAACGGCAGTGCATTTAGAAGAATTCCGTAATCTTAAATTTGGGTATAAAGTCGAATTTCTTATATATACACATTTAGCAATCGATATCGAGATGCTTCAACTCAATAGTTTAACATATTTAAGTTAATAAGCCTTCTTTATCGAACTGAAGTTGGCATGAAGCCATGGCGGCATAACGGCAGTGCATTTAGAAGAATTCCGTAATTTTAAATTTGGAATAAAGTCGATTTTCTTGTATATACACATTTAGCAATCGATATCGAAATGCTTCAAATCATTAGTTTAACATATTTAAGTTAATTAACCTTCTTTATCTTACCTAAGTTTACATATTGCCATAACGGTATAACGGCAGCGCATTTGGAAGAATTCCGTAATCTTATATTTAGGTATGAAGTCGATTTTCTTGTATATACACATTTAGCAATCGATATGGAAATGCTTCAACCCATTAGTTTAACATATTTAAGTTAATAAACCTTCTTTAACGAACTGAAGTTGGCATAAAGCCATGGCGGCATAACGACAGTGTATGTAGAAGAATTCCGTTATCTTATATTTAGGTATAAAGCCGATTTTCTTGTATTGCCACAATTAGCAATCGATCTCGATATGCTTCAAATCATTAGTTTAACATATTTAAGATAGTAAACTTCTGTAACTTATTGAAGGTGATATAAAGCCATGGCGGCATAACGACAGTACATTTGGAAGAAGGCCGTAATCTTATATTTAGGTATAAAGTCGATTTTCTTGTATATATGCATTAAGCAATCGATATCGAAATGCTTCAAATCATTAATTTAACATATTTAAGCTAATAACCCTTCTTTAACGAACAGAAGTTAACATAAAGCCATAACGGCAGTGCATTTAGAAGAATTCCGTAATCTTATATTTAGGTATAAAGTCGATTTTCTTGTATATACACTTTTAGCAATCGATATCGTAATGCTTCAAATCATTAATTTAATATATTTAAGTTAATTAACCCTCCTTATCTGACTGAAGTCTACAAAAGCCTTAACGGCATAACGGCAGTGCATTTAGAAGAATAACATAATCTTATATTTAGGTATAAAGTCGATTTTCTTGTATATACTCATTTAGCAATCGACATCGAAATGCTTCAAATCATTAGTTTAACATATTTAAGTTAATAAACCTTTAAAGAACTAAAGTTGGCATAAAGCCACGGCGGCATAACGACAGTGCATTTAGAAGAATTCCGTAATCTTATGTTTAGGTATAAAGTCGATTTTCTTGTATATATGCACTAAGCAATCGATATGGAAATGCTTCAAATAACTGGTTTAACACATTTAAGTTAAAAACCTTCTCTAACGAACTGAAGTTAACATAAAGCCATAACGGCATAACGGCAGTGCATTTAGAAGAATTCCGTAATCTTATATTTAAGCATAAAGTCGATTTTCTTGTATATACACATTAAGCAATCGATATCGAAATGCTTCACATCATTAGTTTAACATAATTAAGTTAATAAACCCTCTTTATCTTACTGAAGTTTACATAAAGCCATTACGGTATAACGACAGTGCATTTGTATGAATTGCGTAATCTTAAATTAAGGTAAAAAGTCGTTTTTGTTGTATATACACATTAAGCAATCGATATCGAAATGCTTCAGATCAAAAGTTTAACATATTTAAGTTAATAAACCTCCTTTAGAGAACTGAAATTGACATATTTAGGTATAAATTCGATTTTGTTGTATATACCCATTTAGCAATCGATATCGAGATGCTTCAACCCATTAGTTTAACATATTTAAGTTAATAAAGCTTCTTTAACGCACTGAAGTTAACATAAAGCCATGGCGGCATAACGGCAGTGCATTTAGAAGAATTCCGTAAGCTTATATTTAGGTACAAAATCGATTTTGTTGAATATACACATTTTGCAATCGATATCGAAATGCTTCAAATCATAAGTTTAATATATTTAAGTTAATTAACCTTCTTTAACGTATTGAAGGTGATATAAAGCCATGGCGGCATAACGACAGTACATTTGGAAGAATTCCGTAATCTTATATTTAGGTATAAAGAAGATTGTCTTGTATATATGCATTTAGCAATCGATTTCGAAATGCTTCAAATCATTAGTTTAACATATTTAAGTTAATAAACCTTCTTTAACGAACAGAAGTTAACATAAAGCAACAACGGCATAACGGCAGTGCATTTAGAAGAATTCCGTAATCTTATATTTAGGTATAAAGTCGATTTTCTTGAATATACACATTTAGCATTCGATATCGAAATGCTTCAAATCATTAGTTTAACATATTTAAGTTAAATAACCATCTTAATCTTTCTGAAGTCTACAAAAACTTAACGGCATAATGGCAGTGCATTAAGAAGAATTCCGCAATCTTATATTTAGGTATAAAGTCGATTTTCTTGTATATACTCATTTATCAATCGATGTCGAAATGCTTTAAATCATTAGTTTAACATATTTAAGTTAATAAACCTTCTTCAATGCACTGAAGTCTTCATAAAGCCTTAACGGTATTACTGCAGCGTATTTAGAAGAATTCCGTATTCTTATATTTAGGTATTAAGTCGATTTTGTTGTATATACGCATTTAGCAATCGACATCGAAATGCTTCAAATCATTAGTTTAACATATTCAAGTTAATTAACCCTCTCTGTCTTACTGAAGTCTACATAAAGCCTTAACGGCATTTAGAAGAATTCCGTTATCTTATATTTAGGTGTAAATTTGATTTTCTTGTATGTACACATTTAGCAAGCGATATCGAAATGCTTCAAATTATTAGTTTAACATATTTAAGTTAATTAACCTTCTTTAACGTATTGAAGTTGATATAAAGCCATGGCGGCATAACGGCAGTGCATTTAGAAGAATTTCGTAATCTTATATTTAGGTATAAATTCGATTTTCTTGTATATACACATTAATCAATCGATAACGAAATGTTTCAAATCGATAGTTTAACATATTTAAGGTTATTAACCTTCTTTATCTTACTGAAGTTTACATAAAGCCATAACGGTATAACGGCAGCGCATTTGGAAGAATTCCGTAACCTTAAATTAAGGTAAAAAGTCGTTTTTGTTGTATATACACATTAAGCAATCGATATCGAAATGCTTCAGATCATAAGTTTAACATATTTAAGTTAATAAACCTCCTTTAGAGAACTGAAATTGACATATTTAGGTATAAATTCGATTTTGTTTATATACCCATTTAGCAATCGATATCGAGATGCTTCAACCCATTAGTTTAACATATTTAAGTTAATAAAGCTTCTTTAACGCACTGAAGTTAACATAAAGCCATGGCGGCATAACGACGGTACATTTGGAAGAATTCCGTAACCTTATATTTAGGTATAAAAAAGATTTTCTTGTATATATGCATTTAGCAATCGATATCGAAATGCTTCAAATAACTGGTTTAACATATTTAAGTTAATTAACCCTCTTTATTTTACTGAAGCCTACAAACGCCTTAACGGCATAACGGCAAAGTGTTTAGAAGAATTACTTTATCTTATATTTAGGTATAAAAGTCGATTTTCTTGTATATACCATTTAGCAATCGATATCGAAATGCTTCAAATCATTAGTTTAACATATTTAAGTTAATTAACCTTCTTTAACGTACTGAAGTTAACAAAAGCCATGGCGGCATAACGGCAGTGCATTTAGAAGAATTCCGTAATCTTATATTTAGGTATAAAGTCGATTTTCTTGTATTATGCATTAAGCAATCGATATCGAAATGCTTCAAATATCTGGTTTAACATATTTAAGTTAATAAACCTTCTTTAACGAACTGAAGTTAACATAAAGCCTAACGGCATAACGGCAGTGCATTTAGAAGAATTCCGTATCTTATATTTAGGTATAAAGTCGATTTTCTTGTATATACCATTTAGCAATCGATATCGAAATGCTTCAAATCATTAGTTTAACATATTTAAGTTAATTAACCTTCTTTAACGTACTGAAGTTACAAAAGCCATGGCGGCATAACGGCAGTGCATTTAGAAGAATTCCGTAATCTTATGTTTAGGTATAAAGTCGATTATCTTGTATTTACACATTAAGCAATCGATAACGAAATCTTCAAATCATTAGTTTAACATATTTAAGTTAATAAACCTTCTTTATTTACGAAGTTAACATAAAGCCGCAACGGCATAACGGCAAGTGCATTTAGAAGAATTCCGTAATCTTATATTTAGGAATAAAGGCGATTTTCGTGTATATACACATTTAGCAATCGATATCGAAATGTTTTAAATCATTAGTTTAACATATTTAAGTTAATTAACCATCTTAATCTTACTGAAGTCTACAAAAGCCTTAACGGCATCATGGCAGTGCATTTAGAAGAATTACGTAATCTTATGTTTAGGTATAAAGTCGATTATCTTGTATTTACACATTAAGCAATCGATAACGAAATCTTCAAATCATTAGTTTAACATATTTAAGTTAATAAACCTTCTTTAACGAACAGAAGTTAACATAAAGCCGCAACGGCATAACCGAAGTGCATTTAGAAGAATTCCGTAATCTTATATTTAGGAATAAAGGCGATTTTCGTGTATATACACATTTAGCAATCGATATCGAAATGTTTTAAATCATTAGTTTAACATATTTAAGTTAATTACCCATCTTAATCTTACTGAAGTCTACAAAAGCCTTAACGGCATCATGGCGGTGCATTTAGAAGAATTACGTAATCTTATATTTAGGTTCAAAGTCGATTTTCTTGTAGATACACATTTAGCAATCGATATCGAAATGATAAAAATCATTAGTTTAACATATTTAAGTTAATTAACCTTCTTTATCTTACTGAACTTCACATAATGCCATACCGGTATAACGGCAGCGCATTTGGAAGAATTCCGTAATCTTATGTTTAGGTATAAAGTCGATTTTGTTGTATATACACATTTAGCAATCGATATCGAGATGCGTCAACCCATTAGTTTAACATATTTAAGTTAATTAACCTTCTTTATCTTACTGAACTTCACATAATGCCATACCGGTATAACGGCAGCGCATTTGGAAGAATTCCGTAATCTTATGTTTAGGTATAAAGTCGATTTTGTTGTATATACACATTTAGCAATCGATATTGAGATGCTTCAACCCATTAGTTTAACATATTAAAGTTAATTAACACTCTTTATCTTACTGAACTTCACATAATGCCATACCGGTATAACGGCAGCGCATTTGGAAGAATTCCTTAATCTTATGTTTAGGTTTAAAGTCGATTTTCTTGTATATACACATTTAGCAATCGATATCGAAATGATTCAAATCATTAGTTTAACATATTTAAGTTAATAAGCCTTCTTTAACGAACTGAAGTTGGCATAAAGCCATGGCGGCATAACGGCAGTGTATTTAGAAGAATTCCGTAATCTTATATTTAGGTATAAAGTCGATTTTCTTGTATATACACATTTAGCAATCGATATCGAAATGATTCAAATCATTAGTTTAACATATTTAAGTAAATAAACCTTCTTTAACGAACTGAAGTTGGCATAAAGCCATGGCGGCATAACGGCAGTGTATTTAGTAGAATCCCGTAATCTTATATTTAGGTAAAAAGTCGATTTTCGTGTATTTTCATATTTAGCAATCGATATCGAAATGCTTCAAATCATTAGTTTAACATATTTTAGTTAATTAACCTTCTTTATCTTACTGAACGTCACATAATGCCATACCGTTATAACGGCAGCGCATTTGGAAGAATTCCGTAATCTTATGTTTAGGTATAAAGTCGATTGTGTTGTATATACACATTTAGCAATCGATATCGAGATGCTTCAACCCATTTGTTTAACATATTTAAGTTAATTAACCTTCTTTAACGCACTGAAGTTGGCATAAAGGCCTGGCGGCATAACGATAGTGCATTTGATATCTAGGTGTAAAGTCGATTTTCTTGTATTTACATATTTAGCAATCGATATCGAAATGCTTTAAATCATTAGTTTAACATATTTAAGTTAATTAACCTCCTATAACTTATTGAAGTTGACAAAAAGCCATGGCGGCATAACGGCAGTTCATTTAGAAGAATTCCGTAATCTTATATTTAGGTACAAAGTCGATTTTCTTGTGTTTACACATTTAGCAATCGATATCGAAAATCTTCAAATCATTAGTTTAACATATTTAAGCTAATTAACCCTCTTTATATTACTAAAGTCTACAACAGCCTTAACAGCATAACGGCAGTGCATTCAGAGAAATTCCGTTATCATATATTTAGGTATAAAGTCGATTTTCGTGTATATAAGCATTAAGCAATCGATTTCGAAATGCTTCAAATAACTGGTGTAACATATCTAAGTTAATAAACCTTCTTTAACGAACTGAAGTTAACATAAAGCCATAACGGCATAACGGCAGTGCATTTAGAAAAATTCCGTAATCTTAAATTTGGGTATAAAGTCGAATTTCTTGCATATACACATTTAGCAATCGATATCAATATGCTTCAAATCATTAGTTTAACTTATTTGAGTTAATTAACCCTCTTTATCTTACTGAAGCCTACAAAAGCCTTAACGGCATAACGGCAGTGCATTTGGAAGAATTTTGTAATTTTATATTTAGGTATAAAGTCGATTTTTTGTATATGCACATTTAGCAATCGATATCGAGATGCTTCAACTCAATAGTTTAACATATTTAAGTTAATTAACCATCTTTATCTTACCTAAGTCTACAAAAGCCTTAACGGCATAACGGCAGTGCATTCGGAAGAATTCCGTAATCTCGTATTTAGGTATAAAATCAATTTTGTTGTATATACACATTTAGCAATCGATATCGAAATGCTTCAAATCGTTAGTTTAACATATTTAAGTTAATTAACCCTCTCTATCTTACTTAAGTCTGCAAAAGCCTTAACGGCATAACGGCAGTGCATTTAGAAGAATAAATTAATACAGGGTAGGCCATTTAAAGTTGACCCATCTGGCAACGCTGTAACTTTTAACAGCGCTGACAAATCGGCTAATGTCATACCGCGTTAGAAGCGTCATTTGACGACAATTTATACCATGGAACAGTACACTCCAAAAGAACGCGCTGAAATTGTTCAGCTTTATATTCAAAATAACTTTTCAATTGTGTTAACTCAACGTGCGTTTCGCAAAAAAAATAAAGTGAAAAGTGCTCCAGTTAAGAACACAATTAAGTCTTTATACGCAAAATTTGTGAACACCGGTAATCTCAGTAATGCCAGTCATGCATCCAGACAACGCACAAGACGTTCTGATGAAAATATCGAAGCTGTACGAGCCAGTATTGAGGAGACTCCATCGACATCGAGTTATCGCCGCTCTCAGGAATTAGACATCTCTCGCACCACTCTCCGACGCATAATTCATAAAGATTTGAAGATGTTTCCATATAAAATTCAAATGGCACAAAAACTAAACCCAGCTGATTATCCGCGACGCCTTAATTTTGGCAAATGGGCCATCGAAATGGCTGAAAACGAACTTGACTTTTGGCGAAAACTCATCATGTCAGACGAGGCACATTTCTCGTTGAATGGAGGCGTAAACAAGCAAAATTGCCGATTTTATGCCACCGAAAATCCTCAATTAATTGAAGAACAGCCTCTTTACGACCAAAAAGTAACAGTTTGGTGCGGTGTTTGCGCGAATATGATCATCGGACCGTATTTTTTCTAAGACGATGATGGAGCCACGACAACAGTCAATGGTGAGCGTTATCGAGCCATGATAACGGATTTTGTGATACCCATTATTCGCGAAAATGACATGGATAACTTCTGGTTTCAACAGGACGGGGCTACATGCCATACAGCTCGACCAACAATCAATTTATTGCGACCAATTTTCCCCGGGCGATTGATATCGAAAAATGGTGATGTTGACTGGCCACCGAGATCACCAGATTTGACGCCACCAGACTTTTATTTGTGGGGTTATTTGAAATCCAAGGTATACGCTAATAAGCCAAAGACCTTAGCTCAACTGAAAGCCAACATTCGACGTGAAACAGCCGCCATATCATCCGAAACATTGGCCAAAGTCATGGAAAATGTCGAAAAAAGAGTGCATTTACCTGTAAAAGCTAAAGGTGCCCATTTACGCGATCTAATTTTTAAATATTAACTGAAACAAATCCCCTTGGACCAAAATAAATTATTTTTGAAATGAACAAAAAACATTGTTTTCTTTTGTTTTTTTTTTTTACAAACAAATGGGTCAACTTTAAATGGCCTACCCTGTATTATATTTAGGTATAAATTCGATTTTCATGCATATACTCATTTAGCAAATGATATCGAAATGCTTCAAATCATTAGTTTAACATATTTAAGTTAATGAACCTTCTTTAACGAACTGAAGTTGGCATAAAGCCATGGGGGCATAACGGCACTGCATTTAGAAGAATTCCGTAATCTTATGTTTAGGTATAAAATCGATTTTCTTCTATATAAGCATTAAGCAATCGATATCGAAATGCTTCAAATAACTGGTTTAACATATTTAAGTTTATAAACCTTCTCTAACGAACTGAAGTTAATATAAAGCCATAACGGCATAACGGCAGTGTATTTAGAAGAATTCCGTTATCATATATTTAGGTGTAAAATCCATTTTTTTGTATATACGCATTTAGCAATCGATACCGAAATGCTTCAAATCATTAGTTTAACATATTTAAGTTAATGAACCTTCTTTATCGAAATGAAGTTGGCATAAAGCCATGGCGGCATAACGGCAGTGCATTTAGAAGAATTCCGTAATCTTAAATTTGGAAATAAAGTCGATTTTCTTGTATATACACATTTAGCAATCGATCTCGATATGCTTCAAATCATTAGTTTAACATATTTAAGATAGTAAACTTCTGTAACTTATTGAATGTGATATAAAGCCATGGCGGCATAACGACAGTACATTTGGAAGAAAGCCGTAATCTTATATTTAGGTATAAAGTCGATTTTCTTGTATATATGCATTAAGCAATCGATATCGAAATGCTTCAAATCATTAATTTAACATATTTAAGCAAATAAACTTTCTTTAACGAACAGAAGTTAACATAAAGCCATAACGGCATAACGGCAGTGCATTTAGAAGAATTCCGTAATCTTATATTTAGGTATAAAGTCGATTTTTTGTATATACACATTTAGCAATCGATATGGAAATGCTTCAACCCATTAGTTTAACATATTTAAGTTAATAAACCTTCTTTAACGAACTGAAGTTGGCATAAAGCCATGGCGGCATAACGACAGTGCATGTAGAAGAATTCCGTTATCTTATATTTAGGTATAAAGCCGATTTTCTTGTATCTACACAATTAGCAATCGATCTCGATATGCTTCAAATCATTAGTTTAACATATTTAAGATAGTAAACTTCTGTAACTTATTGAAGGTGATATAAAGCCATGGCGGCATAACGACAGTACATTTGGAAGAAAGCCGTAATCTTATATTTAGGTATAAAGTCGATTTTCTTGTATATATGCATTAAGCAATCGATATCGAAATGCTTCAAATCATTAATTTAACATATTTAAGCTAATAAACTTTCTTTAACGTACAGAAGTTAACATAAAGCCATAACGGCATAACGGCAGTGCATTTAGAAGAATTCCGTAATCTTATATTTAGGTATAAAGTCGATTTTTTGTATATGCACATTTAGCAATCGATATCGAGATGCTTCAACTCAATAATTTAACATATTTAAGTCAATTAACCATCTTTATCTTACCTAAGTCTACAAAAGCCTTAACGGCATAACGGCAGTGCATTCGGAAGAATTCCGTAATCTCGTATTTAGGTATAAAGTCGATTTTCTTGTATATACACATTTAGCAATCGATATCAATATGCTTCAAATCATTAGTTTAACATATTTGAGTTAATTAACCCTCTTTATCTTACTGAAGCCTACAAAAGCCTTAACGGCATAACGGCAGTGCATTTGGAAGAATTTTGTAATCTTATATTTAGGTGTAAAGTCGATTTTCTTGTATATACACATTAAGCAATCGATATCGAAATGCTTCACATCATTAGTTTAACATATTTAAGTTAATAAACCCTCTTTATCTTACTGAAGTTTACATAAAGCCATTACGGTATAACGACAGTGCATTTGTATGAATTCCGTAATCTTATATCTAGGTAAAAAGTCGATTTTTTTGTATATACACATTTAGCAATCGATATCGAAATGCTTAAAATATTTAAGTTAATAAAGCTTCTTTAACGAACTGAAGTTGGCATAACAACATGGCGGCATAACGGCAGTGCATTTAGAAGAATTCCGTAATCTTAAATTTAGGTATAAAGTCGATTTTTTTGTATATACACATTAAGCAATCGATATCGAAATGCTTCACATCATTAGTTTAACATATTTAAGTTAATAAAACCTCTTTATCTTACTGAAGTTTACATAAAGCCATTACGGTATAACGGCAGTGCATTGGTATGAATTCCGTAATCTTATATCTAGGTAAAAAGTCGATTTTTTTGTATATACACATTTAGCAGTCGATATCGAAAAGCTTCAAATCGGCAGTACATTTGGAAGAATTCCGTAATTTTATATTTGATTTTGTAATCGATATCTTACTGAAGTCTACAGAAGACTTATCGGCATAACGGCAGTGCATTTAGAAGAATTCCGTAATCTTATATTTAGGTATAAAGTCGATTTTCTTGTATATACTCATTTATCAATCGATATCGAAATGCTTCAAATCATTAGTTTTATATATTTAAGTTAATAAAGCTTCTTTAACGCACTGAAAATAACACAAAGCCATGGCGGCATAACGGCAGTGCATGTAGAAGAATTCCGTAATCTTATATTTAGGTATAAAGTCGATTTTCTTGTATATACACATTTAGCATTCGATATCGAAATGCTTCAAATCATTAGTTTAACATATTTAAGTTAATAAACCTTCTTTAATGCACTGAAGTCTTCATAAAGCCTTAACGGTATAACTGCAGTGCATTTTGAAGAATTTCGTATTCTTATATTTAGGTATAAAGTCGATTTTCTTGTATTTACATATTTGGCAATCGATATCGAAAGGCTTTAAATCATTAGTTTAACATATTCACGTTAATTAACCCTCTCAGTCTTACTGAAGTCTACATAAAGCCTTAAAGGCATAACGGCAGTGCATTTAGAAGAATTCCGTTATCTTCTATTTAGGTATAAATTTGATTTTCTTGTATGTACACATTTAGCAAGCGTTACCGAAATGCTTCAGCTCAAAAGTTTAACATATTTAAGTTAATAAACCTTCTTTAACGATCTGAAGTTTTCATATAGCCATGATGGTATAACGGCAGTGCATGTAGAAGAATTCCGTAATCTTATATTTAGGTATAAAGTCGATTTTCTTGTATATACACATTAAGCAATCGATATCGAAATGCTTCGCATCATAAGTTTAACATATTTAAGTTAATAAAACTACTTTATCTTACTGAAGTTTACATAAAGCCATTACGGTATAACGGCAGTGCATTTGTATGAATTCCGTAATCTTATATCTAGGTAAAAAGTCGATTTTATTGTATATACACATTTAGCAGTCGATATCGAAATGCTTCAAATCGGCAGTATATTTGGAAGAATTCCGTAATTTTATATTTGATTTTGCAATCGATATCTTACTCAAGTCTACAAAAGATTTAACGGCATAACGGCAGTGCATTTAGAAGAATTCCGTAATCTTATATTTAGGTATAAAGTCGATTTTCTTGTATATACTCATTTATCCATCGATGTCGAAATGCTTCAAATCATTAGTTTAACATGTTTAAGTTAATAAACCTTCTTTAGTGCACTGAAGTCTTCATAAAGCCTTAACGGTATAACTGCAGCGCATTTAGAAGAATTCCGTATTCTTATATTTAGGTAATAAGTCGATTTTGTTGTATATACGCATTTAGCAATCGACATCGAAATGCTTCAAATCATTAGTTTAACATATTCAAGTTAATTAACCCTCTCTGTCTTACTGAAGTCTACATAAAGCCTTAACGGCAAAACGGCAGTGCATTTAAAAGAATTCCGTTATCTTATATTTAGGTGTAAATTTGATTTTCTTGTATGTACATATTTAGCAAGCGATACCGAAATGCTTCAAATTATTAGTTTAACATATTTAAGTTAATTAACCTTCTTTAACGTATTGAAGTTGATATAAAGCCATGGCGGCATAACGGCAGTGCATTTAGAAGAATTTCGTAATCTTGTATTTAGGTATAAATTCGATTTTCTTGTATATACACATTAAGCAATCGATAACGAAATGTTTCAAATCGATAGTTTAACATATTTAAGGTTATTAACCTTCTTTATCTTACTGAAGTTTACATAAAGCCATAACGGTATAACGGCAGTGCATTTGGAAGAATTCCGTAATCTTATATTAAGGTAAAAAGTCGTTTTTTTTGTATATACACATTAAGCAATCGATATCGAAATGCTTTAGCTCATAAGTTTAACATATTTAAGTCAATAAATCTTCTTTAACGATCTGAAGTTGGCATATAGCCATGGCGGCATAACGGCAGTGCATGTAGAAGAATTCCGTAATCTCATATTTAGGTATAAGTTCGATTTTCTTGTATATACGCATTTAGCTATCGATATCGAAATGCTTCAAATCATTAGTTTAACATATAAAGTTAATAAACGTTTTTTAGCTTACTGAAGTCTACATAGAGCCTTAACGGTATAACGCCAGTGCATTTAGAAGAATTCCGTAATGTTATAATTTTATATTCAGGTATAAAGTCGATTTTCTTGTATTTGCACATTTAGCAATTGATATCGAAATGCTTCAAACCATTAGTTTAACATATTTAAAATAACTAACCTTGTTTAACTAATTGAAGTTGATATAGAGCCATGGCGGCATAACGACAGTACATGTGGAAGAATTCCGTAATCTTATATTTAGGTATAAAGTCGATTTTCTTGTATATAGATATTTCGCAATCGATATCGAAATGCTTCAAACCATTTGTTTAACATATTTAAAATAATTAACCTTCTTTAACGTAATGAAGGTGATATAAAGCCATGGCTGCATAACGACAGTGCATGTAGAAGAATTTCGTAATCTTATATTTACGTATATAGTCGATTTTCTTATATTTACACATTTAGCAGTCGATATCGAAATGATTCAAATCAATAGTATAACATATTTAAGTTAATTAACCTTCTTTAACATATTGAAGTTCATATAAAGCCATGGCGGCATAACGACATTACATTTGGAAGAATTCCGTAATCTTATGTTTAGGTATAAATTCGATTTTCTTTTATATACACATTTAGCAAGCGATATCGAAATGCTTCAAGTCATTAGTTTAACATATTTAAGTTAATTAACCTTCTTTAACTATTGAAGTTGATATAAAGCCATTGCGGCATAACGACAGTACATTTGGAAGAATTCCGTAGTCTTAGATTTAGGTATAAAGTCGATTTTGTTGTATATACGCATTTAGCAATCGATATCGAAATGCTTCAAATAACTGGTTTAACATACTTAAGTTAATTAACCTTCTTTAACGAACTGAAGTTAACATAAAGCCATAACGGCTCATAAGTTTAACACATTTAAGTTAATAAACCTTCTTTAACGATCTGAAGTTGGCATATAGCCATGGCGGAATAACGGCAGTGCATTTAGAAGAATTCCGTTATCTTATATTTAGGTATAAACTCGATTTTCTTGTATATACACATTTAGCAATCGATATCGAGATGCTTCAAATCATTAGTTTAACATATTTAAGTTAATAAACCTTCTTTTTCTTACTGAAGTTTACGTAAAGCCATAACGGTATAACGGCAGTGCATTTGGAAGAATTCCGTAACCTTATATTTAGGAATAAAGACGATTTTGTTGTATATACACAATTAGCAATCGATATCGAGATGCTTTAACTCATAAGTTTAACATATTTAAGTTAATAAACCTTCTTTAACGAACTGAAGTTGGCATAAAGCCATGGCGGCATAACCACAGTACATTTGGAAGAATTCCGTTGTCTTATATTTAGGTATAAAGTCGATTTTCTTGTATATATGCATTAAGCAATCGATATCAAAATGCTTCAAATAACTGGTTTAACATATTTAAGTTAATAGACCTTCTTTAACGAACTGAAAATAAATCCACAACTGCATAACGGCAGTGCATTTAGAAGAATTCCGTTATCGTATATTATGGTACAAAGTCGATTTTCTTGTATATACACATTTAGCAATCGATATCGAGATGCTTCAACTCATAAGTTTAACGGAAGTTGGTTTAAAGCCATGGCGGCATAACGGCGGTGCATGTAGAAGAATTCCGTTAACTTATATTTAGGTATAAAGTCGATTTTCTTGTTTATACACACTTAGCAATCGATATCGAGATGCTTCAAATCATTAGTTTAACATATTTAAGTTAGTTAGCCTTCTTTAACGTAATGAAGGTGCTATAAAGCCATGGCGGAATAACGACAGTACTTTTGGAAGTATTCCGTAATCTTATGTTTAGATATAAATTCGATTTTCTTGTATATACGCATTTAGCAAGCGATATCGAAATGCTTCAAGTCATTAGTTTACCAAATTTAAGTTAATTAACCTTCTTTAACGTATTGAAGTTGATTTAAAGCCATGGCGGCATAACCACAGTACATTTGGAAGAATTCCGTAGTCTTATATTTAGGTATAAAGTCGATTTTCTTGTATATATGCATTAAGCAATCGATATCGAAATGCTTCAAATAACTAGTTGAACATATTTAAGTTAATAAACCTTCTTTAACGAACTGAAAATAAATCCACAACTGCATAACGGCAGTGCATTTAGAAGAATCTCGTTATCGAATATTAATGTATAAAGTCGATTTTCTTGTATATACACATTTAGCAATCGATATCGAAATGCTTCAAATCATTAGTTTAACATATTTAAGTTAATAAACCTTCTTTAACGAACGGAAGTTGGTTTAAAGCCATGGCGGCATAACGGCAGTGCATTTAGAAGAATGCCGTAATCCCATATTTAGGTATAAAGTCGGTTTTTTTATATATACACATTTAGCAATCGATATCGAAATGCTTCAAATCATTAGTTTAACATATTTAATTTAATAAACCTTCTTTAACGAACGGAAGTTGGCGTAAAGCCATGGCGGCATAACGGCAGTGCATTTAGAAGAATTCCGTAATCTTATATTTAAGTATAAAGTCGATTTTCTTGTATATACACATTTAGCAATCGATATCGATATGCTTCAAATCATTAGTTTAACATATTTAAGTTAATTATCCTTCTTTAACGAACTGAAGTTAACATAAAGCCATAACGGCAGTGCATTAAGAAGAATTCCGTTATCTTATATTTAGGTATAAAGTCGATCTTTTTGCATATACACATTTAGCAATCGATATCGAGATGGTTCAACTCATTAGTTTAAAATATTTAAGTTAATAAACCTTCTTTAACGATCAGAAGTTTGCATATAGCCATGACGGCATAACGGCAGTGCATGTAGAAAAATTCCGTAATCTTATATTTAAGTATAAAGTCGATTTTGTTGTACATACACATTTAGCAATCGATATTGATATGCTTCAAATCATTAGTTTAACATATTTTAGTTAATTATCCTTCTTTTTCTTACTGAAGTTTACATAAAGCCATAACGGTATAACGGCAGTGCATTTCCAAGAACTCGGTAATCTTATATTTAGGAATAAAGCCGATTTTGTTGTATATACACATTTAGCAATCGATATCGAGATGGTTCAACTCATTAATTTAACATATTTAAGTTAATAAACCTTCTTTAACGATCAGAAGTTTGCATATAGCCATAATGGCATAACATCAGTGCATTTGGAAGAATTCCGTAGTCTTATATTTAGGTATAAAGTCGATTTTGTTGTATATACGCATTTAGCAATCGATATCGAAATGCTTCAAATAACTGGTTTAACATACTTAAGTTAATTAACCTTCTTTAACGAACTGAAGTTAACATAAAGCCATAACGGCAGTGCATTAAGAAGAATTCCGTAATCTTATATTTAGGTATAAAGTCGATTTTCTTGTATATACACATTTAGCTATCGATATCGAAATGCCTCAAATCATTAGTTTATCATATTTAGTTAATAAACATTTTTTAGCTTACTGAAGTCTTCATAAAGCCTTAACGGTATAACGGCAGTGCATTTAGAAGAATTCCGTAATGTTGTAATTTTATACTTAGGTATTAAGTCGCTTTTCTTGTATTTACACATTTAGCAATCGATATCGAAATGCTTCAAACCATTAGTTTAACATATTTAAAGTAATTAACCTTCTTTAACGTAATGGAGGTGATATAAATCCATGGCGACATAACGACAGTGCTTTTAGAAGAATTCCGTAATCTTATATTCAGGTATAAAGTTGATTTTCTTGTATATACGCATTTAGCAATCGATATCGAAATGATTCAAATCAATAGTTTAACATATTTAAGTTAATTAACCTTCTTTAACATACTGAAGTTGATATAAAGCCATGGCGGCATAACGACAGTACGTTTGGAAGAATTCCGTAATCTTATGTTTAGGTATAAATTCGATTTTCTTTTATATACACATTTAGCAAGCGATATCGAAATTCTTCAAATCATTAGTTTAACATTTTTAAGTTAATTAACCTTCTTTAACGTATTGAAGTTGATATAAAGCCATGGCGGCATAACGACAGTACATTTGGAAGAATTCCGTAATCTTATATTTAGGTATAAAGTCGATTTTGTTGTATATACGCATTTAGCAATCGATATCGAAATGCTTCAAATAACTGGTTTAACATACTTAAGTTAATTAACCTTCTTTAACGAACTGAAGTTAACATAAGGCCATAACGGCTCATAAGTTTAAACATTTAAGTTAATAAACCTTCTTTAACGATCTGAAGTTGGCATATAGCCATGGCGGAATAACGGCAGTGCATTTGGAAGAATTCCGTTATCTTATATTTACGTATAAATTCGATTTTCTTGTATATACACATTTAGCAATCGATATCGAGATGCTTCACATCATTAGTTTAACATATTTAAGTTAATAAACCTTCTTTTTCTTACTGAAGTTTACGTAAAGCCATAACGGTATAACGGCAGTGCATTTGGAAGAATTCCGTAACCTTATATTTAGGAATAAAGTCGTTTTTTGTTGTATATACACATTTAGCAATCGATATCGAGATGCTTCAACTCATAAGTTTAACATATTTATGTTAATAAACCTTCTTTAACGAACTGAAGTTGGCATAAAGCCATGGCGGCATAACCACAGTACATTTGGAAGAATTCCGTAGTCTTATATTTAGGTATAAAGTCGATTTTCTTGTATATATGCATTAAGCAATCGATATCGAAATGCTTCAAATAACTGGTTTAACATATTTAAGTTAATAAACCTTCTTTAACGAACTAAAAATAAATCCACAACTGCATAACGGCAGTGCATTTAGAAGAATTCCGTTATCGTATATTAATGCATAAAGTCGATTTTCTTATATATACACATTTACCAATCGATATCGAGATGCTTCAACTCATAAGTTTAACATATTTAAGTTAATAAACCTTCTTTAACGAACGGAAGTTGGTTTAAAGCCATGGCGGCATAAAGGCAGTGCATGTAGAAGAATTCCGTTAACTTATATTTAGGTATATAGTCGATTTTCTTGTTTATACACATTTAGCAATCGATATTGAGATGCTTCAAGTCATTAGTTTAACATATTTAAGTTAGTTAGCCTTCTTTAACGTAATGAAGGTGATATAAAGCCATGGCTGCATAACGACAGTGCATGTAGAAGAATTTCGTAATCTCATATTTAGGTATATAGTCGATTTTCTTATATTTACAAATTTAGCAGTCGATATCGAAAATCTTCAAATCATTAGTTTAACATATTTAAGTTAATTAACCTTCTTTAACGTAATGGAGGTGATATAAATCCATGGCGACATAACGACAGTGCTTTTAGAAGAATTCCGTAATCTTATATTCAGGTATAAAGTTGATTTTCTTGTATATACGCATTTAGCAATCGATATCGAAATGATTCAAATCAATAGTTTAACATATTTAAGTTAATTAACCTTCTTTAACGTATTGAAGTTGATATAAAGCCATGGCGGCATAACGACAGTACTTTTGGGAAAGGAATTCCGTAATCTTATGTTTAGGTATAAATTCAATTTACTTTTATATACACATTTAGCAAGCGATATCGAAATGCTTCAAATCATTAGTTTAACATATTTAAGTTAATTAACCTTCTTTAACGTATTGAAGTTGATATAAAGCCATGGCGGCATAACGAGAGTACATTTGGAAGAATCCCGTAGTCTTATATTTAGGTATAAAGTCGATTTTGTTGTATATACGCATTTAGCAATCGATATCGAAATGCTTCAAATAACTGGTTTAAAAACGAAAATTTTTAAGTTTAAATAAATAACCTTTTCCTTTAAAAACCCGATCTGAAGTTGGATATAGCCATGGCGGAATAACGGCAGTGCATTTAGAAGAATTCCGTTATTTTATATTTAGATATAAACATGGCGGAATAACGACAGTACTTTTGGAAGTATTCCGTAATCTTATGTTTAGATATAAATTCGATTTTCTTGTATATACGCATTTAGCAAGCGATATCGAAATGCTTCAAGTCATTAGTTTACCAAATTTAAGTTAATTAACCTTCTTTAACGTATTGAAGTTGATATAAAGCCATGGCGGCATAACCACAGTATATTTGGAAGAATTCCGTAGTCTCATATTTAGGTATAAAGTCGATTTTCTTGTATATATGCATTAAGCAATCGATATCGAAATGCTTCAAATAACTGGTTTAACATATTTAAGTTAATAAACCTTCTTTAACGAACTAAAAATAAATCCACAACTGCATAACGGCAGTGCATTTATAAGAATTCCGTAATCTTATATTTAAGTATAAAGTCGATTTTCTTGTATATACACATTTAGCAATCGATATCGATATGCTTCAAATCATTAGTTTAACATATTTTAGTTAATTATCCTTATTTTTCTTACTTAAGTTTACATAAAGCCATAACGGTATAACGGCAGTGCATTTCCAAGAACTCGGTAATCTTATATTTAGGAATAAAACCGATTTTGTTGTATATACACATTTAGCAATCGATATCGAAATGCTTCAAACCATTAGTTTAACATATTTAAAGTAATCAACCTTCTTTAACGGATTGAAGGTAATATAAAGCCATGGCGGTATAACGACAGTACATGTGGAAGAATTCCGTAATCTTATATTTAGGTATAAAGTCGATTTTCTTGTATATATACATTTCGCAATCGATATCAAAATGCTTCAAATTACTGGTTTAGCATATTTAAGTTAATTAACCTCCTTTATCTTACTGAAGTTTACATAAAGCCATAACGACATAACGGCAGTATGTTTGGGTGAATTCCGTAATCTTTTATTTAGGTATATAGTCGATTTGGTTGTATATACGCATTTAGCAATCGATATCGAAATGCTTCAAATCATTAGTTTAACATATTTAAGTTAATTAACCTTCTTTAACGTATTGAAGTTGATATAAAGCCATGGCGGCATAACGACAGTACATTTGGAAGAATTCCGTAATGTTATGTTTAGGTATAAATTCGATTTTCTTTTATATACACATTTAGCAAGCGGTATCGAAATGCTTCAAATCATTAGTTTAACATATTTAAGTTAATTAACCTTCTTTAACGTATTGAAGTTGATATAAAGCCATGGCGGCATAACGACAGTACATTTGGAAGAATTCCGTAGTCTTATATTTAGGTATAAAGTCGATTTTGTTGTATATACGCATTTAGCAATCGATATCGAAACGCCTCAGTTAACTGGTTTAACATACTTAAGTTAATAAACCTTCTTTATCGAACTGAAGTTAACATAAAGCCATAACGGCAGTGCATTTTGAAGAATTCCGTTATCTTATATTTAGGTATAAAGTCGACTTTCTCTTATATACACATTTAGCAATCGATATCGAAATGCTTCAAATCATTAGTTTAACATATTTAAGTTAATAAACCTTCTTTAACGAACGGAAGTTGGCATAAAGCCATGGCGGCATAACGACAGTGCATGTAGAAGAATTCCGTTATCTTATATTTAGGTATATAGTCGATTTTCTTGTATATACACATTTAGCGATCGATAACGAAATGCTTCAAATCATTAGTTTAACATATTTAAGTTAATAAACCTTCTTTAACGAACGGAAGTTGGCTTAAAGCTATGGCGGCATAACGGCAGTGCATTTAGAAGAATTCCGTAATCTTATATTTATGTATAAACTCGATTTTCTTATATATACACATTTAGCAGTCGCTATCGAAATGCTTCAAATCATTAGTTTAACTTATTTAATTTCAATAAACCTTCTTTAACGATCAGAAGTTTGCATATAGCTATGACGGCATAACGGCAGTGCATGTAGAAGAATTCCCTAATCTTATATTTAGGTATAAAGTCGATTTTCTTGTATATACGCATTTAGCAATCGATACCGAAATGCTTCAAATCACTAGTTTAACATATTTAAGTTAATTAAACTTCTTTAACGTATTGAAGTTGATATAAAGCAATGGCGGCATAACGACAGTACATTTGGAAGAATTCCGTAGTCTTATATTTAGGTATAAAGTCGATTTTCTTGTATATATGCATTAAGCAATCGATATCGAAATGCTTCAAATAACTGGTTCAACATAATTAAGTTAATAAACCTTCTTTAACGAACTGAAAATAAATCCACAACGGCATAACGGCAGTGCATTTAGAAGAATTCCGTTATCGCATATTAATGTATAAAGTCGATTTTCTTGTATATACACATTTAGCAATCGATATCGAAATGCTTCAAATCATTAGTTTAACATATTTACGTTAATAAACCTTCTTTAACGAACGGAAGTTGGCTTAAAGCTATGGCGGCATAACGGCAGTGCATTAAGAAGAATTCCGTAATCTTATATTTATGTATAAACTCGATTTTCTTATATATACACATTTAGCAGTCGCTATCGAAATGCTTCAAATCATTAGTTTAGCTTATTTAATTTAATAAACCTTCTTTAACGAACGGAAGTTGGCGTAAAGCCATGGCGGCATAACGGCAGTGCATTTAGAAGAACTCCGTAATCTTATATTTAAGTATAAAGTCGATTTTCTTGTATATACACATTTAGCAATCGATATCGATATGCTTCAAACCATTAGTTTAACATATTTAAGTTAATTATCCTTCTTTTTCTTACTGAAGTTTACAAAAAGCCATAACGTTATAACGGCAGTGCATTTGGAAGAATTCCGTAACCTTATATTTAGGAAGAAAGTCGATATTTTTTATATACACATTTAGCAATCAATATCGAGATGGTTCAACTCATTAGTTTAACATATTTAAGTTAATATACCTTCTTTAACGATCAGAAGTTTGCATATAGCCATTATGGCATAACGGCAGTGCATGTAGAAGAATTCCGTAATCTTATATTTAGGTATAAAGTCGATTTTCTTGTATATACACATTAAGCTATCGATATCGAAATGCTACAAATCATTAGTTCAACATATTTAAAATAATTAACCTTATTTAGCGTATTGAAGTTGATACAAAGCCATGGCGGCATAACGACAGTACATTTGGAAGAATTCCCTAATCTTATAATTAGGTATAAAGTCGAATTTCTTGTATACACACATTAAGCAATCGATATCGAAATGCTTCAAATCATTAGTTTAACATATTTAAGTTAATAAACCTTCTTTAACGCACTGAAGTTGGCATAAAGCCATGGCGGCATAACGGCAGTGCATGTAGAAGAATTCCGTTATCTTATATTTAGGTATAAATTCGACTTTCTTGTATATATTCATTTAGCAAGCGCTATCAAAATGCTTCAAACCATTAGTTTAAATATTTAAGTTAATTAACCTTCTTTAACGTAATGAAGGTGATATAAAGCCATGGCGGCATAACGACAGTGCATTTAGAAGAATTTCGTAATCTTATATTTAGGTATAGAGTCGATTTTGTTGTATATAAGCATTTAGCAATCGACGTCGAAATGCTTCAAATCATCAGTTTAACATATTTAAGTTAATTAACCTTCTTTAACGTATTGAAGTTGATATAAAGCCATGGCGGCATAACGACAGTACATTTGGAAGAATTTCGTAGTCTTATATTTAGGTATAAAGTCGATTTTCTTGTATATACAAATTTAGCAATCGATATCGAAATGCTTCAAGTCATTAGTTTAACATATTTAAGTTAATTAATCCTCTTTATCTTACTGAAGTCTACAAAAGCCATAACGGCAGTATATTTGGGTGAATTCCGTAATATTTTATTTAGGTATCAAATCGATTTTCTTGTGTATACACATTTAGTAAACGATATCGAAATGCTTCAGCTCATAAGTTTAACACATTTAAGTTAATAAACCTTCTTTAACGATCTGAAGTGGGCATATAGCCATGGCGGCATAACGGCAGTGCATGTGGAAGAATTACATAATCTAATATTTAGGTATAGAGTCGATTTTCTTGTAAATACACATTTAGCTATCGATATCGAAATGCTTCAAATCATTAGTTAAACATACTAAATTAATAAACATTTTTTAGCTTACTGAAGTCTACAGAAAGCCTTAACGGTATAACGGCAGTGCATTTAGAAGAATTCCGTAATGTTATAATTTTATATTTAGGTATAAAGTCGATTTTCTTGTATTTACACATATAGCAGTCGATATCGAAATGCTTTAAACCATAAGTTTAACATATTTAAAATAATTAACCTTATTTAGCGTATTGAAGTTGATACAAAGCCATGGCGGCATAACGACAGTACATTTGGAAGAATTCCGTAATGTTATGTTTAGGTATAAATTCGATTTTCTTTTATATACACATTTAGAAAGCGGTATCGAAATGCTTCAAATCATTAGTTTAACATATTTAAGTTAATTAACCTTCTTTAACGTATTGAAGTTGATATAAAGCCATGGCGGCATAACGACAGTACATTTGGAAGAATTCCGTAGTCTTATATTTAGGTATAAAGTCGATTTTGTTGTATATACGCATTTAGCAATCGATATCGAAACGCCTCAATTAACTGGTTTAACATATTTAAGTTAATAAACCTTCTTTAACGATCAGAAGTTTGCATATAGCCACGATGGCATATCGGCAGTGCATGTAGAAGAATTCCGTAATCTTATATTTAGGTATAAAGTCGATTTTCTTGTATATACACATTTAGCTATCGATATCGAAATGCTTCAAATCATTAGTTTAACATATTTAGTTAATAAACATTTTTTAGCTTACTGAAGTCTTCATAAAGCCTTAACGGTATAACGGCAGTGCATTTAGAAGAATTCCGTAATGTTGTAATTTTATATTTAGGTATAAAGTCGCTTTTCTTGTATTTACACATTTAGCAATCGATATCGAAATGCTTCAAACCATTAGTTTAACATATTTACAGTAATCAACCTTCTTTAACGGATTGAAGGTAATATAAAGCCATGGCGGTATAACGACAGTACATGTGGAAGAATTCCGTAATCTTATATTTAGGTATAAAGTCGATTTTCTTGTATATATACATTTCGCAATCGATATCAAAATGCTTCAAATTACTGGTTTAGCATATTTAAGTTAATTAACCTCCTTTATCTTACTGAAGTTTACATAAAGCCATAACGACATAACGGCAGTATGTTTGGGTGAATTCCGTAATCTTTTATTTAGGTATATAGTCGATTTGGTTGTATATACGCATTTAGCAATCGATATCGAAATGCTTCAAATCATTAGTTTAACATATTTAAGTTAATTAACCTTCTTTAACGTATTGAAGTTGATATAAAGCCATGGCGGCATAACGACAGTACATTTGGAAGAATTCCGTAATGTTATGTTTAGGTATAAATTCGATTTTCTTTTATATACACATTTAGCAAGCGGTATCGAAATGCTTCAAATCATTAGTTTAACATATTTAAGTTAATTAACCTTCTTTGACGTATTGAAGTTGATATAAAGCCATGGCGGCATAACGACAGTACATTTGGAAGAATTCCGTTATCGCATATTAATGTATAAAGTCGATTTTGTTGTATATACGCATTTAGCAATCGATATCGAAACGCCTCAATTAACTGGTTTAACATACTTAAGTTAATAAACCTTCTTTAACGAACTGAAGTTAACATAAAGCCATAACGGCAGTGCATTTTGAAGAATTCCGTTATCTTATATTTAGGTATAAAGTCGATTTTCTCTTATATACA
Source organism: Bactrocera correcta (assembly GCA_027475135.1). Classification (NCBI taxonomy): domain Eukaryota; kingdom Metazoa; phylum Arthropoda; class Insecta; order Diptera; family Tephritidae; genus Bactrocera; species Bactrocera correcta. The sequence goes on along the minus strand of CM050327.1, from coordinate 7,711,983 downwards.
CATTTAGCAATCGATATCGAAATGCTTCAAATCATTAGTTTAACATATTTAAGTTAATAAACCTTCTTTAACGAACGGAAGTTGGCATAAAGCCATGGCGGCATAACGACAGTGCATGTAGAAGAATTCCGTTATCTTATATTTAGGTATATAGTCGATTTTCTTGTATATACACATTTAGCGATCGATAACGAAATGCTTCAAATCATTAGTTTAACATATTTAAGTTAATTTACCTTATTTATCTTACTGAAGTTTACATAAAGCCTTAACGGTATAACGGCAGTGCATTTGGAAGAATTCCTTAAACTTATATTTAGGTATAAAGTCGATTTTGTTGTACATACACATCTAGCAATCGATATCGAGATGGTTCAACTCATTAGTTTAAAATATTTAAGTTAATAAACCTTCTTTAACGATCAGAAGTTTGCATATAGCTATGACGGCATAACGGCAGTGCATGTAGAAGAATTCCGTAATCTTATATTTAGGTATAAAGTCGATTTTCTTGTATATACGCATTTAGCAATCGATACCGAAATGCTTCAAATCACTAGTTTAACATATTTAAGTTAATTAAACTTCTTTAACGTATTGAAGTTGATATAAAGCAATGGCGGCATAACGACAGTACATTTGGAAGAATTCCGTAGTCTTATATTTAGGTATAAAGTCGATTTTCTTGTATATATGCATTAAGCAATCGATATCGAAATGCTTCAAATAACTGGTTCAACATATTTAAGTTAATAAACCTTCTTTAACGAACTGAAAATAAATCCACAACGGCATAACGGCAGTGCATTTAGAAGAATTCCGTTATCGCATATTAATGTATAAAGTCGATTTTCTTGTATATACACATTTAGCAATCGATATCGAAATGCTTCAAATCATTAGTTTAACATATTTAAGTTAATAAACCTTCTTTAACGATCTGAAGTGGGCTCATAGCCATGGCGGCATAACGGCAGTGCATTTAGAAGAATTCCGTAATCTTATATTTATGTATAAACTCGATACACATTTAGCAGTCGCTATCGAAATGCTTCAAATCATTAGTTTAACTTATTTAATTTAATAAACCTTCTTTAACGAACGGAAGTTGGCGTAAAGCCATGGCGGCATAACGGCAGTGCATTTAGAATAACTCCGTAATCTTATATTTACGTATAAAGTCGATTTTCTTGTATATACACATTTAGCAATCGATATCGATATGCTTCAAACCATTAGTTTAACATATTTAAGTTAATTATCCTTCTTTTTCTTACTGAAGTTTACAAAAAGCCATAACGTTATAACGGCAGTGCATTTGGAAGAATTCCGTAATCTTATATTTAGGAAGAAAGTCGATATTTTTTATATACACATTTAGCAATCAATATCGAGATGGTTCAACTCATTAGTTTAACATATTTAAGTTAATATACCTTCTTTAACGATCAGAAGTTTGCATATAGCCATTATGGCATAACGGCAGTGCATGTAGAAGAATTCCGTAATCTTATATTTAGGTATAAAGTCGATTTTCTTGTATATACACATTAAGCTATCGATATCGAAATGCTACAAATCATTAGTTCAACATATTTAAAATAATTAACCTTATTTAGCGTATTGAAGTTGATACAAAGCCATGGCGGCATAACGACAGTACATTTGGAAGAATTCCCTAATCTTATAATTAGGTATAAAGTCGAATTTCTTGTATATACACATTAAGCAATCGATATCGAAATGCTTCAAATCATTAGTTTAACATATTTAAGTTAATAAACCTACTTTAACGCACTGAAGTTGGCATAAAGCCATGGCGGCATAACGGCAGTGCATGTAGAAGAATTCCGTTATCTTATATTTAGGTATAAATTCGACTTTCTTGTATATATTCATTTAGCAAGCGCTATCAAAATGCTTCAAACCATTAGTTTAACATATTTAAGTTAATTAACCTTCTTTAACGTAATGAAGGTGATATAAAGCCATGGCGGCATAACGACAGTGCATTTAGAAGAATTCCGTAATCTTATATTTAGGTATCGAGTCGATTTTGTCGTATATAAGCATTTAGCAATCGACGTCGAAATGCTTCAAATCATTAGTTTAACATATTTAAGTTAATTAACCTTCTTTAACGTATTGAAGTTGATATAAAGCCATGGCGGCATAACGACAGTACTTTTGGAAGAATTCCGTAGTCTTATATTTAGGTATAAAGTCGATTTTCTTGTATATACAAATTTAGCAATCGATATCGAAATGCTTCAAGTCATTAGTTTAACATATTTAAGTTAATTAATCCTCTTTATCTTACTGAAGTCTACAAAAGCCATAACGGCAGTATATTTGGGTGAATTCCGTAATATTTTATTTAGGTATCAAATCTATTTTCTTGTATTTACACATTTAATAGTCGATATCGAAATGCTTCCAATCATTAGTTTAACATATTTAAGTTAATTAACCTTCTTTAACGCACTGAAGTCTACATAAAGCCTCAACGGTATAACTGCACTGCATTTAGAAGAATTCCGTTATCTTATATTTAGGTATAAATTCGACTTTCTTGTATATACTCATTTAGCAAGCCATATCGAAATGCTTCAAACCACTAGTTTAACATATTTAAGAAAATTAACCTTCTTTAACGTAATGAAGGTGACATAAAGCCTTGGCGGCATAACGACAGTGCATTTAGAAGAATTCCGTAATCTTATATTTAGGTATAAAGTCGATTTTGTTGTATATACGCATTTAGCAATCGACATCGAAATGCTACAAATCATTTCTTTAACATATTTAAGTTAATTAACCCTCTTTAACGTATTGAAGATGATATAAAGCCTTGGCGGCATAACGACAGTACATTTGGAAGAATTCCGTAATCTTATGTTAAATTATAAAATCGATTTTCTTGTGTATACACATTTAGCAATCGATATCGAAATGCTTCAACTCATAAGTTTAACATATTTAAGTTAATAAACCTTCTTTAACGATCTCAAGTATGCACATAGCCATGGCGGCATAACGGCAGTGCATGTGGAAGAATTACATAATCTTATATTTAGGTATAGAGTCGATTTTCTTGTAAATACACATTTAGCTATCGATATCGAAATGCTTCAAATCATTAGTTAAACATACTAAATTAATAAACATTTTTTAGCTTACTGAAGTCTACAGAAAGCCTTAACGGTATAACGGCAGTGCATTTAGAAGAATTCCGTAATGTTATAATTTTATATTTAGGTATAAAGTCGATTTTCTTGTATTTACACATATAGCAGTCGATATCGAAATGCTTCAAACCATAAGTTTAACATATTTAAAATAATTAACCTTATTTAGCGTATTGAAGTTGATACAAAGCCATGGCGGCATAACGACAGTACATTTGGAAGAATTCCCTAATCTTATAATTAGGTATAAACTCGAATTTCTTGTATACACACATTTAGCAATCGACATCGAAATGCTACAAATCATTAGTTTAACATATTTAAGTTAATTAACCCTCTTTAACGTATTGAAGTTGATATAAAGCCTTGGCGGCATAACGACAGTACATTTGGAAGAATTCCGTAATCTTATGTTAAATTATAAAATCGATTTTCTTGTGTATACACATTTAGCAATCGATATCGAAATGCTTCAGCTCATAAGTTTAACACATTTAGGTTAATAAATCTTCTTTAACGATCTGAAGTGGGCACATAGCCATGGCGGCATAACGGCAGCGCATGTAGAAGAATTACATAATCTTATATTTAGGTATTAAGTCGATTTTCTTGTAAATACACATTTAGCTATCGATATCGAAATGCTTCAAATAATTAGTTAAACATACTAAGTTAATAATTATTTTCTAGCTTACTGAAGTCTACATAAAGCCTTAACGGTATAACGGCAGTGCATTTAGAAGAATTCCGTAATGTTATAATTTTATATTTAGGTATAAAGTCGATTTTCTTGTATTTGCACATTTAGTACTCGATATCGAAATGCTTCAAACCATAAGTTTAACATATTTAAAATAATTAACCTTATTTAGCGTATTGAAGTTGATACAAAGCCATGGCGGCATAACGACAGTACATTTGGAAGAATTCCCTAATCTTATAATTAGGTATAAACTCGAATTTCTTGTATACACACATTTAGCAATCGATATCGAAATGCTTCAAATCATTAGTTGAACATATTTAAGTTAATAAACCTTCTTTAACCCACTGAAGTCTACATAAAGCCTTAACGGTATAACTGCACTGCATTTAGAAGAATTCCGTTATCTTATATTTAGGTATAAATTCGACTTTCTTGTATATACTCAGTACAGTACATTTGGCCATGGCGGCATAACGGCAGTGCATTTAGAAGAATTCTGTAATCTCATATTTAGGTATAAAGTCGATTTTCTTGTATAGTTTTAGTATTAGTTTAACATATTTAAGTTAATTAACCTTCTTTAACGTATTGAAGTTGATATAAAGCCATGGCGGCATAACGGCAGTGCATTTAGAAGAATTCTGTAATCTCATATTTAGGTATAAAGTCGATTTTCTTGTATATACACATTTAGCAATCGATATCGAAATGCTTAAAATCATTAGTTTAACATATTTAAGTTAATTAACCTTCTTTAACGTACTGAAGTTGATATAAAGCCATGGCGTCATAACGGCAGTGCATTTAGAAGAATTCTGTAATCTTATATTTAGGTATAAAGTCGATTTTCTTGTATATACTCATTAAGCAATCGATGCCGATATGCTTCACATCATAAGTTTAACAGATTTAAGTTTGTTAATCCTCTTTATCTTACTGAAGTCTACAAAAGCCTTAACGGCATAACGGCAGTGCATTTGGAAGAGTTCCGTAATCTTATATTTAGGTATAAAGTCGATTTTGTTCAATATACGCATTTAGCAATCGATATCGAAATGCTTCAAATCACTAGTTTAACATATTTAAGTTATTAAACCTTCTTTAACGCACTGAAGTCTACATAAAGCCTTAACGCTAAAACTGCACTGCATTTAGAAGAATTCCGTTACCTTATATTTAGGTATAAATTCGAATTTCTTGTATATACTCATTTAGCAAGCGATATCAAAATGCTTCAAATTATCAGTTTAACTTTTTTAAGTTAATTAACCTTCTTTAACGAATTGAAGTTGACATAAAGCCATGGCGGCATAACGACAGTACATTTGGAAGAATTCCGTAATCTTATATTTAGGTATAAAGTCCATTTTCTTGTATATACACATTTAGCAATCGATATCGAAATGCTTCAAATCATTAGTTTAACATATTTAAGTTAATAAACCTTCTTTAATGCACTGAAGTCTACATAAAGCTTCAACGGTATAACTGCACTGCATTTAGAAGATTTCCTTTATCATATATTTAGGTATAAAGTCGATTTTCTTGTATATATATATTTCGCAATCGATATCGAAATGCTTCAGATAACTGGTTTAACATATTTAAGTTAATAAACTTCCTTTAGCGAACTGAAGTTGACATATTTGGGTATAAAGTCGATTTTGTTGTACATACACATTTAGCAATCGATATCGAAATGCTTCAAATCATAAGTTTAACATATTTGAGTAAATTAACCTTCTTGTAACGTACTGAAGGCGATATAGAGCCATGGCTGCATAACGACAGTGCATGTAGAAGAATTTCATAATCTTATATTTAGGTATATAGTCGATTTTCTTATATTAACAAATTTAGCAGTCGATATCGAAAATCTTCAAATCATTAGTTTAACATATTTAAGTTAATTAACTTTCTTAAACGTAATGAAGGTGATATAAAGCCATGGCGGCATAACGACAGTGCATTTAGAGGAATTCCGTAATCTTATGTTTAGTGATAAATTCGATTTTCTTTTATATACACATTTAGCAAGCGATATCGAAATGCTTCAAATCATTAGTTTAACATATTTAAGTTAATTAACCTTCTTTAACGTATTGAAGTTGATATAAAGCCATCGCGGCATAACGACAGTACATTTGGAAGAATTCCGTAGTCTTATATTTAGGAATAAAGTCGATTTTCTTGTATATGCAAATTTAGCAATGGATATCGAAACGCTTCAAATAACTGGTTTAGCATATTTAGGTTAATTAGCCTTCTTTATCTTACCGAAGTTTACATAAAGCCATAACGGCATAACGTCAGTATATTTGATTGAATTCCGTAATCTTATATTTAGGTATAAAGTCGATTTTCTTGTATATACACATATAGCAATCGATATCGAAATGCTTCAAATCATTATTTTAAAATATTTAAGTTCATAAACCTTCTTTAACGGACGGAAATTGGCATAAAGCAATGGCGGCATAACGGCAGCGCATTTAGAAGAATTCCTTAATCTTATATTTAGGTATAAAGTCGATTTTGTTGTATAAATATACGCATTTAGCAATCGACATCGGAATGCTTCAAATCATTAGTTTAACATATTTAAGTTAATTAACCTTCTTTATCTGACTGAAGTTTACGTAAAGCCATAACGGTATAACGGCATTGCATTTGGAAGAATTTCGTAATCTTATATTTAGGTATAAATTCGACTTTCTTGTATTTACTCAGTACAGTACATTTGGCCATGGCGGCATAACGGCAGTGCATTTAGAAGAATTCTGTAATCTCATATTTAGGTATAAAGTCGATTTTCTTGTATATACACATTTAGCAATCGATAACGAAATGCTTCAAATCATTAGTTTAACATATTTAAGTTAATTAACCTTCTTTATCTGACTGAAGTTTACGTAAAGCCATAACGGTATAACGGCATTGCATTTGGAAGAATTTCGTAATCTTATATTTAGGTATAAAGTCGATTTTGATGTATATACACATTTAGCAATCGATATCGAGATTCTTCAAATCATTGGTTTAACATATTTAAGTTAATTAACCTTATTTTCTTACTGACGTTTACGTAAAGCCATAACGGTATAACGGCAGTGCATTTAGAAGAATTCCGTAATCTTTTATTTAGGTATAAAGTCGATTTTGTTGTACATACACATTTAGCAATCGATATCGAGATGGTTCAACTCATTAGTTTAACATATTTAAGTTAATTAAGCCTCTCTGTCTTACTGAAATCTATATAAAGCCTTAACGGCATAACGGCAGTGCATTTATAAGAATTCCGTTGTCTTATATTTAGGTATAATGTCGATTTTGTTGTATATACACATTAAGCAATCGTTATCGAGATGCTTCAAATCATTAGTTTAACATATTTAAGTTAATTAAGCCTCTCTGTCTTACTGAAATCTACATAAAGCCTTAACGGCATAACGGCAGTGCATTTATAAGAATTCCGTAATCTTATATTTAGGTATAAAGTCGATTTTCTTGTATATACACATATAGCAATCGATATCGAGATGCTTCAACTCATTAGTTTAACATATTTAAAATTAACCTTCTTTATCTGACTGAAGTTTACGTAAAGCCATAACGGTATAACGGCATTGCATTTGGAAGAATTTCGTAATCTTATATTAAGTATAAAGTCGATTTTGTTGTATATACACATTTAGCAATCGATATCGAGATGCTTCAAATAATTAGTTTAACATATTTAAGTTTATTAACCTTCTTTATCTGACTGAAGTTTACGTAAGGCCCTAACGGTATAACGCCAGTGCATTTGGAAGAATTCCGTAAACTTATATTTAGGTATAATGTCGATTTTGTTATATATACACATTTAGCAATCGATATCGAGATGATTCAATTCATTAGTTTAACATATTTAAGTTAATTAACCTTCTTTATCTGACTGAAGTTTACGTAAAGCCATAACGGTATAACGGCATTGCATTTGGAAGAATTTCGTAATCTTATATTTAGGTATAAAGTCGATTTTGTTGTATATACACATTTAGCAATCGATATCGAGATGGTTCAACTCATTAGTTTAAATTATCTAACCAATGCTTTATGTTCGACTTACCTCGTTTCAACAAATTAGCCCCTAGAGCGTTAGCAAAGTTGAAACAAAAATGTGACTATTGCCAAGCGCCTGGTAGGAGTAAAAGAAAAATTGAAGATTTTCCTGAGAGCTCTTTAAATTATCTAACCAATGCTTTATGTTTGACCCACCTCGTTCAAATAGTTTACCCGCTAGAACGTTATCGAAAGTAAAACAAAAATGTGACTATTGCCAAGCGCCTGGTTCGAAATGCTTCAAATAACTGGTTTAACATATTTAAGTTAATAAACCTTCTTTAACGAACTGAAGTTAACATAAAGCTATAACGGCATAACGGCAGTGCATTTAGAAGAATTCCGTTATCGTGTATTTTATATAAAGTCGATTTTCTTGTATATTTACATTTAGCAATCGATAACGAGATGCTTCATCTCATTAGTTTAACATATTTAAGTTAATTAAACTTCTTTATCTGACTGAAGCTTACGTACAGCCATAACGGTATAACGGCATTGCATTTGGAAGAATTTCGTAATCTTATATTTAGGTATAAAGTCGATTTTCTTGTATATACACATAAAGCAATCGATATCGAGATGGTTCAACTCATTAGTTTAAATTATCTAACCAATGCTTTATGTTCGACCCACCTCGTTTCAATAAATTAGCAACTAGAGCATTATCAAAGTTGAAACAAAAATGTGACTATTGCCAAGCGCCTGGTAGGAGTAAAAGAAAAATTGAAGATTTTCCTGAGAGCTCTTTAAATTATCTAACCAATGCTTTATGTTTGACCCACCTCGTTCATATAGTTTACCCGCTAGAACGTTACCAAAGTGAAACAAAAATGTGACTATTGCCAAGCGCCTGGTTAAAGCAGAAGAAAGATTGAAGGCTTTCCTGAAAGCTCTTTAAATTATCTAACCAATGCTTAATGTTTGACTCACCTCGTTCAAATAGTTTACCCGCTAGAGCGTTATCAAAAGTGAAACAAAAATATGACTATTGCCAAGCCCCTGATAGGAGTAGAAGAAAGATTGAAGACTTTCCTAAGAGCTCTTTAAATTATCCAACCAATGCTTTATGTTTGACCCACCTCGTTCCAATAGTTTAGAGCGTCAACAAAGTTGAAAAAAAAAATGTGACTATTGCTAAGCCCCTGATAGGAGTAGAAGAAAGGTTGAAGACTTTCCTGAGAACTCTTTAAATTATCTAACCAATGCTTTATGTTTGACCCACCTCGTTCCAATAGTTTAGCCTCAGAGCGTTAGCAAAGTTGAAACAAAAATGTGACTATTGCCAAGCCCCTGGTAGGAGTAGAAGAAATTTGGGGACTTTCCTGAGAGCTCTTTAAATTATCTAACCAATGCTTTATGTTTGACCCACGTGGCAATAGTCACATTTTTGTTTCAACTTTGCTAACGCTCTGAGGCTAAACTATAGGAACATGTGACAATACAATGTGACTATTGCCAAGCGCCTGGTAGGAGTAAAAGAAAGATTGAAGATTTTCCTGAGAGCTCTTTAAATTATCTAACCAATGCTTTATGTTTGACCCACCTCGTTCCAATAGTTTAGCCTCAGAACGTTAGCAAAATTGAAACAAAAATGTGACTATTGCCAAGCCCCTTGTAGGAGCAGAAGAAAAATTGGGGACTTTTCTGAGAGCTCTTTAAATTATCTAACCAATGATTTAAGTTTGACCCACCTCGTTCCAATAGTTTAGCCGCTAGAGCGTTAGCAAAGTTGAAACAAAAATGTGACTATTGCCAAGCCCCTGATAGAAGTAGAAGAAAGATTGAAGACTTTCGTGAGAGCTCTTTAAATTATCTAACCAATGCTTTATGTTTGTCTCACCTCGTTCAAATAGTTTACCTGCTAGAGCGTTATCAAAAGTGAAACAAAAATGTGACTATTGCCAAGCCCCTGGTAGGAGTAGAAGAAAGACTGAAGACTTTCCTGAGAGCTCTTTAAATTATCTAACCAATGCTTTATGTTTGACTCACCTCGTTCAAATAGTTTACCTGCTAGAGCGTTATCAAAAGTGAAACAAAATTGTGACTATTCCCAAGCCCCTGATAAAAGTAGAAAAAATAGTGAAGATTTTCCTGAGAGCTCTTTAAATTATCCAACCAATGCTTAACGTTTGACCCACCTCGTTCCAATAGTTTAGCCTCAGAGCGTTAGCAAAGTTGAAACAAAAATGTGACTATTGCCACGTGGGTCAAACATAAAGCATTGGTTAGATAACTTAAAGAGCTCTCAGAAAAGTCCCCAATTTTTCTTCTTCTCCTACCAGGGGCTTGGCAATAGTTACATTTTTGTTTCAACTTTGCTAACGCTCTAGCGGCTAAACCTAAATATAAGACTACGGATTTCTTCTAAATGCACTGCCGTTATGCCGCCATAGCTTTGTATCACCCTCAATACGTTTAAGAAGGTTAATTAACTTAAATATGTTAAACTAATGATTTGAAGCATTTGGATATCGCTTGCTTAATGTGTATATACAAGAAAATCGAATTTATACCTAAATATAAGATAACGGAATTCTTCTAAATACACTGCCGTTATGCCGTTAAGGCTTTATGCAGACTTCGGTAAGATAGAGAGGGTTAATTAACTTAAATATGTTAAACTAATGATTTGAAGCATTTCGATATCGATTGCTAAATATGTAAGTACAACAAAATCGACTTTATAACTAAATATAAGATTACGGAACTCTTCCAGATGCACTGCCGTTATGCCTTTAAGGCTTTATGTAAACTTCAGTGCGTTAAAGAAGGTTTATTAATTTAAATATGTTAAACTAATGATTTGAAGCATTTCGATATCGATTGCTAAATGTGTATATACAAGAAAATCGACTTTATACCTAAATACAAGAATACGGAATTCTTCCAAATGTACTGTCGTTATGACCACATGGCTTTGTATCACCTTCAATACGTTAAAAAGGGTTAATTATTTTAAATATGTTAAACTAATTGTTTGAAGCATTTCGATATCGATTGCTAAACGTGCAAATACAAGAAAATCGACTTTATACCTAAATATATAATTATAACATTACGGAATTCTTCTAAATGCACTGCCGTTATACCGTTAAGGCCTTAAGTAGACTTTAGTGAGCTAAAAAATGTTTATTATCTTAATATGTTAAACAAATGATTTGCAGCATTTCGATATCGATAGCTAAATATGTATATACAAGAAAATCGACTTTATACCTCAATATAAGATTACGGAATTATTTTACATCCACTGCCGTTATGCCAACTTCAGATCGTTAAAGAAGGTTTATTAACTTAAATATGTTAAACTAATGAGTTGAAGCATTTCGATATCGATTGCTAAATGTGTATATACAAGAAAATCGATTTTATACCTAAATAAAAGATTACGGAATTCACCCAAATATACTGCCGTTATGCCGTTATGGCTTTCTTTAAACTTCAGTAAGATAAAGAAGGTTAATTAACCTAAATATGCTAAACCAGTTATTTGAAGGTTTTCGATATCGATTGCTAAATGTGTAAATCCAAGAAAATCGACTACATACCTAAATATAAGATTACGGAATTCTTCTACATGCACTGCCATTATGGCGCCATGGCTTTATGTTAACTTCAGGCGTTAAAAAAGCTTTATTAACTTAAATATGTTAAACTAATCATTTGAAGCATTTCGATATCGATTGCTAAATGAGTATATACAAGAAAATCGAATTCATACCTAAATATAAGATTACGTAATTCTTCTAAATGCACTGGCGTTATGGCTTATATTAACTTCAGTTCGTTAAAGAAGGTTTGTTAACTTAAATATGTTAAACCATTTATTTGAAGCATTTTGATATCGATTGCTTAATGCATATATACAAGAAAATCGACTTTATACCTAATTATATAACTACGGAATTCTTCCAAATGTACTGTAGTTATGCCGCCATGTCTCTTTATCAACTTCAATACGTTGATGAAGGTTAATTAACTTAAATATGTTAAACTAATGACTTGAAGCATTTCGATATCGCTCGCTAAATGTGTATATACAAGAAAATCGAATTTATACCTAAATATAAATTTATAACATTACGGAATTCTTCCAAATGCACTGCCGTTGTACCGTTAAGGCTTTATGTAGACTTCAGTAAACTAAAAATGTTTCTTAACTTAATATGTTAAACTAATGATTTGAAGCATTTAAATATCGATATCTAAATGTGTATATAAAAGAAAATCGACTTTATGCCTCAATACAAGATTACGGAATTCTTCGAAATGCACTGCCGTTATGGCTTTATATCAACTTCAATACGTTAAAGAAGGTTAATTAACTTAAATATGTTAAACTAGTGATTTGAAGCATTTCGATATCGATTGCCAAATATGTATATACAAGAAAATCGAATTTATACCTTAATATAAGATAACGGAATTTTTCTAAATGCACTGCCGTTATGGCGTTAACGCTTTATGTAGACTTCAGTGCGTTAAAGAAGGTTTATTAACTTAAATATGTTAAGCTAATGATTTGAAGTATTTCGATATCGATTGCTGAAAGTGTATATACAAGAAAATCGACTTTATACCTAACTATAAGATTAGGGAATTCTTCCAAATGTACTGTCATTATGCCGCCATGGCTTTGTATCAACTTCAATACGTTAAAGAAGGTTAATTATTTTTAATATGTTAAGCTAATGGTTTGAAGCATTTCGATACCGATTGCTAAGTGGGCAAATACAAGAAAATCGATTACAAGCCTAAATATAAGATTACGGAATTCTTCTACATGCACTGCCATTATGGCGCCATGGCTTTATGTTAACTTCAGGCACTAAAGAAGTTTTATTAACTTAAATATGTTAAACAAATGATTTGAAGCATTTCGATATCGATTGCTAAATGAGTATTATTTATTTATTTATTTATAAAACGTGAAGCAATAATACAATTACTTTTCCACGAAAAAAGGAGCACTGGCTGCCAGGACCTTCGGCTCGCTAAATGAGTATATGCAAGAAAATCGAATTCATACCTAAATATAAGATTACGTAATTCTTCCAAATGCACTACCGTTATGGCTTTATATTAACTTCAGTTCGTTAAAGAAGGTTTATTAACTTAAATATGTTAAACCAGTTATTTGAAGCATTTTGATATCGAATGCTAAAATTGTATATACAAGAAAATCGACTTTATACCTAAATATAAGATTACGGAATTCTTCCAAATGTACTGTCGCTATGCCGTTATGGCTTTTGTTAAGAAGGTTAATTATTTAAATATGTTAAGCTAATGGTTTGAAGCATTTCGATATCGATTGCTAAATGTGTAAATACAAGAAAATCGACTTTACACCTACATATAAATTATAACATTACGGAATTCTTTTAAATGCACTGCCGTTATACCGTTGAGGCTTTATGTAGACTTCAGTAAGCTAAAAAATGTTTATTAACTTAATATGTTAAACTAATGATTTGAAGCATTTCGATATCGACAGCTAAATATGTATATACAAGATAATCGACTTTATACCTAAATATAAGATTATGGAATTCTCCTACGTGCACTGCAGTTATGCCTCCATGGCTATATGCCCACTTCAGATCGTTAAAGAATGTTTATTAACTTAAATATGTTAAACTAATGAGCTGAAGCATTTCGATATCGCTTGCCAAATATGTATATACAAGAAAATCGAATTTATACCTAAATAAAAGATTACGGAAATTACCCAAATATACTGCCGTTTTGCCGTTATGGCTTTTGTAAAAAAGGATAATTATTTAAATATGTTAAGCTAATGGTTTGAAGCATTTCGATATCGATTGCTAAATGTGTAAATACAAGAAAATCGACTTTATACCTAAATATAAAATTATAACATTATGGAATTCTTCTAAATGCACTGCCGTTATGCCATTAGGGCTTTATGTAGACTTAAGTGAGTTAAAGAAGATTTATTAACTTAAATATATTAAACTAATGGTTTGAAGCATTTCGATATCGATTGCTTAATGCATATATACAAGAAAATCGACTTTATACCTAAATATAAGACAACGGAATTCTTCCAACTGTACTGTCGTTATGCCGCCATGGCTCTTTATCAACTTCAATACGTTGAGGAAGGTTAATTAATTTAAATTTGTTAAACTAATGATTTGAAGCATTTCGATATCGCTTGCTAAATGTGTATATAGAAGAAAATCGAATTTATACCTAAATATAAAATTATAACATTACGGAATTCTTCTAAATGCGCAGCCGTTATACCGTTAAGGCTTTATGTAGACTTCAGTAAGCTAAAAAATGTTTATTAACTTAATATGTTAAACTAATGATTTGAAGCATTTCGATATCGATATCTAAATGTGTATATACAAGAAAATAGATTTTATACCTAAATATAAGATTACGGAATTCTTCTACATCCACTGCCGTTATGCCAACTTCAGATCGTTAAAGAAGGTTTATAAACTTAAATATGTTAAACTAATGATTCGAAGCATTTCGATATCGAATGCTTAATGCATATATACAAGAAAATCGACTTTATACCTAAATATAAGACTACGGAATTCTTCCAAATGTACTGTCGTTATGGCTTTATATCAACTTCAATACGATAGAGAAGGTTAATTAACTTAAATATGTTAAACTAATGATTTGAAGCATTTCGATATCGCTTGCCAAATATGTATATACAAGAAAATCGAATTTGTACCTAAATATAAGATAACGGAATTTTTCTAATTGCACCTAAATATAAGATAACGAAATTCTTCTAAATGCACTGCCGTTATGCCGTTAAGGCTTTATGTAGACTTCAGTAAGCTAAAAAATGTTTATTAACTTAATATGTTAAACTAATGATTTGAAGCATTTCGATATCGATATCTAAATGTGTATGTACAAGAAAATAGACTTTATACCTAAATATAAGATTACGGAATTCTTCTACATCCACTGCCGTTATGCCAACTTCAGATCGTTAAAGAAGGTTTATTAACTTAAATATGTTAAACTAATGAGTTGAAGCATTTCGATATCGATTGCTAAATGTGTATATACAAAAAAATCGATTTTATACCTAAATAAAAGATTACGGAATTCACCCAAATATACTGCCGTTATGCCGTTATGGCTTTATTTAAACTTCAGTAAGATAAAGAAGGTTAATTAACCTAAATATGCTAAACCAGTTATTTGAAGATTTTCGATATATATTTCTAAACGTGTAAATCCAAGAAAATCGACTACATACCTAAATATAAGATTACGGAATTCTTCTATATGCACTGCCGTTATGGCGCCATGGCTTTGTATCAACTTCAATACGTTAACGAAGGTTAATTATTTTAAATATGTTAAACTTATGGTTTGAAGCATTTCGATATCGATTGCTAAATGAGTATATACAAGAAAATCGAATTCATACCTGAATATATGATTACGTTATTATTCTAAATGCACTGCCGTTATGCCGTTATGGCTTTATATTAACTTCAGTTCGTTAAAGAAGGTTTATTAACTTAAAAGTGTTAAACCAGTTATTTGAAGCATTTCGATATCGAATGCTTAATGCATATATACAAGAAAATCGACTTTATACCTAAATATAAGACTACGGAATTCTTCCAAATGTACTGTCGTTATGGCTTTATATAAACTTCAATACGTTAAAGAAGGTTAATTAACTTAAATATGTTAAACTAATGATTTGAAGAATTTCGATATCGCTTGCCAAATATGTATATACAAGAAAATCGAATTTATACCTAAATATAAGATAACGGAATTTTTCTAAATGCACTGCCGTTATGCCGTTAACGCTCTCTGTAGACTTCAGTGCGTTAAAGAAGGTTTATTAACTTAAATATGTTAAACTAATGAATTGAAGCATTTCGATATCGATTGCTAAATGTGTATATTCAAGAAAATCGACTTTATACCTAAATATAAGATTACGGAATTCTTCCAAATGTACTGTCGTTATGCCGCCATGGCTTTGTATCAACTTAGATACGTTAAAGAAGGTGAATTATTTTAAATATGTTAAACTAATGGTTTGAAGCATTTCGATATCGACTGCTAAATGTGTGTACAAGAAAATCGAATTTATACCTAAATATAAGATTACGGAATTCTTCTACATCCACTACCGTTATGCCAACTTCAGATCGTTAAAGAAGGTTTATTAACTTAAATATGTTAAACTAATGAGTTGAAGCATTTCGATATCGATTGCGAAATGTGTATATACAAGAAAATCGATTTTATATCTAAATAAAAGATTACGGAATTCACCCAAATATACTGCCGTTATGCCGTTATGGCTTTATTTAAACTTCAGTAAGATAAAGAAGTTTAATTAACCTAGTTATGCTAAACCAGTTATTTGCAGATTTTCGATATAGAGTGCTAAATGTGTAAATCCAAGAATATCGACTTTACACCTTAATATAAAATTATAACATTACGGAATTCTTCTAAATGCACTGCCGTTATACCGTTAAGGCTTAATGTAGACTTCAGTAAGCTAAAAAATGTTTATTAACTTAATATGTTAAACTAATGATTTGAAGCATTTCGATATCGATAGCTAAATATGTATATACAAGAAAATCTACTTTATACCTAAATATAAGATTATGGAATTCTTCTACGTGCACTGCAGTTAAGCTTGCATGGCTATATGCCCACTTCAGATCGTTAAAGAAGGTTTATTAACTTAAATATGTTAAACTAATGGTTTGAAGCATTTCGATATCGACTGCTTAATGCATATATACAAGGAAATCGACTTTATACATAACTATAAAATTATAACATTATGGAATTCTTCTAAATGCACTGCCGTTATGCCATTAGGGCTTTATGTAGACTTAAGTGCGTTAAAGAAGGTTAATTAACTTAAATATGTTAAACTAATGATTTGAAGCATTTCGATATCGATTGCTAAATGTGTGTATACACGAAAATCGAATTTATACCTAAATATAAGATTACGTAATTCTTCTAAATGCACTGGCGTTATGGCTTTATATTAACTTCAGTTCGTTAAAGAAGGTTTATTAACTTAAATATGTCAAACCATTTATTTGAAGCATTTCGATATCGAATGCTTAATGCATATATACAAGAAAATCGACTTTATACCTAAATATAAGACTACGGAATTCTTCCAAATGTACTGTCGTTATGGCTTTATATCATTTTCAATACGTTAAAGAAGGTTTATTAACTTAAATATGTTAAACAGATGATTTGAAGCATTTCGATATCGCTTGCCAAATATGTATATACAAGAAAATCGAATTTATACCTAAATATAAGATAACGGAATTTTTCTAAATGCACTGCCGTTATGCCGTTAACGCTTTATGTAGACTTCAGTGCGTTAAAGAAGGTTTATTAACTTAAATATGTTAAACTAATGATTTGAAGCATTTCGATATCGATTGCTAAATGTGTATATACAAGAAAATCGACTTTATACCTAAATATAGGATTACGGAATTCTTCCAAATGTACTGTCATTATGCCGCCATGGCTTTGTATCAACTTCAATACGTTAAAGAAGGTTAATTATTTTAAATATGTTAAACTGATGGTTTGAAGCATTTTGATATCGCTTGCTAAATGAATATATACAAGAAAGCCGAATTTATACCTAAATATAAGATAACGGAATTCTTCTAAATGCAGTGCAGTTATATCGTCAAGGCTTTATGTAGACTTCAGTGCGTTAAAGAAGGTTTATTAACTTAAATATTTTAAACTAATGGTTTGAAGCATTTCGATATCGATTGCTAAATGTGTATATACAAGAAAATCGACTTTATACCTAAATATAAGATAACGGAATTCTTCCAAATGTACTGTCGTTATGCCGCCATGGCTTTGTATAAACTTCAATACGTTAAGAAGGTTTATTATTTTAAATATGTTAAACTAATGGTTTGAAGCATTTCGATATCGACTGCTAAATGTGAATAAACAAGAAAATCGAATTTATGCCTAAATATAAGATAACGCAATTCTTCTAAATGCACTGCCGTTATGCCGCTAAGGCTTTATGTAGACTTCAGTAAGCTAAAAAATGTTTATTAACTTAATATGTTAAACTAATGATCTGAAGCATTTCGATATCGATTGCTAAATGTGTATATACAAGAAAATCGACTTTATACCAAAATATAAGATAACGGAATTCTTCTAAATGCACTGCCGTTATGCCGTTAAGGCTTTATGTAGACTTCAGTAAGCTAAAAAATGTTTATTAACTTAATATGTTAAACTAATGATTTGAAGCATTTCGATATCGATTGCTAAATGTGTATATACAAGAAAATCGACTTTATACCTAAATAAAAGATAACGGAATTCTTCTAAATGCACTGCCGTTATACCGTTAAGGCTTTATGTAGACTTCAGTAAGCTAAAAAATGTTTAGTAACTTAATATGTTAAACTAGTAACTTAATATGTTAAACTAATGATTTAAAGCATTTCGATATCGATTGCTAAATGTGTATATACAAGAAAATCGACTTTATACCTAAATATAAGATAACGGAATTCTTCTAAATGCACTGCCGTTATGCCGTTAGGGCTTTATGTAGACTTCAGTGAGTTAAAGAAGGTTCATTAACTTAAATATGTTAAACTAAGGGTTTTGAAGCATTTCGATATCGATTGCTTAATGCATATATACAAGAAAATCGACTTTATACCTAAATATAAAATTATAACATTATGGAATTCTTCTAAATGCACTGCCGTTATGCCATTAGGGATATATGTAGACTTAAGTGCGTTAAAGAAGGTTTATTAACTTAAATATGTTAAACTAATGATTTAAGCATTTCGATATCGATTGCTTAATGTGTATATACAAGAAAATCGAATTTATGCCTAAATATAAGATAACGGAATTCTTCTAAATGCACTGCCGTTATGCCGTTAAGGCTTTATTTAGACTTCAGTGAGTTAAAGAAGGTTTATTAACTTACATATGTTAAACTAATGGTTTGAAGCATTTCGATATCGATTGCTTAATGCATATATACAAGCAAATCGACTTTATACCTAAATACAAGACTACGGAATTCTTCCAAATGTACTGTCGTTATGCCGCCATGGTTGTTTATCAACTTCAATACGTTAAAGAAGGTTAATTAACTTAAATATGTTAAACTAATGATTTGAAGCATTTAGATATCGATTGCTAAATGTGTATATACAAGAAAATCGAATTTATACCTAAATATAAAAATATAACATTACGGAATTCTTCTAAATACACTGCCGTTATGCCGTTAAGGCTTTATGTAGACTTCAGTAAGCTAAAAAATGTTTATTAACCTAATATGTTAAACTAATGATTTGAAGCATTTCGATATCGATATCTAAATGTGTATATACAAAAAAATAGACTTTGTACCTAAATATAAGATTACGGAATTCTTCTACATCCACTGCCGTTATGCCAACTTCAGATCGTTAAAGAAGGTTTATTAACTTAAATATGTTAAACTAATGAGTTGAAGCATTTCGATATCGATTGCTAAATGTGTATATACAAAAAAATCGATTTTATACCTAAATAAAAGATTACGGAATTCACCCAAATATACTGCCGTTATGCCGTTATGGCTTTATTTAAACTTCAGTAAGATAAAGAAGGTTAATTAACCTTAATATGCTAAACCAGTTATTTGAAGATTTTCGATATAGATTGCTAAATGTGTAAATCCAAGAAAATCGAATTTATACCTAAATATAAAATTATAACATTACGGAATTCTTCTAAATGCACTGCCGTTATACCGCTAAGGTTTTATGTAGACTTCAGTAAGCTAAAAAATGTTTATTAACTTAATATGTTAAACTAATGATTTGAAGCATTTAGATATCGATTGCTAAATGTGTATATACAAGAAAATCGAATTCATACCTGAATATAAGATTACGTTATTATTCTAAATGCTCTGCCGTTCTGCCGTTCTTGCTTTATATTAACTTCAGTTCGTTAAAGAAGGTTTATTAACTTAAATATGTTAAACCAGTCATTTGAAGCATTTCGATATCGAATGCTTAATGCATATATACAAGAAAATCGACTTTATACCTAAATATAAGACTACGGAATTCTTCCAAATGTACTGTCGTTATGGCTTTATATCAACTTCAATACGTTAAAGAAGGTTAATTAACTTAAATGTGTTAAACTAATGATTTGAAGCATTTCGATATCGCTTGCCAAATATGTATATACAAGAAAATCGAATTTATACATAAATATAAGATAACGGAAT